>JBBPDA010000019.1:5504627-5518403 GCA_037974385.1 Arnoldichthys spilopterus
AGTAAATTTTTCGAGGAATAGTGATATCACTGAACAACACCACATCCTGCAGGTGGTCCCTTAGTGTTCAGAAAATCTCATTTACAGTGTCCTGAATGCAACAATACAATGATAATCAAGTCAACTGTAAAATGTAATATGTATTAATGTAACATGTACTTTGGAAAAAATAAACTTGTTTTTAATAAAAAGTGCTTAATGTAGACAATAGAGAAGATGTTAAAATTCTGCAGGTATGTATTAAATTCATAAGGTGTGCTGATGAAATTTGTCCTTAAATGTTACTCTGTTCTGTTTTTAGCATTGAACTGATGTTGACCTGTATAATTTATTGTGCTATTACAGTCATGCCCAAGTACTGTGAATGCATAAATACAAAACCTCAATAAAACGGAACTGCAGTGGTGTTCCAGAACAGTCATGTTTTTATCACAGTGTATTAATTGGAAATGACCAGTGGATTTTAGACCCACTTTGTTTCTTCATTGTACAATAATGGTCATGCCAGCTGCTGACAGGTGCAAGACTTTTTAGTTTAATTATATCTCAACACATGAACACAAGAAAGCAGTAATTTTTAAAATTCAATTACAGGTGACATGTGAGAGTTTATTAGCCCAACGTCAAATGATGTTTTTCTCTTTCCCACTGAAGGATTTCTAAGGAAGGCAAACTAAGCAGTTGTAGTACTACAACTGACCTGCTCACAGACAGAAATAAAGGAGGAATCATCAGATCCTCGAGAAAGGCCTTGATCAAGATGGCATACTGAACTTAAAGACTAATATTTAGTTAACACCTGTGTTTTGGGTTTTCACCTCATTGCACAGCCCCCTATACATAATATACAGATTCTCATGTTATTAACAGTTCCACTGGGGATTTGGTTGTCATTATAGTATAGATGTTAATTGATCTTTAGTTGCTAGTTTAAGGCTAATAGCCTACAAAGCATCTGAGCAATTTAACTGTGGACTGTGTTTTAATTAAAATAGCAAGAATAGTTTGATACACTATTTATATCAATACATTTTCTGTATCTCCAGGTTCTGTAAATTTAAAATACTGAAAATGCTTGCCCTCATTGCAGATACACAAGTTGATGCACATTTCTCCTCTTGCACTTTGCAGTTATTATGCCTTTTATTTGCCCAGGCATGTCAGTGAGGAAATGGAAATGGAAAGTAAGGTGGCAATGTGATGCTTAATACTTCTCAGCTATATAGCAATTTGCACATTCTTTTGTAATACTTTGTACTAGCACTTATAATATTCAGTGTATTTTACCACCATCAAAACATACTCATCTAGTTAAGGGCTTGATTAGTTGAAGAGGGGATTTACTCCATCCATTCATTTTCTAAAACGATTGTTTCATTTCCGGGTCGCGGGGAAGCTGAAGCCAATCCATGCTGACTATGGGCCTAAGGCAGATATTACTTCCCTGGATTTTTGTTCTAAATTTATTACATTTTTTAAATTGAAGTGTTTTGTTTTGGCCTTAATTATGTTACATGTATATTGTTGTCTGCATTGTCTGTAAGTGATATTTATGTTACTAAATTCATTTTACAGTGCCTAAGAGATGATGGAGTTAATAACTGCTTATGCTTATGCTAAGGTTAAGCAGGGCAGCTTTCATAAGGGGACAAGACACCACCAAAGTGTTTTGTTACAGCTGACGTAAACCTACACCGACATTTATAAAGGTTTATTCTGACAAGCATTAATTGTCATAAAGGCTTCTTTCGTCAGTTTCTCCTCAGATGTCATTGGACGCTTGTTAGAACTGACCACAGAAAAATGTCTGTATAGGTTGGTTGGTTGTCAAAAAAGGTTTATATAGCTGTCGTTGCCTTATGAACTAATCACAGAAATGTTTCTTCATTGAAAAGACAATTACAATCAACAAAACATATACAGTGCTCAACATTAATCCCCAAAATTTTATAACACACTTGTCAGTATTAAAAAAAAGTCAACATATGTTTATTGGTCATTGAAATATTGTTTAATTCAGATACAAGACATGAACTGGGGATACATGCAGTCAGCTTGGGTTTCTACACTCTACAATATGATACAAATAATGCATCTGAAGTTACAAAATATAGAAATATTTAAGACTATATTTACAGAACATTTACAATACTACAGCCATAACTTATATTACTTTTTAAAATCACTGTACATACATTAATTTAGAGATAGCATTATTAAAATGAGGACTTTGGAAAAGAAAGTATATTGCATTTAAAACAGGACTATACCGAACATTGCTATGCTCAAAAGCGAATGTAAGTGATCTCAAAGTGTCATTGATAAGACCGAGTGCAAGCAATTAGAACAATGGGAACAGTAACTAGTATATGGGTTATTTATAGAGTTATATGAACTGGGTCTCATGTGTGTGCTAAAAGATGAGAAGAAAGACAGGTTTCAAGAGAGAAAAGAGAAGTTAAGTGTTGCCTGGATGCTGGGGTAGATAAGATTTGCACTTAAAGCCAAGTCCCCTCAGTCTTCATTATCTGACTTCATAACCAGTATTGACAGATCAAACCATAAGGCTGAGCTAGTCTTTACATGTACAGTAACACAAATGACTTTAAGTTAAGACAACTCTGAATAAAGATTAGAATACAATAATGAAAGCCAGTTGTGGTAGCCCACCGATATCAGTTTGCGTCTCTGAACAGTTCGGTGCACGCTGAGCCTCGCTCCTTTTGTCACGCCAATCCAAAGATACATTGCACATTCTTATTGCACGTTTCTACAAGTGAACTTAAGTGCTGTCAAATATACAATATTTAATGTAATATGCAAGTAGGTCATTGTTCATAGATGAAATCTTTGTGCCATCTTCTGTCACAGTAAACAGAGTAGATAAGGTCCAGAAGACATGATCAAGTTTTCTTGGTTATAATTTGATCATGCTTAAATAAGTTTACAATCCATTCAGTAAGTTATTAGAATAAGGAAACACACTCAGACACACACACACACACACACACACACACACACACACACACACACACACAAACAAACACTTACATACACACACCTACATACAATCTTTCTTATGAGATGATGCAGTTCTTACTCTTTCGGCGTTTACGTGTGTGTAGCTGGGAGTGACCGCTCATCAAAGTGGGGCTATAACGCTGCCGCAAATCCTCGTTGTCAAGATAACGCACCTGTACTGGCCGGGGAATGGGTTCGCCCATAAAGTAGCCTTCGTCATCAGATGCCTCTGATGATGAGGAGCAAGTGGAGCAAAAGTGATCTTCATCTTCTGCCAACTCTCCGTACCTGCCCAGGTACTGACCTAAACGTGGACCCCCAGGGTCCTGCAGTGTCAGGTCAGAGGTTGTTCGAGGACAAGGCCTGAAAAACTGCTGCCTATACGCATAATTTCCCCCAAAAGCATCCCGTGATATCCTTGATGAAGGGAATCGCTGAAAGTCGTCACGGAACCTCTGACCAGGGTCACTAGGGTAGTTCTGGTTTTCTGCAGCTAGATGAAGAGCGTTGTCAGAGCGTGAGCGCCGGGAGCGATGATGGCCTTTGTGACCCTTGTGGCTTTTGCGATGGTGGTGTTGCCTTGGCCGCTGTTGTCGCGGAGAGTCTTGCGTGTTAGCTCGCCGTGGCCGTGGTGTCACTACATGAACGTTGCCCATGCTTCCAGCAAGGCCCATTCGCCCTTTGGCTTGTTCATCAAAGCTCAGGCCCCTAGGTGAGTCCCAGTAGAGGGGTGGAGGGTACCTTAGCCTGACAGGCATTCCTAGATCGGCGAAAGGTTTTGGGGCCGACGTTAGGGATTCAGTGCTGCGGAACTGCATGGACGAGTTTAGAGTTCCCATGGCACTTTTCTCAGATACATTTACACCAGAGTCCTTGCTCAAGTCAGGCATCGAGAACCGGGAAAGATGCTCCTGGCGTCTTGTAGTCCCATCCAAAGAGTTTCCTGTATAGAAAAAAATACATCAGCATAAGAATATACAAGCTACAATAAAATAGTATGAAAAAAGTATCTCTTTATTTAAGGAATAGGATTTGATATTTAAAAAGTCTGTAATGATAAATGTGCTTCAGTGTGTATACCTGTGGCATAAGAAAGAGCCAAAGAGTCTGCAGACCCTCTGGGTGTCTGCTCCAGGGGCGTTAGTTCACCAAAGCTGGGACCAATGTGATGCCTGCTTCTTACAAGTGGAGGACGCATCTCTCTGGGGAAGCCTTGCACACTCACACTGCGCTTATCTAAGAATCCAGCACCCCTGCTGGATACCTCATTGAAACTCATCTGTGTCTTGAGTTTGGGCGGATGAAACTCAGGGTCTTGACCATGATGCATCCAGTTCTCATTGAAAGAGTGTCCTCTCAGGGCAGCCATAACTGGGGGCTTTTTTGGATTACTTCCTTGTGCTTCTTTGTGCCAAGGCTCAGAAGGGCTCACAACCTTTGGTGGCTGGCTGGGAGAGGGAGGGTAAGGGCTCCGGACGCTACACTGGCTCCGCAGTTGATGGGCATTTGGGGAAGGGGAGGGATCTCTTTGATTGGACTCATAGGAGTAGGGTTCATCCCTGCTCATCCAGACAGACTGCTTGCGGTTCAGACTTGGAGAACGACTTGGGGTTCTACTTGGGGTTCGTGTTGGTGTGCGGTTGGGGGTGCGACTGGGGGCTGGGCTGGACACACTTAGCAAGTCCATCTGCACAGCAAGGGAGTCTGCGTCCGCTGAAAGCCGGTCACCCGTGGCTGATGTGGAGCCAGTTGATTGCTGCCGGCCCCCTTCTGCCTTGTTCTTGGCCCCCTGCTTGCCAATTCGAGCACTGCGGCGTGATTGGCGGGAGCGGGCGCTCTGGAAGGCAGAATCGGAGGAGTCTGACAGGTCTGGCTCCTCCCCCTGGCTACAGAGGCGGGAACAGTAAATCAGGCCTTGCTTAGGCAGAAAGGGACGGCCCAGCAGAGACTGATGGCAGCGGGCACAGCAGAAACATTCTTCGGTGGCATGCCAGTGTTGACCCTCATATGCCATTTGGCCTTGGTCTATGCCTAAAGGTTGAGAGACATGTCAGTTGTTTGTTTGTGTATGAAACATTTAGAAAACATACAGTTGCATTCGATTGAAAAAGTTGATGAGGGACAAATTACTGCCAGCTGTACTTGTTGAATTCTCTCTTTCTCTCTTTATCTTTCATGTCAGTCACTCAGCTTTAATTTTTCTGATTTGCAAATGAACCTTAATTTGCTAAAAAAAAAATTTTTATAATTTTTGTTCATTTTTGTTTTACTTCCAGTAATCATCTTCAGAACCTCACAGCCTCAAACTTTATTAAGCAGAAGTTACTTCTTAATGACCTTTAAAACCCTTTGAATGCCAACTGAACTGAGTGAACTGTGAACTGTCAGAAAATGTGCCTTAGTATAAAAATTAATTATTGTGCCCTTACATTCTTTAAAAATTCTGCTCTCAGAATATTATGGTTTTGCCAGTGCTACATATTAACTGTACAACAAACTACAGAAAACATATACAAGGCTATGTATATGCAAATTATTCAGGTGTTAATAATGAATATAGTCACTAATAACTGGGAAATGATCCAACCAATTTAACACAGTTTATGTGAATGTTAAATTTTAATTTTGAACACCCCCATCAGACAAAGTGCATCACAATGAAATGTGAAAGTGACTATTTGTCATTGTGAACACACTCAAGCCCCATAATGAAATTTGACCTCTGCATTTAACCCATCACACATGCACAGATGGAGTAGCAAGCAGCCATCAACAGCACCCAGGGACTGTACCTTGCTCAAAGGTACTTCAGTAGTGCCCAATAAATGCACCGAGCCGGGACTTCAGGTCAGAAGGGCCTAACCACTAGCCCACCACTGCCCGACACACTTCTGCATTTAACCCATCCACAGCTGTCAATAGCTCCTGGGCAGCATTGCAGTAGGATGGTACCTCCAGTCACAAGGGCAAGTCGCTAGCCATTAGGCTACCACTGCCTAAAGAAGTGGCTGTCCCGTGTGAGGACTGAATTCACAACTTATAGATTATAAGACTAACATGCTACCTACTGTGCTAACAAGGCTAACCACTTGCATTCTGTTGTCACTATATTCAGATAATGTATGTGGTGCATTTATTTGCCCAAGTGGCAGTTTTCCCGATGCTAATTTATTACTGAAAATAAAGAGAGAAGATCTTTTGACCAAGCTAAATAATCAGACTGATATCATGACAACAACGAATACTGTAATATTGTCTACCTATATGCTCTCCACATGCATCACAGTACTCGGCATAAAGCGACTCGAAGCAGTTGCAGCAGTGAGGCCGCCCTTCGCGCATGATGTACCGCTGGCCGCCAAGTGGTGCCTCACATTCATAACAGCAGAAATGCCTCATGTGCCAGTGCCTTCCTTCTGCCTCTGTGCACTCATCCGCAAAGATAATCTGTAGATGTGGCAGGAGAAAAAAGTGAGAGAAAAGAAAGAGAACATTGTCAGTGAGAAAGCTTAGGGTCATAGAAAGGCTACAAAGGTGCTTTCTGTTAAAGTTAGCCTAAAGGATATAGGTTGTTTTGAAGGTTTTGAGGGTTGAGGCAGTGGGACGCAAGGACTGAAGTTTCATCAAACTTGGGTTCAGCTGAGGTTTTAGGGATTAGGACTCTTCTTGAGGTTAGCCTGGGCCTTGTAAAATTTTTTGGCTAAAAAATGATCATATTCACCTCATCACATGCTGAGCAGCGTGGTTTGAGCCGTTCAGCATGGTGACGACCACAGTAGATCTTGCCATCTTGGTTGAAGTAGATGAGATCCACCAGCAGCTCAGCACACACGCAACAGACGAAGCAGTGAGGATGCCAGCACAGTCCATGGCCCACTCGTGAGGCGAACACCGCAATATCACCACCATTTATCTGACCTCCACACTATAAAACAGTAGTTTTTTGTGATTAGGCTAAATTTTAACATGCATAAGCCTTACAAATCACAGTCATCACTGGCACTAACAAAAGCATATTATGCAGTTACATTATTCATTGAGTAATTCTGTTGAAATGCAGATTCTAAATGACTATGATTTGAATTTGATGAAAAGCTATTAGTGCGCATGCAGTGTTGTGGAAAGAAAATGACATCCTTTACATTTTTGCCAATGCTTGGCATCAAAACAAAGTGCAGACTGAGTGCAAACCTGTCAATGCAGAATGTATACTGAATGTGAATGTAATTTACTGTGTAACCTACTATTGAATTAAACGTGCAATAAAAATCAATTGGAATAGTACAACAAAACAAAAGTAACATCTCTTAACACTCAAGGATTTGTCCACCTATAATACAGCTTCAATATTAAAATGAATGAATTCTGTTGGGGAACAGGTAGCTCATGTTTTCATCATGCTAGCTGCCTCCTCTTCGTTTCAGTGATTATGAAAGTCAGATAAAGTAGGATGTTCTTTATGAATAGCTTGATGCTCTGTGCATTCTATTGTATTATATCATACCTGTTCACAAACAGCTCCAGTTATGGTGAGGGGGAGTGGGCGGACGGTCCCTCGGCCCAGGTTGTCTCTCTTTCTCTGATTGCTGAAGATCTTCAGCTCTCTCTTCTCTTCTTCATCCAAAGAGTTACAGTATCGCACCTAAGAACATCCACATCATTGTCTTTGTCATCATTATCATCATCAGAATCAGAATCAGTAGCATCCTCAAAAACAATAGGCTTGAGTTTGCTTCATTTGTACACAATCTGTCCAAATGTGGTTTGGTGAAGTCCAAAACTTTTTAGAGATGGTTTTGTAACCTATTTCAGCCTGATGTGAACTAACAAATGCTAATCCTAGAGGTTCAAATTACATTTGCCACTCACATATATGTAATATCGTATAATTTTTCTCAACAAATAAATAGCAGAGTATAATATTTTATCTTGTTTGTTTAAATTGGTCATTTTGTGACTGGAAAAATCTGATCAGGTGATGTTTTAGGTCATATTTATGCAAAAATACAGAAAATTTTGAAGCACCACTGCATATTTGTTCATTTCCGTCCCATCATCTTCGACGAATTTCTATTGTTTTATTGTTGCAAGTTGTAACATGCAGAGGAAGAGCACAATACCCTGGAGAGTGTGTAACCTCTTAGCACACTTCACGAAAAGCTCCTTCGTCCCACCCCCCCACCCCCCTTTCAATTTAAAACTGCAAATAGGCAAACTCACACCACTATTACTTTACTACAGACAAGTCCTCAACCCCAAATCCCTTGAGACTTGCTATATATACACCATGTGGTTCAAAATAGAAGCTGCTTTTGTATTAGATGCTAGAAAATCCTATCCTGAATATGTGGATTTTTAAAGTGCTTTGACACCTGTAGTGGCTGAACTCATTCACACATTCCATACATTTTCACTGTCTGTCAAGATTTGTATGCATCTGGGATAGAAAGACCCTTAAGGCACACCAGGTGTATTGTATTTGTTTTTGTATAGACCTTTTGTTGTTGCTGTATATGGATGTTCTCGTGTGCAATACTGGCAAAGACAAAGCATCACAAATACGACAATTCTTGACCAACCTCGTTGTCATGAGGGGGCAGCTGGTGTAGGAGCTGTTTAATGCGATGCTTCTCGCCAATGCTGTTGACGTAGGGGACCTTATCTTCTGGCAGGAAGCTATAATACTGATGAACCTGTGTATGAACACACATTGAGACATACACAGAAGAGTCAAAGGGATCTTACAACAGAAGAAACAACTGAAAATACAATATACAATAAAACACAGTATGCAACAAGCCTAAAAAAAAACAAAAATAATAAACAAACAAAAAAAATATGAACAATAAATGTAAGGTAGACGATTTAATGTTGAAGCATTTTTTTATTTCTTGTAATCCTTTTTATACCTAGATAGCAATGAATAAATGAAAAATACTCTGACAATGAAAAGAAAAATCTAAATCTGTGGCAGCTGCGTGGCTGTAATAAGCCCATCCAATAATTTTATTTGTGCAAATGAAGTAGAGGGGTGGGGTTTTGCAGTTTTACTGGTGTATTTTTTCAAAATCTGCCGATTGGTTACATATTTCGCCTCCATACTTTTTTCACAACTGACCAGTCACGATTGAAGACTCTCTAAAGTCATCTGACATGAAGGATAAGCAAGTTTCGATTTGTTTTTGAACACTGGGTGCTGTATAACACTCCACACACAAATGACCACAACCTGAAAGTGAAAATGCTATTTATTATGTCAATTTCCAAGTATTTATTGCTACTGCATTCTCTCAGATTGCTGCATTGTGTGTCTACCTACTTGTCAATCAAATGTCTGCTGCCAAAGAATTTATAGTGAGAAGAATTGTCTGAGGTTGGCCAGACAGTATAAGAGATTTTTTGAGCGAGTCCACAATGAAACTATTGTGAAAAATTGTAACTTCAGAATGGTTTGTTGTTTTTATGCACTACAGAACACCTTCAAAAACTGCTGTGTACTTTTAAACATTGTTCAGCTCTACATAAAGGACTTCATAATGATATTAGTAAACACAAATAAACCAATGAGCTGCTCAGATTGCCTACCAATCAGCACTTACACTGCTAGCATCATTTGGCCTTTAAACTGCTTGTTGTAGAAAAACAGAAATATACTTTCATTCACTTTCCAAAATTAAAGAAAAATCCTATGGAAAAGACTAGGAATTTAGTTTTGCCTTCTAGTGAGAATTGGAGTAATGGTCACTATTCAAATTTCCTACAGAACACCTTTAGATCCTGTTAGAACCGTCAAACACATCTAGATACATCCAGGTATTTTATTTTGCAATACAAACCCATCAGGAAAACAAAAAACACTCTTACTAACTTCCCAGTCACATGTACAAAAACTTTTAAAAGCGACCACTGAAAAAATTCTTTAGGAAATCTAGAGCTTAAAAAATCTGCTAAGATTATTTAGAGGCAAGAAGTCTTCTCTCACACTTTTTTGGACCTTTTATTGTTAAGAGTGTACAACACAGACTGAATTCCTTGCAGTGCTATCAAGCTGTCTATTTCAATTTTGTAGAATTCTTTTTGTCTGCTTACATTGCATAGAACTGATGGATTGTATGACTACATGCTTGATTTATATGCCGGTGTGTAGCAGCTCCTATTATTCAGACAGAAAGCTTCAGTTAGGATTTCATGTTGGGAAAAGAGCTTTCTATACAGTCCATGATTTCTGCCTCAATATATGTTTTGGCACAATACACCGGCCATGGCAACTGTCTGTCTATTGTAGTCTCAGATAAACAGATAAACAGCTCACATCCGTTTAAAGTCGGGCTAGAATGGAAGGCCATGTTCCTAGCCAAGACATTCTATGTGTCTCAGCAGTCACATTTCACTCAAACAAAACCACAAAAAGAAAGTACAAACCCAAGGACGATGTTCATGATGAATTCATCCTGCTTTTCGTATTACATACCCCCAACCCTTTTCTATCTTTTTACAGCTGTCTAGGGCTGCTTCAACCTTGTCCTTGTTCAGAATGCCTCAGCATCATTATGCCAGAGACGTGCAATCAAGTTGTCAGCGCAATCAACTTGTCACACCCTCGGAGGCTGAACAGGTCCGCACTTACAGAATGAATCAATGTAATTTTGAGACTTCTTTTTTGAGGGGTGATAAGGCCTGTAGTTTGGGTCAAGAAACAAATTGCTGAGCAGGCAGACTTAAGCAGAGTTTATAAGGAAAGGGTCTAAAAATATTGGTCGCGCATGATCAAAATCTGAACCTTCTCGACATCTCAGTTATCGCATTTACACAATTTCCCTCGTATTCTAAATGCAGTCGATTGAGCAAGACATGTTTGGTGTCCCATATTAGCTTTTTAAGTTTGGCACTGGAGCTGGGCTGTACTGTAAGCTTATCTAAGTTCAGTCTTAGTTAAGTAGCATAGTGCAAAATGCACACTTAAATCATCACACACATGGGGTTTCTGACACTGTATGGGATACTGTTATCTATAAAAAAAGAGCAAAAGTAGGTAGATTTAATATTTTAGTAAATTTGCTCAGATTTCAAGAAGGCTGCTCCTACTGTTTTAGCAATGCAACACTTTAAGTTCCATTGTTAGCTACATTTGATTGAAAGCTCCAGTGCAAATCTAAAGAAGTAAGCATGCTTTGGCTTACTGGCTATATTTGGAGTAATAGTAAGGGAAGAACCTCTACATGTGTTTTGCCTATAAAGAAACATCTCCCCACAAGTGAAAGTGACTATTTGTGATAACAGCTAACAAAAGCTGGTGGCTGCCAGTTTGCCTCATGCAAATGTTAATTGCTTTTTATTTTTTTGTTTAGATTTTATGCTTACACTTCCTTATAACAATGGAACTGACCTTGGACAAACAGCATGTTGTCAAAGGTTAGTTGCACTGGCCATTGGTGCTGTAATAAAAAAGGTGCTTAAAGATGGTACCGAAAGCTTGGTAGGCTGGATATTAAAAAATGATAGCATGAGCTGGAGGCAAACAGTGTAGGCACGTGTCTGAGCGATTGCTCTGTGAAAAGGCCAGAGCGATTTCTATAGTCGTCAGAGGGAGGGGGCGAGAAAATCACTGTTATCGCAGCAGGAACTGATTGTACATTAAAGCTGCAGTGCATGAATAGAGGATGAGGCAAGGTTCGAATGCATCACACATACAGATTCCTCAGTCTCGAGGCGTATGGCTCTTATATCTAAATTAGTGCAAAGACCATTATGTATTGGCTGAAATGAGAATGCAATGTGTGTAGCCTCATTACCATCGCACACATTATAATGACATCTTGAAATCAATTAGGTGGCATTATGGCAGACAGAAGAGTACACATGCATCTTTCATTATCATTGTTCTGCTCAGCCATTTCTTTTTCTGAGACATTTCCTCTGAGACTCACAAAGATGCAGTGTCTACCTTAAACGAGTGGCAGGATGATCATTCTTGATAAGACTAATTTCCTGCTCGGGTGTGTGTGTGTGTTTGCCAACACTGTATCAGGGCCTGGTGTTTTTGCTTTATTTCTAGGGACGCTCATAACTCTGCTCTATACCAGTGGGTTGTCGGCTGAGGACTAGCTGTATCCAGGCAACCAAGGCCTGGTTTATTCGCTGGGTGAGGGAGGTAATTGTTTTGGACTGGCTGAAACATTAGCTGATAACTATGTGACTCTGCTGATTAGTTATCTCTCTACGGATGACAATTTTTAATCAGAGACAAAAGGCAAGGGAAAGAGACAGAGCAAGACGCAAATGCAAGGCGGTGAAGAGTTTAGCGACACAATACATCTAATGCATTGAGAATAGAGGGTGTCCTAACAAAACTGCTTTCAGCGATGATGAGTCTATAGGGCAGGTGTTTACATATGTGTTTATCTGTCTGTCTGAATGAGAGAAAGCCTTTCTCATTTTTCTTTTTGAGTACCCATGAGTGTTTTATGCAAACGTGTGTGTGTGTGTGTGTGTGTGTGCTTTATAACTTACTCTTGACCAAGCAATTTTGAAAATTGTTCTTTTTATCTGAACAAAACTACGTGCAAAATAGTTTTTTAGAAACTATAACTGGAGTCCCTCAAGGCTCCATCCTGGGCCCACTTCTCACATTGGTTATTAATGCTGTTTTATGCTGATAACAATTATTTATTGTTTTGCCTCTAAAAAAGGCCATATGGGAACTGCAAATAGCAACACAATCTAAACCCTCTAATGAATGCCAGAATTGTCCCTTAACAGCGAAAACAAAATATGCTGCATCATAGGGCCTGCAGTGTTGTTACTGAAGATGTTTACATTTACATCCTAAATGAATATTAAATTAAATGGCTTCTCATTAATACCTGGGCATCTGAAGGAAATGTTATTTAAAGAAAAAGACAAAATGTGAGAGACTGTAACTAAACTCACTAGAAAACATATACTGCATTAATTCCATCCATCCATTTCCAACCACTTCTTCCATTTCCGGGTCACGGGGAAGCTGGAGCCAATCCCAGCTGACTACAGGCCTAAAGCGGGGTACACCCAGGACAGGAGGCCAACCCATCGCAGGCCAACAAATGGACGGACAACCATTCACACACACACTCACACCTATGGGCAATTTAGAGAATCCAGACAACCTATCACAAGGCTTTGGACTGTGGGAGGAATACATCAGTACAATACACTGAAATAAGAAAAAAATACCTTGTCAAAGTATGATGCAACACTATAACCAGGAGACCAGTAAAATACTTTTTCACTGTTGCTGTTAAATTTCAACACATTTTGAGTTGTAATTAGGCAAGCAGTTCAAAGAAATGACTGTAGCGTCATCATCTTTTGCAGGGCTATCAAAATCACTTGGACTCATTGATATTCTACATGGTATTACACATTTTGGCAGGGATGCCCAATTCTGCATATCCTTCTTCTTGCCACTGACCTTGAGCAATCATCATTTAGTTATTATGCACCATGTCAGTGGATTTCAGAGTAGTTTTAAACTCTCACTGGTTCCAAAGAATGAATGTTTCCCAATGAGAATAGTATTATACAAAGAGTAGGCAAGACTGATTTTAAAAAGTGTCAACTGCAGATCACTGAAATTCTGTTTGAATGAATTGTTTATATAAAAATTTGATTTAAATAATTTTCCACTTAACCCACACTTTAGTTGGTGAGTCCAGATTTTGCTTCTTTGATTTTAAACTATAGCTGCAGGGGTAACAAAAACTAGACCTCCACATT
>JBBPDA010000019.1:5518503-5544194 GCA_037974385.1 Arnoldichthys spilopterus
TCTGCATTTAACCCATCACACGTGCACACGTGGAGCAGCGGGCAGCTATCAACAGCGCCCGGGGAGCAGTGTAGCGGTACCTTGCTCAAGGGTACCTCAGTAGTGCCGGGCCGGGACTTGAACCTGAGACCTTCAGGTCTCAACAGCAGTGTCATAACCATTAGGCCACCACTGCCCACTGCACCATTTATAATGACGTATATTATTTTATGAAATTTTATATTGTTTTAATGCTTAAACATTGTGGTTCTTCACATTTACATAACAAACAAACTGCAAGGTTTCTAATTTGCTCTTTTCACAGATGGTTCTAAGATGGTTCTCACTGAAGCTTAGTATCTGTAAGGTTACATGACACTTATATAAGCCTTTCATGGCACCTGGAATAAATCTATACAGATATTTTAGGTAGAAAAAAAACATTCACTCTGATCAAGCAGGCTTGCTTACAACTGTTGCTCACTGGAATACATATTTATAAATGTCACTGTAGGTTCATGTCAGTTGTCATGAAAGGCTTATGGAGACATCATGTAGCCTTACAAGTACTAACATTCAGAGAGCTGTTATTGGACAGTCTTATTGTAAAGTGTTCCTTATATTTTTCTCTTTAAAAAATTACATTTCTAAAATAGTGATTAAAGAAAAATATTTAAAAAAGCAGATCTTTCCATAGACAAGAAACACAAACCAAGAAAAAACACATCTTTTCATTCTTCTAAGATTAATCTTCCGAATTGGTCGCATCATTAAAACCTGTTTTACCTCATTTGTCATCAGTAATACATTCAGAGACTGTCCCTTTGACCTTTGGCCCTTTACCTCATTAAAATTTAGGTGTGATGCTCACAAGTTCACATTGGGCAGTTCAATGGAACATGAAGTGAAACTGAAGCTCTCTATATCTGATGGGCATGCTGTAACCTTTAAAGGTACATAATGCTGCCTTTACTGTTGGATCTGCTTCGATAGTTCGACAGTGCAAATTCGACAACAGCACTGACTAATCATGTTATTAAAGGGGAAGCATGGATTAAATTGCAAAAATAGCTCCATAAAAACAGTCCAGTAATGAGAGGTTGGAGTTGCTGATATATACAGGTGCATGGTGTCAGTTGCGGACCACTGCGGTGTGTGAGGTCATGCGTGTGTGCAATCGCGTGTGAGAGAGTGAAATGTGCGGCGTCACTGTATAACACAAGCTGCTCCCATTCCATCTGCCTGACCATGAAATGTTCTGCAGCCGATTGGCCATGTTGAACGATTCCCCTCTCCCAGGATCTCCTCCACACACACACACACATACATACACACATACACATATCCACACTCTCCTCCAGTTCCTCATACTGTGGAACACAATCACACGTCTTTATCACTAGTTTCATTATTTTCCAATCATAGCGTTCTCTCAGGGACACATATTTCACCCAGACATGGGCGTTTTCAGGAACATGACAATCTGATTTGTTTCCATGACTAATCATAAAATTCAAAACACAGAAAGTACAAATTGTGCTAGTCACAAAAACAGTCACCACATAGGTGGAGCCGGTCTCAGTTTCCATGTTCAAATTTAGAGGTAGTACAAGTTCAATACAAGTTCTTTAAATTTTTTCCATAAAACAAACTGGTTCTGATTACTCATGAAATACATTTCTATTTAAATCATTTTAAAGGTCATGGTTAGTGTAATTTTGGCACTTTTTCTTTTAATGTGTGTAATATTTTTAATTTCTTTCATTCTAGTAATTGTCCTATTTCCCCAAATGCATATGTTCTGAATGTGCTTTTTTCATGTACCTAAAGGCTCTATTTGGCTTGATAGTATAGTTCTAGGAAAATCCTTTAATTTCTTATATGTGTAATTTATAATACTATGATGTTTATTATTATATGAAGCCTTATATTGTATTAAGCTTTATATATTGTGGTTCTTCACACTCAAATAAAAACAACCAAACAAGCAATCAAACATTTATAACTGTACTGTTACAAATGTCAGTAATACAAGTCAAAACACCTCTGTATTATTCTAAAATTCATCACCCAGTTTACTTCAATACTGTCTACAGTGGTACATGATTAAACCCAATTTGACCTAATTTACCATCAGTGATACATTCTGAGACTGTCCCTTGGTCCTTTCTTCCTTATACTTTAAACAGCACATACTAATCTCCTCTGTATTTGTTATTTTTGTGTGTCAAAATTAAATATTGGAATATTCCAACATAATTAATTCATAATGCTGTCTCAGAGAACTCTAGGAACCTCATACACCGTCACCATGGTGCTATTTCTTTGTGAACAATATCAACCTCTTTTATAATGACACCAGGTGCATAAAAAAATGTTATCTTTTTATGGTTGCATACTAAATTTAATGACAAAATAATATGACTACTGACATACATCGATCAGCCCTAACATTAACACCACCTGCCTAAAATTGAGACCTGCTGTTTTGGAAATGTTAAGTTGTCTAGCCATATAAATATAGCCCTTTTGAAAGTGTCTCAGATCCTTTTACTCGCCTATTTTTCCTGCTTCCAGCACATCAACCTTAAGAATTGACTCTTCACTCACTGCCTAATATATTCCACCTGCCTGATAGGTACCATTCTAATGAAATAACTAGACAGTCAATGTTATTCCCTTTACCTGCCAGTGTTGTTAATGTTATGGCTGATTGGTGTATAAGGCTTTCACAGTTTTTTCCGATAGAATCTGATTATGTCCTGCATTGACATCCTCCTGTCTTACATATTGCACAATATACAAGCATCATACTGACTGAACTTTTCACAGTTTTCAGCATTTGCTGATCTCTTTCCCATAGATCTTAATGCAGCTTCTGCTTTATTCACTGATCTATTCACTCTGCTTTTATTCAAACAGAAGCCAGCTGAGCAGTCTTTGTGACTAAAGCCCCTGTGTCCCAGTAATGAACCCTGAAATGAAGCCACTTAAATCTTTTACTCCTGCAATTTTTATCCAACACTGAGGTCAAATGGGCCTGGTCAGCTTTTTTTTTACATACTACAGAAAACAAAAATTGAAGCAAATGTCACATTTGTAATTGTGAACACTCGGATCACACACAAGGTGCACCACAATGAAATGTGACCTACGCATTTAACCCATCACACATGCACATGTGGAGCAGTGGGCAGCTATGAGAAGTGCCCAGGGAGCAGTGTAGCGGGACAGCACCTTGCTTACTGGCTGAGACTTAACCCCGCGACTTCCTGTTCACAAGTGCAAGGTCCTAACCACTAGGCCACCACTGCCCTAAAATGTCTATAGGTATGTGTATATGGACCTATGAATGTACATAATCTAGCATCTTGGTTGATGACAGTATTGCCCTGTATGTGTTGTGTGGGGTGGGGCCTTACCTGCTCAGGTTTGAGGCCTGGGGGAACCCACGCATATTCCTCCAGAGCGCAGCCAGAGTCATCATCTGAGGTGGAGTTCCTCTGGAAGTCGAACATAAGTTTAGAGACTGTCCTCTCCATGTCCAGAGCCATCATCACCGCCTCATACCACTCCCTGCTGCATATAGACACACAGAGAGACAGAAAGAGAGAGCACAAAAATAATGACTAACCTATGAAAACTAGCATGCAGGCTCCTCACACATAGACAGATGTGACCAATCTGCTCATTTAGAGCCCATTAAATATTCACAGTGGCACTGAATATGTTGGATGGAAGAGAGAGGGAGAGAGAGAGAAACTGAGAGTATGCTGAGGGCAAAGAATACATCATCGATCCCTCATTACTGTAACATTTCTACGTTTGGATTCCACGGCGCATATTTGATGATAGCCTGTAGTTACTCTACTTGGCCTATCTGTCTTTTTTCTGTCATGGACACATATCGTTACAGTTTGAAACAACGTTGACTCTCTAAAAACAGACAAATTACACAGTGTTTACTGAGGAGGTAGGATTTGGTCATAATTAAAATCTAATCTTGAATGGTATCGCAGCCTCTGAACGACTAGCATATAACTGGAAGAGGGCTGTTACTGTTGCAGAATAATTACTAGCTGTTGTTTAAAGGCTGACACGCCAAATTTGGGGGTGATGCAAAGCACTAGTCTTACCAAGAGGACATTGGTAGAGACTGTGTCTGGTTAGAAACTGCATTTCATTTTAGTTCAACTTCGCCATTTCCTTAGAATACAGATGTATGCAAAAGTCTGGGCACCCAAGTCAAATGACACATTTTGTTGATTTTAATAAGTTCACCACTTCTGAATGAAATGATCAAAATGTGCCATATTTCTGCATGTTTTAGTGCTGAATTATAATTTATTTGCTTAATTTAACATTTTAGAAAAAAAGTGGTAAGTACATCAATTTGGGCAATATTTTAGTCAGTATTTGGTAAAAAAAAACCCTTTGCCTGAAATCACAGCCTTGAATCCAGCTAAACTGTGGGACATTAGCTTTCAGCATTTGTTGATATTAGTGATGCTGTCTTTCCTCTATTCCAACATCAACCCCAAAGCATAAAATATATGTCCTAGTGCTTATCAGCTGACAAGGTGCTCTTTTATTAAAATCAACTTCTGGTGATAAAATTGTAAATATCAGAACCCAGCACTTGTTTCCAAAATATCTGTAGTATTGTAAACACTTTATTTTGATTATGATGAGATCACTGTAGATGTTATAGACCCTTTCATACAGATAATATCTGTGGAACAACACTGAACAGTGGGCCAATGTCTTTACATAACTGACCAGTCAATCTTTTTTCCAAAAAAATATTCTCTTAATTTCTATTAATTTATGATATTTCAGATGTTGAAAACTGGAGGAGGAGGAATTGTTTGGATATCTTTAGTCTTCTTTTGCTTTGTAGTTTCAGATCATTAACCAGCTGCTAAGAAGAGCCCATGGATATTGAATGTGAGCACAACTCCCTAAGAGGTTTGATGGAACAGTTTATTGTGCTTTGGAACTGTCTGCAACCGACTCGGATTGGGGCCTAATGAAATGTTTTACATTCAAGTCTGTTCTTGGCAACTGTATTAACCTGTTTTTCACCTAGATAATGACCATAACACGCTATTGGACCAGGGGTGCCCATACTTTGCTGTACATTGCATTGTTTCACTGTCCACTAGCCAGTGTCTTAAAACAGAATAGAATAAGACAGTATGCTGACTTCGTTTCAGCGCTAACCTTTCTTTCTTGGAAAAACAGGCTACTGTGGTAATTTAGATTGATATTGAGAAGCCTGAGGCGATGCCTGAGATCCTTGCACGAAATAGCCAATCAGTTTCCTGTAAACCCCTTTGTGTAAATATGGTATGATGTGTTAAAGATGGCCAGCTGAAATCTCTTTTACACACACCAAGAAATTAGCTTTGTCTTAAACATGTCCAGTGTAAAAACTGTGATGATATGACACAAATCTAGACTGTACTAATGGTATTAGTACAAATGTGATCACCACCATTTCTGGAAACTGTCACCAGCAGCATCAATAGTGTTGTACAGTAACTAAGTAATACTACTACACTATTCTACCTAAGTATGATTTGGGGGTATCTGTACTTTACAGAGTTTTTCTTATTCTGTCTACTTTCACTGTTACTTCACTACATTTCCTGACTTAATTGCAAACTTGATCCAAGTTTATTAACACTTAAGACCTGCTTAATTTAATTAAATAACTGCACATTATTCTTACTTATATTCGGAGCTTTAGGTCGGTGCACATAACTCTTAGAAGGACAAATGAAAGAATGTCAAGAGGGGAAATAAAGAGAGGGAGAGTGGTTGATGTTTTGTGTTTTTTAGGCTTTGAAGACCTTGTTTTTGAAGTGTGATGTTGATTCCATGTTTTTAGGTGCCAGATAAGCTGGATAAACTACATAATATTTTTTTTGTTTGTATTAATATGCACTTGCATGTTTCTTATTACTTAAGTATGTTTAGCTATAGATTACTTGTCATACTTAAGTGCAGTAAATACTAGATATTTTACGACGTTTACTTGAGTAGCTTTCTAGTCGGTTTTATGGTAGGGTATCTGTACTTCTACTCAAGTACGACATTCAGGTACTTAATACAACACTGATCAATACCTACACACCTACTACACCTACAAAAACATCATCATAATGATTAGTGAGTATAATAATTGTTACCATTTTCTTCATTTAACAATGATCTATAGCATACACTCCTGCTTATCATCTGTGCTTAGATATATTTATGGAGTGCTACGCTCAGTCCTCGTATGAAAACACAGATCCACAGAATAGACAAATTCTTTTGACTACCAACAAGCAACATGCACTCAAATTGACCTTCTGCTACACTGTAATGGGCTGAACAATCATTAGCTTGCCACACTGTGTTTAAAAGCCAAAAAGTACAATCCCGAGTTGAAACGATGAGGTACACTCAAGAAAAACCCTGCAGTAAAACTACCTCTTAGCTATGCTTCTGGTTATGTAATGAGCTGTCCTGGCCAGGCATCAAGAGAAGCCTGTTGGGAGAGAATGATGGTGGGGCAGGGTCCTTCTCTCTATTATTGTGACTAGCCAGCCAACTGGGTGTTTGCATGGTGTGGCAGAATTCAATATCTGCTATTGTTCTCTGGGCATGCTGAGGCATATGGGCATCCACATAAACACCTAAACCTGAATTCAATTCCCAGTGAAATCACAACCAACCAGGGCTATTAGTCCATAAGAGAACAGTTAGCCCTGTTGATCCTGCTGAGTATGAAGAATGGCTTGGTTCCTCTGTACCTGTTGAAATAGAGTAATGGTGGCCAAGCACTAGCTTCTGTTAGGTCAATGTGCAAGGAATGGACCTGTCAGTGTTAATGTAGTATGTCGTAATGTGTGGGAGCACTGAGCTGCAGTGTTATTGACACTATACATGAAGTTAAGTACAGATTGGTGACAAATTAAAGAAAAGACTTGAATAAATGAGTGGAGAATCAAAAAGCTTTGAGATACAATAAACTTACTGACATCCAGCCATGTTCTGTGGAATGCATAATAATGTTGAGTAGGCCCAGTTGACCTCAGTTTAATCTAAGTGAGAGGGTTCATTACTGAGGAACAGGAGTTTTAGTCACAAAGACTGTGTTTCTATAGAACCAGTGACTACAGTGACATCTACATTAACATCTACTGAAAAGACATCAATAAATGAGGTTGGAAATTGTGTTGTAGACTCTATGCCAAGATGTGCAGAAGCTATTACAGTGGCCTATGGTGGTCAGTCACATTACTAAGACACTTTATGTTGTTATTTTCATTTAAATTGTCACCTATCTGTAGGTATGAAAAGATATAAAGCTATTATCATTTGAATGTTTATCCCAATTTATTGCAAAAAAACCTCTTTATTAATATTTTAAATAAATATTTGTTCAAATTCTGCTCCTGGAGAACCATGGGCCTGCACATTTTAGGGTTTTCCATTCTCACAATACACCTGATCCAACTATTGCCTTTTAACATTCACCTGCCTGAGCTAAAGTGGTTGTGTTAAAGGAGGACTAACAGTGAATTGGGCAGAAACAGGTATAGTAGACACTGACTTATATTATTCAATTGATATTAGCCACACATTTTTAAAGCTATGTCCCTAAAGGTTAGTTACACAGCTATCATGAGGCAGGGGACATGTAGATAACAGGTGTGAATTAGCATTGACATACTGTAGGAAAAAAATAAAAATCAAGCCTTCCAGTAATTAACTGCTGCACTGAATACTCTTCCTTACAAGAATATCACTCATATGCCTGTTCATACTCATTTGCATTGGAGAGAGATGCACCTTAGGCTAACATAGGCATTGATTAATGATGGCTTCTAGTCTGATACCCATAATATGCATGTCTGTTTCCTAATCATTCGCTTGATGAATTCATTGCTTAACAACTGTGCACAGCTGTTAAACAGGACAGTTATAGCACAATGAAAAATAAAATATTTCTACAGTAATATTTTCAAGCTTATTTTTAAAGATATATATGTAAGTTTATATTTAAAGCCATGATTTTAAGCCAAATCATTATTGAAAGAGACTTCCCAGCCTAAAACATCTAGAGTGATTTGTTATTCACTATAATACCCTGCATGCGCTACACAAAAATGTAATATAACCTTTGTGTTTCTCTCTTCATGGCACTTCCTGTCCTTAACATTAGATATCTGGCTTCCTTCAGCATTACTTAGCTAGCAGAATAAACAGCCACTTTACGTATATGTGCTTTTCAAAAATACATCCCACCTTCAAGATACATCATGAGAGAGAGGGTTTGTCAGTCTTAAAACCAAAAACTATTAAACTGCACTATTCTGGTATAATAAAAAAATGCAAATAGGAATATAAAAACAGATGTAGCAATAGATGTTCAGGTCAGGCTGCCCCACACAATGTTACAGTCATCCCTATTTGTGTGGTTGCGCACCACCATGGGATACATAAGGTTAAGGGGGCCCTGCTGGCCACAAGCAGTTGGTTGAATAAAAGAATTAACACAAGATGTCTTTAACATTTTGATACTGAAGAGAGATTCTGTAACTTAGCTGCCAAATCATCATTCAAAACAACCCGGAACCTTTCACATTCAAGTAGATAAGAAGTACAAAGAAGTCTGATGAGAAAGAGATACAGAACGCACACTTGGTCGTCAGACAAAGTACCTTGACATGTGCTACTGTTTGCAATTCACAATCACAGCAGTGAACTCGATAGATAAGGTAGTGATCAAACCCAACCATTTCTTACAGCTCAGAGCTTTTGCTTTGATTACTTTACTTCTGTAATTCTGAATTCAGTAAGAAGCACTATAAGGTAAATTAAACCAAATGTCCTCACTCGGATCCCTAGAAACACTACATAGGCCCCTGGATACAGTGTCAATATTATAGACCATCACTATCAGAACAGAACCTACGAGTAATATCATATTTACTTTTTTTTATAAAAATTGTTCATAAATTTAGAAGATCACCTTATGTTTATACTGTGTCAACATTTCGTAATAAAGGGATGCACAGTATTATCAGAATCATATGAGTATAGACATATAGTTGCTTGAAGAACAGGATTATTGGCATTGGACAGATGTGGTCTAGAGTTGGAGAAGCGTGCTTGCAACTGGAGAGTTGCGGGTTTAATCCCTAGGACCAGCAGGGAAAACGTAAGAAGGTGTGGGTGAGTAAGCAGCGTTTTCCCCCTTAACACATCCATGGCTGAAGTGTCCTAGGGCAAGGCACCTAACCCCCTAACTGCCCCCTGGCTGTGAAGTCCACTGTTCCTGTTCCTGGTGTAGGTATATTGATGTCAAGGATGGTTTAAATAAAGAGAACAAATTCACTGCACACTGTTAACATAATCTGAATAAAATTTGACCAACATTTCAAAACCGATGTCTCATCCTTTATGTTTAGATGACACTAATATGCTTTAATTTCTCTCAGTTTAACTATAACTCATAGAAATAAACATGTTATATATAAGTTATATAAATTCAGATAAACCATGTCCCGTTTTCTGTATTATTAATTTTTTGTATCAACATGTATGTACATAAAATACTATCTTGCATATCTGCATCAAGGTTCAAAAAGATGCATCCTTGCAATGGACTGGAATGGAATGCATCACGGCATATATGGAGGTTTTCTTCCATCATTGATGATTTCTTTTTCCAGCTTTAATTGTCTTCCTAGCTCAGGCTGCTCATGGTTAAATATAGGGGTCATAATAATACAATGAACTCACTATTTGTGTGTAGGGGGACAGTGCCTGCAGGCAGACAACTGCGTGTTACATGTGTCACTAGTTATAAGCATACACTGCTGTTCTCTTATTTAGGACCAGAGCAATTGTGGCTCAGTACCTTTTGTGTTTCTTAACACACTTCTTCTATTTGTTCCAGAGGCTACCCCCCCAAAAAAAAACATGTCTGTTACCTTAATCTCTTACACCAGGAGCAGAGAGAGAGAGCGGGAGAGAGAGACAGAGAGAGAGAGAGAGGGAGAGGGAGAGAGAGAGAGAGAGACAGAGAGAGAGAGGGAGAGAGCGAGAGAGAGAGAGAGGAAGGGGGGGGAGAACAAGAGAGATCAATACCAATCACAGAAACATACATCTGGTTCCACATTTTGCTGTGGCCTGGTGTGACGTCTTCCAAAGACGGACCCATACACATGCAGGACCATGATCAGTGGGACTCTGTTCAATGCCATGTCACTTTAAAGCTCACTGCGACACGCAGCACAAAATCAAGGCTAGGGGAAAGACTTCACACAGACCTGCTTTAGATCTCATCTTCTCATCAGCATCCCACAAATAACCAGAGGGGGAAGAGAGAAGGAGAGAGAAGGGGGAGGCAGAGAGCGAGAAAAAGCGAGGGGGAGAGAAAAGGAGATAGAAAGGGGAGGCAGAGAGAGAGAGAGAGAGAGAGAGAGAGAGAGAGAGAGAGAGAGAGAGAGGTGCAAAAGCCGTGCTGAAAGAAACGATTTTCTCTCTCACGTGTCCTGCCTCGTCCTCCTCTCTCTCCCTCTGCCAGTGGATTTGACTGCTTCTGTGTGTGGGTGTGTGTGAGAGTGAACAGGAGAGAGGGAGAAAAGAGAAAGAGAGAGAACTCTTATTTATGTAAAAGGCAACGTGAGAGGAGGCTCTGCTCTCGCAGCTGAAGCACTGTGTTTCTAACAGGTTAACTCTTGAGGTGCAGCCTGAACACTGACTTAATACTGTATTTCACCAAATACAGGTAATCTTTTAGGGACTGACACCCTACTGTTGTCAAAAATGCTAATGCAAACAAAGGGCAGATGTGGTGAATAAGCTGATTTTTAGGTAAAGGAAAAATGCGTAAAGGTTTTTTCAATAGATGAAAACATTTTCTTTTATAGATGTTTTCAGAAACATAGAATTTGTGGTTCTTGTGGTTTTCCACGAAAGACACACTCAGAAGAGAGCAAGGAGCCAAAAGGCAATACAGTTTTAAATTCCATTTCAATTCTTTTTTGATACTGTGTACTTTATCCTGATAAGAAAGGCAATTGAGAGCTAAAGAAGTGACAGAGTTAGGCTGCACAATATATCATCAGTTAATCACAATTGAAATATTGGCCTCTGCAATACTGACTTCACAGAAGGCTACAAAATAAACCTCTCATTACAAAGAATATGATTTGAAATGGACTGTTTTTAAGGCTTAGTTTATATATATAGACCAGATGGATGGTGAAGGAAGTGAATGTACATTTCAGAGCTTTAACATGACTTACATACGTCAAGCCTTTTAATCAGAGAAATGTGATACGGATACTTTAGTATATTGAAAGTGGTCATTTCGGCCCAGGGCCCAAGGTCCCTTAAACTTCAGTACCCTTGACACCTCACAAACTGAGATAATTTCAGACTGAACAAATCTCTTCACTTCTGCATTAATCTCCAATCAAGGTCAGACTTTTCGGCGCTACAGCCCCTATGAGGTTCACAGCTGGCTGAAATGGTTTACACACACAGTGTTGTGAATTCGTATGTAGTCTTCAACTGACCATCATTCAGGATTCTCTCGGCTCAGAGGTCTTCAATGGCTTTTTGAGGCTCTGTGCTCCTAACTTTCCTGCCTAACACCTGTCTTTGGGATCCCACTTATGTGGGGGATGCTTTTCCAGCAGAAGACACTTCTCTCTTTCTCTGTTAAATAAATACCGGTGAAGCTCTGACCTCTCCTTGAAGACACATCGACACTCACTAACATCTGCATCAAAATTGCAATATGTAGCTGTAAAATTGCAATATCGATATTTTGTCCATATCATGCAGCCTTATACAAACAAAATGCAATGATTTGCAAATCTTATAAACCTATATTTTATTCACAATAATAAAGTCTGAGAAAATGCACTATCCATCCATCCATTTTCTAATCTGCTTCCTCCATTTCGGGTCGCGGGAAAGCTGGAGCCAATCCCAGCTGACTACAGGCCTAAGACAGGGTTCACCCAAGACAGGAGGCCAATGGATCGCAGGACAACACATAGACAGACAACCATTCACACATACACTCACACCTATGGGCAATTTAGAGAATTTAGTCAACCTACTGCAAGGATTTGGTCAGTGGGAGGAAACTGGAGGAAACTGGAGCATCTGGAGGAAAAACCCACACAAACACGGGGAGAGCTTCACAGAAAGACACCGGTGGCCGATCCGGGGATCAAACCTAGGACCTTCTTTCTGTGAGGCAAATGCACCATTTAAAGAAAAAAATAAGGTCATTTTGAATTTGTTGGAAGCAACACACCTGAAAAATGTTTGCTACTGTGTATATTTCCCTTCTTGGTGTTGTAAAAAGTCAAATTGCAAAGACACTGAACTACTTCTTTATATAATTTAGTAGCCAATCCCAGCAGAGCACCAATCATATTGCAGAAAACTAGCACAATCCTGCTAACCAGTCCTAGCACTAGAATAGAGACTACTTCTACCAGTCAAGCACAGAAGCACAGAAGGCGAACGCTGTTGGTATAAGGGTGGGGAAAACAACGAGTCTGGTGATGAGGAAGCACTCACAAGCCCACACACTGACGATACCGTCTCATAACGCAATGCTAATCACTGGATGGCAGTCGATAATTAACCCTTTGTGTGACCATGCGAGCAATCAACTCTAAAATGACACCCGTGAGTCTACTTTAACGGCTGCGTGAGAGGACCTCATCCAGAAAGGCTCTGTTCATTTCCAGCTGTGTTTTCTGCACAGCACACCAGTCAGATTCCCTTTTAGGAAGAGGAACAGGGGATATGCAATATGCATAGTAAACAAGCGCACAAATGTCATTATGATCACCACTGCAGACAGGATGGTGGTGATAGAGTGTTTTTCCAAGTTTTTTTGTTTTTCCGTTTGTTTCAGTGATTTTTGGCTGGCAGTGTTATATACTTAAGACTTTACCAATTCACATGCACCTCAGAGGGATTGTAGCCCCACAGGAATGCTATGGAAAAGAGCCTTTCATTCATAGATGGGCATGTACCTTTGTGCTTGTGCCCCCAGAAGTGGTGAGACACAAATCACTTTTTTTTTGCAAAAAAAGCGTTTTGTCAAGAATTACAGAATTTGTGTGGTTATTTGGTCTCTGTGACTTAATCTAAAATTAAAAAAAAAATATATATATAGCACTTCACTAGCCAATATCTTATGATGTTATGAATGTAAACAACATGAAACATTACAATCTGACAAAACTGAATTTTGTCTTAAGAGTCTATAACTTTTTAATTTTCCACTTGACCTTTTTAAAGAGTTTTTATTTAAAAAAAACAAGGAAAGGCTGCCTTAATATTATAGAGAACTTGATGGTGGTGGGGGGCACTTTGGCTAAAATTTAAATCTAAACTTTGCTACATCTACTCTATAAATGCCACAGTGGTGCCACACTAGTCTCTTGAGCCAGAAGTTCTGTTTTGAAGACTTAGCCTAATGTATTTAAGATAGGAGGAACTCTTGAAAAACCTGGTGGCCTTTTTGAATTGTTTTTTTTTGTTCTAATGTACAAGGAACTTATGTAATGTGAAGGAAACTGAACTTTTCATCTGTACTTCTTAGTATTTATCAGTGAATCAGCAGCCATTTTTGTCACTGTGTGTGGGGGTTCTCAATGCTGTATGACATATTAGTGTTATGTATGCTGTACATTGCAATGAGAGAACACTGATAGCCTCATTCTATCAAACTAAAGAGGTGGAGGGATACAACAATCCTGATGATTTTCTGCAAGTCTTTCTATGATCTCAGACTTGTCTTGAGCTTGTCGATTTGGAATTAGTGTTGCCTTGACTAGTCCTGGCCTTAGACTTGTGTTGGACTTGACAAAGGCTGTCTTGACTACAACTCTGCATAACACCAAACAATGTTGAGTTTTCACTTTCCCACAATGCATTTAACACCCTACATGATCAATTTGGATATCCTTTTTTTTCTTTGTGTTATGCGTGTGTGTGTGTGAAGGTGAAAGTGACTATTTGTCATTGTGAACACACTCAAGCAACGAAATGTGACCTCTGCATTTAACTCATCACTGTGTGTCTATGTGTAATGAGACTATTGGAAAGAGATATGGCATAATAGCTATGATAAGTGTATGGACTATGAAGTTTAGGTGACAAAGGCGTAGTAGTGCCCAGCCTCGTTCCTTACCAAATGTTCTAAAGTGTTCCTCCCGTTATGCAGCACTTTTCACATTTAAACTTGGGGTGGAGATATAATTAACATGTGGGGTGTCAGTACTCTGTACACCACTGATACATAGTCTGAAAATCTACTCGTTTATCATTGATCTACAGAATTCAGGTATGTTCATACACCATTCATGTATTATCATAAAACAAATGCTTTCTAAGAATTTATCATATACGTGTCTGTAAGGCCATTTTAGCTGATTGGGACTGGCAGAACATTGCGTAATATGGGAGTAATGTGACCTTAAAGACAATGAGTGTTGAAATTATGAAAATACTTTTCCAATTACACCAGCATCTAGTTGCTGAAGCAAGCTCTGTGTGGATTAACAAAAGCTCATAAATATTCATTGCCTGTGATAAAGCTAATGTTTAATGACAACAATGTTGTTTTAAGAGCATTGTGTTTGTAAGTCTCTTCCTCTCCTATTCAGAAAAGGTTCTGCCAGTAAGCACTAACATGCACAGAGCCTATTATCTTCCACTGATACCAGGCAGAATTTGCTAATGACTCAAGCGTAGATGCAGAAAAAATAAAAGAAAGCATAGCTTTTATGGAACTTTGCCTAGTTTACTCAACTTCTGTGCACATTTTTAAATGGAGTAAGAGTTTATTGTCGGCACAAAATCAAAAAAGTTAATAGAAGCAGCTTACTGATTTTATTTATGCCAAATAATCATGATGTATCCATCCTGTGACTTGTTCAATCACTGTCATCTGTTGCTTTCCTATATGTTACAAAAAGTCCTTAAAAAACCAGCACCTATGGTTGAGCTTCAAAGGGATCTGTACATGCATTGACAACAATGTGAATTTCAATGACAGGGTACTATTAGTTGAGGAGTTCATGAAATTACAGCATTGCCATTACATTCAAGTGTGTACAGAGCACTGTTAATCAATCCCATCCACCAGCATGCCTTGACCCGGTCATGTTGCTTGTCTGAGGGTTCTGCTTGTATGACAGGTCTCTAGAGGTTTTTTTTTTTTTAGCAGTGCTCTCTTTAATTTGCACAAATAGCAAGATTACTTCTATCGGAAGAAGCAATGGTTGCTCTCGTAGTATGCTGGCTCACTAATAGAGCAATTAATTGGCCTGCTACATTGCACAAGGTAGGGATTAGAGAAAAAAGATGTCCTATTCAGTGTCCCTGTGCCCGCTAAAGTGTTCGTTCAGGATGTTTAGAATCCGGTCTTAAAAGCTTCTTGAATACTTGAATACTTCTTGTAAATGCTGCTATGACACACCTGTCAGTCTCGATTCTTGGCTCTTGCCCAATTCTTTGGTTGTAAGGTGCCCACATCACCTACCTGTCCAAGATTTGATGACTCTATACTATAGTCCTAGAATCCAGCCTGTCTAAATGTCCATGTGATCTGATTATCTGAACTATGCTCCTGTTGATCTGAACTGCTTTAGATAATTCAGCTGTAGCTACAGTCCAGTTCACTTCTCAGATGTGAGAGAAGACATGCCTGACTTAAGAGGGTCCTTTGCCATCCTTGGCTCTGTTTTCTCTCTTCTCTGTCTGTGCTCTTGGTTCTGGCAGTGGCTCAAACTTAGGCACTATAATATGCTCAGGTTCCACCATCCCCCAGTTTAGTGCTTCCTGCAGCTACAGCTCTTTCTGCACTTACTGCACCACCTGCAGTTTTAGAGAGCTCTGCTCTGCCTCCACGGGAGATGTGAATAGGGTTGCCATGCTCCAACATATATAGGCAGTGCGATTTTATTGTTGTTCCTGGTCATTTGCTTTATTATTCCATCTTCCTTCCTCTCCGATACTTCCTGGCACTTTGGTACATTGAGTCCTTGATTAATGTTCATCCCTGCTGGACCTATTTCTATAGTCTGTATTTCCTGCATCACTACTAATCGTTTTCCCTCAGCCTTTATCTCTTCCTGGGTAGTAATTCCTGCTGAATATACTTTGCATTTCTGTCCTATCACTGACAACAAAAGTTGTGTTAAGAAGTAGGAAGGATTCAGAGGGAAACTGCACAATCAACTTCTGTTTGGGCTTATTGGCCCCAGCTTCATCTTGGCAGAGGCCAAGATACTACACCTGCACCTTGTTTATGGACTATTAATGCCATTATATATATGCTCTCTGCTGCTCATTATTGAGAAAATCTGTGCCATGCTCCTTATTGGTACTTCCAAGTTCCTAGTCTTTCTGTTTTATGACCACATTCCAGTTTTCTTGAAATTGTCTACTTGCACTGAGGATGCATTGTGGAAAAGCTGTATTGAAGCATATTACTGCCTTTGGCTCTGCAATGTTTCTGCATCAATTTGGTATTAGATAAGGTTCAAAGCAAGCAAGCTTTGTTTTAATTTTTACTTTTCTTTTTATGTTTTTGTTGCATTTATGGACCAAACAACCACACAATGTCATCTGATGAGCTTTCTCCATTACTTTGGAGTTACACAACAATAGAAGATATTATGACTTTCACTAATAACCTTGTGATGCGCATAATAAGCAAATCAGTTGCAGTGAGTACTGGGGCTTGTCCCCTGATGAACCTGTGTTGTCTTTTATTTTAACACCACTTAACCTACTGCAAGGTAACATGGAAAGGGAATTCAGTCCTGGTTAGGGTCTTAATCACTATGGAAATTATACGGATATGAAATATCCGTTAATTTAAAGCCTACCGTGGCATGAAGAATCTGATCGCACAGTCATGCAATGCAAAATATTGTTACAGCCTTGTTGCATACGCCCACTCCCCCTCCCTCTCTCTCTCTCTCTCTCTCTCTCTCTCTCTCTCTCTCTCTCTTTCTCATTTTTTTGCATATAAAAAGGTGTTGCAGGGCTGTCAACATTTTCTTTGACGTTTTTACAATAAGCCTCAAGAGCCAGTGGCATTTATAGGCCAGCGTAGAGATGCTGTTGTGGCTGCAAGCCACAGCCTAAGACCCGGCAGGCGGTTTGAGGGCACAATGCCTGCTCGACCATAGCCTGCCCACTGTTAAACTTTGTGTAAACTCACCCCACCACTGTGCACAGGCACACACGGTCGCTATGTGGCATTTTGAGTGCTCACCCTTGCTGCGAGTGTATTAATGATTAAGAAGGCTGGTCCTACAGATCTCTCTCTCCCTCTCTCTCTCATAGCTGTTCATACAACCATCCCTCTCTCTGCATCGGTCGCCATGGAGCTCACCGCGATGACAGGTCTCCGTGGAAACCTTGCGCAGCTGCAAGCCTTGTGCGGGGAAACAAAGCTGAAGCCGCGGCAGGAAGCACAGGAGATGTGTCTTTAATCTGCACACACTGGGAAAGTAATGAAGATGGAGGGAACTCACTCTTTCAGATACCTTCCCAAATAAAAACAAACCAGCCCTGGGAGCCTCAGTCGCCCTTCTCAATATCTCTCCCGCCAAACATCAGATTGGATTTGGAGAGGGAGACTCACCGTCTCAAGGCGTACGGCCCATTTCATTTCTTTTATACCACGTTTCGCTTGGCCACCTCTCTCTCTCTATCTCTCTCTCTCTATTTCTCCCCCTATTTATCTCTAGCTCTCTTTCTCTGACTACTACAAAGATGCTGCAGTTTAAGAGAAGCCCCCAAAGTCAAAAACAGAAGGTCTTAATGGAAAAAGCTTGTTAATGGCATCAAATTTATATCAGAAATGGCACTATACCACTTTTTCTTTTTCAGTACCAATACCAATTCTGAAGTCTTTAGTATCAGCCGATACCAATAGTATACCAATAACCTGTACTCCAGTTGTGACTTAGTGGTTCGGGATTTGCCATTGTGGTCAGAGGGTCAAAGGTTCAAGTCCCAGCCCAGGCGCTACTGATGAATCCTTGAGCAAAATACCAAATGACAAATTGTAAATTTCACGTTAAGTAGGCCGTTATAGCATGTATCATAGCCAAGCTCTCTAGTAAACCAGTGGAATGGATGCTTTTTTCTCTCCGATATCTGATCCAGCCCTTTTTGTTGGATACCTGGTGTTGTGGTGCCATCACAACTGACAGGTCATAGGAAATTAGCTCCAAAAAATCTCTATTGAGGCAAAATGCTTCGCTTACTAAAACTGCTAATGGCTCCCTCTGTAGCTTAAATGTACCTGTTATAATTAACCATCTTATTAATATGAATCCATTAAGATATTAGCAAATATTCTGCTGTCACAACAGGAATGAATGAACAGCTTCCTTCAGAGGCCTGTTCACACTAATCCAATCACATCCATTTCATTCTGAACACAGCTTATCTGGATCATGCATAACGAGGCCTCATTTGAAAACGCATGACCTCTGAGAGCCTGCAGAGCTTTCTCTCTGTGTGTGTGTGTGTGTGTTTGTGTATGTGAGTCTATGAGAGAGAGTGGGAGGATTTCTAATCAATTTGATATACAACACATCATAATCATCAACACAAGATCTACAAAGAACTCAAGGAGGGTGGGAAGAGAAGAGAGAGGGAAAGAGAGAGAGATGAAAAGATGTCACCTTTTATAAATGATTCATGTGCAATGGCCTTTTATATCTTGCCATCTTTAAGCAAATCAATTCAGATTAATTCCTGATGTCATCAAGTGGTTCAAATTGATCATCCATAATGGATGAGCATGAGTCTTGTTAATACAGGATTGTGTATAGAACAGGGATAAAGGTTAGTCATACTGTAGTGTTATGTAGCGTAATGCTGGATAGGCATCAAATACACTTCCATTGTGCAGTTCCCTTCTGCAGCACAGAAGCTCAGCACTTTTTGTTATTGAAAGCTGCGCGCTGCCATCCATACTAACAGTGAATAAACCGCTGGGGTTAGCAGTCTTCCACACACACGCACACACACACTCACACTATCTTTTTCCCTGCAGGAACAGACGAGGTATGCACTGCCAAAAACTTAAGATGTACAACCACCCTTTCTCTCTCTCTCTCTCTCTCTCTCTCTCTCTCTCTCTCAGTTCCAACTAGAATCCTTAAGCAACTCTGACATTTATGAGCAGTCATTAGCCACTGCACTGCAAACACTTGAAAACACAAATGAACTGGAAGCGACCATTGTGAGCTTCCTCAGTTCATTTGTACTTATTATGTTTTTTGGTGACCATCTGTCACCATCTGTATCGATGCATCAGCGAAAATAGAACATGATCTGATGTATCGATGTCACACAATATTCGATTTGTCTTTTTATTCCACAATTAAGTTTACATAATTTAACTGTGTGCAGTATTTTATACTGAGAAGTTGTTTTTGCTTAAGACTACACTGCTGTATTTGACCATTAATAATAAAATGTTTGCATGTGTGAGATTATGGAAATGTAGCAAATTGTGTGAAATTTCTTTATATTTCATACTAATTACCCATAATTTACAGGAGTTCTTACATGTCCAAACTCCAGAATTATTTTCTCTTTCTGTTACCTACCCATGCTCTGCCCAAAAGTGTTTTAGTTCATCATGTAATGAGTGAGATTTGTGAGGGAAATTTGTTAATGGGTCGGGTGAACTGGTGGATGACAAGAATAAAAAAATTTCATGTGGTGGTCATGGTTTTGTAAAAATTAAATACTGTATATAAACATTATGTACATAGAATATGTTGCTATTTATAGCAATAACCTCTCATGTGGCTTCTGAATTAGGTGAACCTGAATGTTTCATTGGCCCAGTATTACTGATACCATCACTCACATAAGCTGTTCATGATGTTGTGTGACATTAGCTTGCCTACTATGAAAGAAATAGCCTTACGTTTATCAAAGCAATATAACACTTTTCATACAATTGTGTTTTCTCCAGTTACTGTTTTGAATGTTTCTTACAGATAATGACATAATCCACAAACAAATCGCTTTGTCTTTCTAATGCTGCTGTCACCATTCGTGAATTCCAATAGCTGCTATTAATGAGTTATTAGTTATTCATGGTGTGCTTTTTCATATATACATTAAAAGTAAATTGTGGTGAAGATGGTATGGTTTAGCAGCTCCATACATTTATTTCGAAATGTTGTCAAGGTCCAGAAGCATTTGCTAACTTTTGTCTTTTGGTAAAGTATGTATATTCCCTGTACTTTTCCCATAATATTACCCAAAATTAAGGCTATTATTAAAAACAGCTTGACCTGATTTACTTAAAAGTTTTTGATTTTCTGTTCATTTTTAATTGCAGATTTTTCTGAATGTCAGGAGAATATTTAACACTAAGCTGATGATGATATCTTTACACACAGCAGACGTTAAATAACATTTTTAAACTGAATTCACCATACACTTGTCTTGTCTTGAGGAGAACCGTTCATCAAGTTTTCTTTTTAACCCATTTGTGTTTAGTTTCAAAATGTATATGTAGTTCTAACAGATGGGTATAGGCATGAGAGGAAAAAGTGTGCATCTTGTGCGAGATGTGTGAGAGTTGGCAATCCTATATGAGGTTGGACAAACTGTAAAGAAAACTGGCAAAAAACAATGTTCAAATGATTGAATGATTGTTGTAAACAACAACATCTGTCAAACAAATCTTCGATTTGAGTGTTATTCATTTCACTGTTAGAATACAACATTCTTGCCATGTAATTGAGCTAATGTTAGCATAGTAGCAAACCCAACTGCTTAGCTTCGATTAGCTAAAGCAACAAAGCTAGTTTAGCATTTATACTCATGTGTGATCCATTGTGTTACACACATTCATAATGATTATACCATAATTTTGTAATGAATTACACACTTTAAATTTAGAATTTTTTTTTAACTATGACAAACAAAACTGAATGGTATTACAATGGTAGTCAGGGAAGCCAAAGATATGAAGTTAGAGGTTGAAAAATGTAATACACAGCTTTTAGTCTCACTTCATATTAAGTAGCTTTAATAACTCCATAGTGACAACTTTATAATGCATGCAAAAATAATGTATGTACAGGTGATGTACATCCTACAATAACACATGCAATTGTATAACCACAAAATGCTGATATACAAGTGCACTGCCTTTTTGGGAGGGGTATTTTGTAAGACTTAAGCAGGACATATTTGTGGTGGTTCTACTGACTACAAAACCTAAACTTTGGTTCTATATTGTCAGCGAAAATAAAATTACAAAAATAAAAACACTTTAGGGTAAAAGCACTGGGGTGGTCCCCTTACGGGTATATCTTCACTACCTTTAATTAGTAAATATTACTGTTGCAGTTATATTTATTTAGCTGCATGGACGCCAGACTTCCAGTTTAAAAAAAAGAAGCTAAGGAAGATGTTCTAATATACCCACTTCCTCTGGGAAAGTAAATGTAGTGTACCTTTAAAGATCACTACACTGTTGAACCTTTAGCACCATGCTGTACCTTTCTGAGAACATCTGCACTGTTTGTACCTTGGGGATCTGAAAGGTATTTGGGTCATACCAGCTATTAAACACCTTCCTTTGCACCATTGATCTCACCAAAAACCCCAATAGAAACATATTTTTTTGTACAAGGATTGTCCCAAACAAAACATGTTTTTTAATTCTAATTGAACTGAGCTGTTAATAATAATAATAATAATAATAATATAATAATAATAATAATTAAAAAAATAAGAATAAGAATAAGAATAAGAATAAGAATAAGAATAAGAATAAGAATAAGAATAAGCCACCGTTTTGTCTTTATGGCCTGTTATCAATATACTTTACTGCTAAATTTGCATGCATCTAGCATTGCTAGGGAAATTGTGAGAGTGAATAGACATGATGTAGAGTTTATTTGGCATCACAAATCTTCATTGTTTTAATATATGGAATAGACCTTGCATAACCATCTAGTCATTTGCAACCAGCCACCTTTAATTTCTCTCTCTCTCTCTCTTTCTCTCTCTCTCATGCATGCACTTGTAGTTGAGCTCTTTTTGAACTCTCCACCGTTCCTTGATGTGCTAATTGCCATGAGACCGTTCCTGAAAGCTAAGGCAATCGCTTTTTTTCCATCATCCTCTCCAGCAAGTGAAAAATAGATATAAATAAATAAATAAAAAGAGAAAAGAAACATCTCCTTGGGCAGCAGAACACTGTAATTAGGCAGTGACAAATTTCTGTTCCCTTTCTTACCATGTGTGGGAAATGCACACAATGACTTTGTGTGTGCCTCTTCGTGCGCGTGTGAGTGTGTGTGTGTGTGTGTCACAGCAAGTGTGTGGGATGGCCCGAAATAGGAATGCAGCGTTTCAACAGGCAAATTGCACTTACATGGTGCAGAAAAGCAGGAATGGATAAAACCAGAACGTTTTCCTTGTTGCCCGTTCTTACGATGCAAGGTGTGATGCCGAATCCGCATTGTACGACAAATCTGTTCCCATCGTGCTGCAGTGACAGGTGGCACGCATGAGTCATGTGATATTGGATGCAGTTGCATAGAGCTAGATAGATAGAAGAAGGAGGTTGCTCCTGGTGGCACTGACATTGAGGTATGTCTTCCTCTGGCAAATGATGATTCAGACGCTGATGCTAACGTGCATTGGAGAGCTGTACAGATACACACACACACACACACACACACACACACACATACACACACACACATGTTTTCCTGAAGGCATCTCACATCGAAGCTTTGTTATTCCTGCACAACCACTGAAAAAGGCTCTCTTGTTGCTATGCACTTTTTTAAGCTCAACTTCTCTCTCTCTCTTTGTCTCTATCTTCGTATCTCCAACTACTTTACAGCCCAGGCTCACATTTAGCAAGCCCACTTGAAGCTAGCATCAGGTCCTCAAGCTGAACTTTCTCAGATCCTGTCCAGAAGCCATGTTGGACAGCCTTCTAAATCAGGCCATTCTTTACTGGTCATAGAAAGCTCAGCACGGTTTGTTGATATCTTGGCCCAAGCACACCTACAACCTGAAAAATAAAGGTGCCAAAAAGGAGCAGTGCCACTTTTGGCTGACCAAAATACATGCCTTTTCTAACCTTTTTCACAGCTGCCAAAATTCTGCCTGTTTTGGGCATCCTTCAGTTGGTAATGTTGCTGGAACATAATCATCATGATAGAAATGTGTATGATTTACAAATTCAGAAAGGAAGTGGATGTGCATTTCATGTCCGTGTGGCTGTAGTATCCTATTTTCTTGGGCCAGGAAAGCTTTTATCTTGGCTTGTCCATCTTTGTTAAAAGAAGAACTGTTAGCAAGGTTTCTCCCCTCACCTGCTTTCACTTCCTCATTGCTCACTAGCAGCTCAACACAAAGGCACAACACATTTTAAACAAAGAGAGCCAGTAGTTTCATAAAGCAGTTTTTTCAACTGAACCAACTAAAAAAATAAGAATGGAAACATCTGAATTATATTTAATCATGTTTTCTCAATATTCTTTTATTCGCATATTCTTTGTGCTCACATGAGGTGGTTTAACGGATGATTGCAATATTTTGGCAAACTTGAAATGGAAGCACATATTTTGCATTTAAGTCATATGACATTAACTTACTCTCTTGGGTGTAATACAGCAGACAATATGAGGGGTCCTATTGTGTTGTATTATTCAACATATGTTGAGTGAGTCATTAAGAGGTTATGAATCCACAGGACCTCTTTAAAATCACTGTGCTTAGAAATCACTGATTCGGCTGCTGCTAGGTATAAAAGGGGTTGCCTGTGCATTGCATGCCTTTGTTGCTTCCATTGCATACTACCAGGGCTACTGTAGTGGATATTTTTGATGTCATAGCTCCAAAATGGATAACATTAAAAAAGTGGAAATCTCAGTGGAAACCTAGATTATTAACTGTGCACTGAAAACTTTTTACAAAAAATGCTTCAATTTTGTGCAAAACTGTAATATAAACATGCTTATAGTTATTCTGATCTCAGATGCTGGGAAAACAAATTTTAGGGACCTTTTTATTTTTTTTTAAGTGTACTTAGGTTAGCAATGTCTCACAATACACCTTTGAACTGATTTGCTTCTATACACTGAAGAGTTTTACGAGTTTACATTTTTAAGGAACAATGACTGAACATTCTACCATTCTTATCAAGAACCCCAACAAAACCTTGTTTTCTTTTTACAGGTAAAATGTTTGAGCAGGGAAATCACCAAACGGTTCTGGTCCCTGGCCCTTGAACATCCCTGCTCAAAACTGGTCACACATTGCCACACTGACACACACTATCTCCCTGGCCAAGTGCCTCAGCCACATAGAGCGTCCCACCTCTTGTCCTCTCATCCGCGAAATGGCATTTCATATTAGCCATTATCCCGTTTGACCGATGCTTGCTTGTGTTCAGAGAGACAGACGGGCCGGTCGTGATGGCGGTTTTCTCCAACAGAGATGGAGGCTCTCTTAAATCCAAATATATTTTCCCTAATCCAAGTCTCTTTGGCTGATAACAGACGTGGGAGCCTCTTCTCAGGGAACCGGCAATAGTGTCTCCATATGTGAGCGATTTATCAGTCGCATATGTGTGCCATTAGGAACAGCTTAAGAGAGTTTTTCTTCCAGCAACTACAAAAGTATTCCTCCCCAGCTTTCACTAAAATGTCAAGTTTCCTATCCTATGTAGCCAGTGCAAGGCAATACTACCTGTAATTCCACAATGAAGGTGATCTGGTGTTCTTTAAAGGGATATTTCACCCAGAAAAATCTTTTAGGCTTTTATGCAGGGTAATCCATGTTAACTCCATTTGTTAAACTGTGCTTTTTAAAATATTTAATACAGACATAGCTGCAACACAACACCAAAGCACAGCATTGTGTAGAAATGTCAGGAAAGACACAGTGCAGGTTTGATCAGCTCTTTGTGAAATAGTTTTTCTTTGTTTTTATAGGGAATAATATTGCAAACAGATGGCTTGGCTTCTGACCAATAACAAGTCTTTAAACAGAAACAAAATGCCTGCAAGACTTTTCACACCACAACAGCTGCTGTGTCTATTAGTCCAAGTCGACCATACATGTATCCATCTCACTGTATATACATCCATGAATCTATTCCTTCATGCGTCCACCCATTCGTCCATGGCCACACACACTCACATTCAGCGCTATTTGATTGAATATCTTTCCACCCTCTCAACTACCCATCAATCCATCCATCCTTCCAGCCATTCATGCATGGACTCATACACATAGACATCCAGGCTACATCATTCACTAAACAATAAGGGCTACATGTCTTCATACACCTATAACTTTTAGGCAAATTTTCATCCATCTGGATCCATCCATCCATCCATTCATCCTTCCTTTCATCCTTCCATCCATTTATCCACCTAACCATCTGCCTTCCCATCTATCCATCCACCCGTCCATCTGTACCTATTTATAGTCAAACCAACCTTTATTCATCCATCCTTCCATTCATCCACCCCTTCATCTGTATGTCTATATATTGGTGTTTGACCTGAATTCGGACACTCAGCTTTAAAACTCTAAGACTATTTGACCAAACTTTAGGTCATCTTGACCGACTTCAAACT
>JBBPDA010000019.1:5582172-5593522 GCA_037974385.1 Arnoldichthys spilopterus
AGCAGTTCAGTGACCACAGCCTGCTGTAAGCTAGGTCACCGCGACGCATTGGTATGGGGCCAGAGCATATTACGGCAGAGAGTGTGTATGCCAATTACACCAGAACTGTAGCTCAATTGATACATTGGATAGGTGATATGTATTGTTCAGGTGTCCATTTTGTTCTGTTATGTCTGTTGAATGTCTGTAATTTCATAAATATAATAATAACATAAATAAATAAATAAATAAATAAATAAATAAAATAACATGATATTTGAGCAAGGTTGTCTTTTGTATTAACTTTTTGCATACAACTGTATTTATTGAATTTGCCAACACTTGCCAACACAGGCCAATTATGCCTCTAACCACGACCCTATCTTTGTCTATTCTTTTGTTTACTTTTCTCATGGACAAAAGTGGCGTAGACTAGGGGCTTCTAAAGTCCTGCATAATTTTGTGGGTTTTTGTTTTTTTACATCTAGCACAGTTAATTCAGTAAATAATTAATGAGCTTCTCATATGCTCATATGAGTCAAGGGTGTTAAGTGTAAGTACATCACCAAACCTGACTGAACCTGGTGGGCTACTGGTGTGAATCCAGTGCTAATAGTAAAGTTCAACATGATGGCAGGTCCTCAGAGGTCCATTTATAAAGCCATATCTGTATATAATCCTGTTTAATGTTTTTATTTGTTTTTTTATGTTTGTGGGAATCCCAAGTAAAGCTGTTAATAAGCCAAAAACCAATAACAATCCAATAAACCTCACACTTCCACATGCAGTTCAATCGTATTTGAGCTGAAAAGATGGGTGGATGACATTCTCAGCTGCCCACTCTTTCTCACAGGATGGTGGAAGGACCCTGAATGGCACTCAGCCTGCCACTCTGTTCCACTTTCACATTTCACGATTCTTTTGGCTGAAGGGAACTAGGCGGTGAATCATAAGCCCCCGTTTGAATCCTCGGGAACAATTAAACCTCAATTCTTTAAATGAGTCAGAGAAGTGCCTGGGGGCTGAGAGAAAAAAAACAGCAAATTCATCACCGGTGTCTGAAATAAGTGCATTATTGATGAGAAGAATCAATCTCAATTAAAGTTCTGTTTGGTTAGCCAGCAGTCCTGGGTGACAAAAATGGATTACTCTCCAATAGCCTTCAGAATGGCTAAGCAGATTCTCCAAATTTCAATAGCTGTTTCAAATGTTGGAACCATATATTATTACGGATCTGATTTATACAGCATCATTCAAAGTGCTTTCTCTAAACTTGGGCTCTGCTACAACTAATGCTTTGGGATAAGCAGTTACTTAGAGCCCCCAAGCCACCAAAATGTCAAACGTTTTAAATTTCATATAATATTACTTCATAAGAAAAAAAAATGCAGAAAGTCCAGAGATTTTTAAGATCTTCTTTTGATGAAAAATAGTTGGTGCTTTTTTTAGTCTTATACAAAAGAATATGGTGGTGGACAAGGGGGTCCCCAGGTAGATTGCCGTTCAATATGTTCTATATAAATAACTAGCGGTTAGCTTATGTAATGAACACAAGGTCTATACCATACATTTGGTTGTGCTCACAGTATAGTTGTCACAGTACTGTTTGCACCATCCTTTTGTAAACAAAAGGTCCAGACATAACCGAATGGTGTAGCAGGACTGTCTGGATATCAACACTATGATTTATATTACATGTTTGAGTAGTACCAGAACTGGATGGAGATGTAAGTAATGCTTGCAGTGGAAAAGGTTAACGAGGGTCTAATGATTTTTGTGGATTAAAATATAATCATTTGTTGTAATTGTTTCACAATTATTCACACTTGTATTTTCACCATGCTTGTTATTTTTAAATTATGCAAGTACTTTAATAATTCTCTTAAGTTCTCTAAACATTGTTATATTTTGGTTAGAAACAAACGTTCCAGTAAAAGCTTTTTTTTCTCTGTAGTTTCTAGGCTGATACAGCAAAGCAAGGCCTTCAGATTGACCACCTGTGTAATTATGAAGAGGCAATTTAATCAACCAATCACATTTTGATGTACAATTAGTGGGATAAATTTCATAAATGAAAACATCGGTCTATGGTCTTGTGAAAGTCCTGCATTCTTCACTGGCTGTGAAAATGAGATGTAGCCAGATCGGGATGTTTAGAAATAGCAAAGAGTGCACAGCAAAATCACAGTATTGAATTTACTTTTGCAGGGTTTTCCTGTGTCCAGCTGGTCTTAAAAGAGCACTGTAGGATTTAAGTTAACATTTGGGATGAGTGTTTGTCAGCTCTATGCCAGGTCACTCAAGAAGTTACTGTAAAACTAGTACAAGGTAAAAGATATTTTTAAATGTCTGGACATGGAACATTATTTTGCCTCAAATGTCTATGTTTGATATAAAACAGCCAGAAAATCCCATTGAGGTGCTGGCAGAAATTTGCATTATCACATTGTCTTTTTCCTCATTTATGGCATTTATGGTCCCACCTGAAGGCCTAATCACAGTTCACATATCAAGTGTGTAATAAAGAGCAAGGACATTTTTAACTGTGACTTTTGGAAAACTTGTAGTTCTGTATAGAGTAGCTGCTGAATCATACCTCAACATTAAATGGCAAGAATGATAGAATGAAGAAGCTATTAATCCACTTTATGCTTCACTTGCCTTAAACATTTTATAGCTCTGGGGATTATCTTTTGAAAAACATCATCTTCTATGTTATATGTGCATATATGTTGTCATATTCAAAATATATGTTTAATATATGTCAATACATGTCACGTATTTGTGCTGAAGCTTTCATGTAGGCAATGTTGTCTTGCAGAGTCATGAGACAGCAGTGTTTGCACCATAGGGTCCACTTGGTCTTGCAAAATGGCCTCATATTCTTTGGCCAAGCAGAGCAATCACTGGGCATAATGACTCCCTTGAGATGGCTGCCCATTCCATTTTGGATTCATCACAATGTTTGGAAACACATATTAGGAACCTTTGTGCTTTGGCCTTGGATATAAGGAGTTACTGATCGCTAGCCATGCCATAAATGACAGCTTTGGAAGGCTCACAATGCACAGGTTTTACTGAGAAAATTTTGTGGTCATTTGTGGCATTTAGTAGCATTCCTGTTAAAGGAATACTTCAGTATTTAGTAAGCTAATGTCTGACTGCCACATGTGCAGCATGTGGTCAATTACCACACACAATAATTTGAACAGGTTTCCCTGTACTTAGAAAAAAACAGCTAACTATATTTAAGATAACTTATTATAGAAACCATTGGGCAGTTGGTGAAGTCTGTAAGTAAGCCTTGATGTAAAATATATATTTATGTAATGGGAATAGCTTTACCAAGGGAACAGTGCTAATACATTATTATTGTAGTGGTGTGGATGGAGTTTGCCTGTTGATTGTTAACTGAAAACTAGGTTAAGTGAAGTGAAAGTAGCTGGAGCTTTATTACATACAGAGCTAGTTTCCCCCTTTCTGTGCTAGTTTTATGTTGTCTGTTGTTTTTTTTTTTGAAGACTGGACCTACCACCAGTACTCAAAGATCCCTTACTCTCCATAAATACTGATATGGTAAAATCTTGTTATTGATCATTCTATTGCGGAATTATATGGGAAATATAAATAAGATTATTAAGATTCCCATTCAACTCAATTGAAGGTTCTGCATAGAAAACTGACATATTTCATATATTTATTGTCAGACCAGCTAATTTTCTATTTTTCCTTACATATCCCACTATTGCACAAGCATCACACTGCATGTGCCTTTTCTACAGTTCCTTCGCAGTCAACACCCATGGAAGATGATGAACCGTAAGGGTTTGCTTGGTTTGATGAGGATTTTATAGTGACCAAATCTTGATCAAGATGGAAGATTTTGGATGGACCTTTTAGACAGCACCTTCCACTGCAATCTTCCACTACCAAAACACCAGCTAAGGAAGTATGTTTCCATTGCTCTAGTTCCATATGTTCATTTGCAGAAGTCCTGCCAATGTGCCCTGAAGCTGTTCTGGTGTCTCATAATGGGCCAGCACCTTAATTAGACCATTCATGCTGGTTTTCCCTTTAATTCATGATATATTAAATGACATATTCCTTCATGATATATTAAAGCAGTCAAAAGTAAACACACTAATCACACTGTTTAAAGGATGGTGCTGTCTCTGTAGTTGGTGGCTCATCCATGCTCTCCTGAGATATGTATGAAAATATGTCTATGTTGTCCCTGTAAGTATTTTTTTTTTAATATATAATATAAATATAAAAAAATATTATTTACTTCCTTTATAAGTCGTGAAAGTGTTTCCATTCTTCTTTAAAGTTGCCTTTTTGGAGATAAAAGGTTTTGTTTTTGAAGCGACAATAAAAATACATATATGTGTGTGATCCACTCTGTGCAGCACACACATGCACAAACATACTTACATAAACACACACACACACAAACATGCACTATGCACATTATAACTTTTGGGTTTCTGACCATTAATGTACGAGGTTAAAGCGGGCTAAGAAACAATGCAGAAAAACATATGAATTGCAGTTTGCAACTCTAAACTACAGTGTGAACCTGTATGATAAATGACGTTGATAAAACTAGCCTGTCGGTTCCTATCCCACAGAAGAGCTACTGTAGCACAACAAGGTGATGAATCTAATAGAAAATTGTCAGAACACACAGTGCACCACAGTCAAAGCTGTTTTGGGGTACAAGGGGGACCTACACTATATTAGACAGGCAAATTTATGTTATGGTTGTTCAGTATTTACTTGTAACATATATGCACAAAGGGTTACTGACCCTGTAATGGCTACACTCCCAGGCCACCATTAGGCCAAATACCTGTGTGTGAGAGGGGGTAATGGACTCACTTCAGCACCATTATCAACCCACAAGAGAGAAGGAGCACACAGTCCCCAATGTGCATTCATGGTCACACACATACACACGCTCACGTTGTAATCAAAGCACCAGGAACAAAATAACACCATTTTTCAGTTCTGAGTCAGAGCCTGCAAGCACACTGGCTGTGTGATTAATTTCCTACAGTGTATTGGTCTCAGACAGAACAGCACGTTATTTTGTCCACTTTGAGCAGATAAGGTGCACAGGTCTATAGCCTGCCCGGCTTTAAGGTGCTGATTGGGAAAGAACTGGAGGGGTCAGACTTCTCTACCCACAGCAGGAGGGAGGCAAGTGGGGGAGGAGGAGGGGGGTGGATTGATTAAACCAAGCCATGGCCTGGCACTAGAGAGAGCCAGGCTAACCCCAGCTTAAAATGCGCTCCTCCCTCTCCGACACTCAATGCCATGGAAACCAGACGTGGTGCTATTAGTCTCGCCACACAGGTGCTATGATACTGCAGTATGTAAATGATTCAAGCGAATGCAAATCATGGCGCATGAACGGCGGTGTGAGCTCAGAGCAGACACCCATTTGAAACTGGAGATGAGATGGTTTTAGAGATTAACGCTTCACACGTAAATGCTGCAGGTTATGGTCCAGTATATTTCAAGCTACTGCAATCATCACACAGAGTCATGTCTTTACAGACACCCTATGTGCATGGCTAGTAAGTATCCTGCATGTCTTGTCTTTGTCATGAACAAAAGCTTATATCCAACTTGTCAGTGTTATAAAAGAAAAAAACAAGGATTTCATTAAGCAATTTTGACCATTTTATTGGACTTTTTGTCATGAATCCTATACACAAGGCAAAGGGGACCTGGCAGTTCCTAATAGTGAAAACCTACACAAGGTGTCAAACAATAAGCAGCAAATGCACATCCTTGATAAGCCCTAGTTTTCTTCATGCTATGTCATCAGTAAAGGATGTAATGTTGTGCATGTGGCTCTCATTTGATTAGTTTACCACAAGACCAATGTTTACTATGGTGGTAAGTGCCTGTGCCTGGCTCCCACTGACAGTGTATTGTTTTCTTTGCTCATACTCAAATGATCTGATTATAGTCATCAAATAATTACCAAGGCCTTCAAAACCTGAATCAGGTGTGTGAGAGTTGGGAAAACATAAAGCTGCGGGAACCCAGAGTGCTACTGGGATTAGCTTCTTCAGCAAATTTCAGCTAATCATCAGAATAATCAGGGATGGTGCTAGAAACGCTGTGCCCTATAAAGGAATATATAGTAGTGGGCCCCTCATTTTTATAGTATATGTATGTATGTATAGTATATGTATGTATGGCTTCCTGTCAGTGTTAGGCCCTTGGAATTGTCCCCACCCTCTAACTGTGCCCCTGATTATATCATAAAGACAGGCCAAGTTTTGAAGTTAAAATTTGAAAATGGTCGTTTTTATGTTGATACATTTCGTATAAGGTTGACTGGTAGCAAGACTGAGGCTGATTCAACACACTTCTTCATGTGTATCAAATACCATGTAAACCATGCCTGCTAAGAACAATAAACATTTTAACTTACTGATTTGTTAAAATAAGGTCATATTTGGTTAAATATAACAAGACAAGTTGAGTTACGAATGCTGGAGTCATTAAAATGGAGGCTTCTTTTTGAAATGTAGACTTTTCTTGACTGTGTGGGCTGACAGAACAGGGCCTTAATACAGTTTCACTCTCTTTGGTCAACACCGACCTCTGCTGGTGCCTCAGTGAACTGCTTCATTAACACACTGCCTATTATCTCTGCAGGAATTTGGACAGGCTTGGTGCAATGACATGTTGATTTTTAACGTGAAGGTAGCTATACATCTTCTACAAGGAAGCAACCAAAAGTGGCATTTTCTGCCAACCTTAGTGTACAGTTCCAATTTATTTGCTGAGTTTTAAATTCAGCACAAAATACCAAACATGCCATGGCTTTAGTACAGGCCACAGTACACAGTTTTACACTTAGAATACAACAGTTTAAAAACAGGAAGTGCTAGATATCATATATTGTAGAAATTCATTACTAATGACTTGTAATGAATTGAGTGTCCACAGCTTTCACAGCTTCTTCATGATTTGGTGTGGGCAAGAAGTTTGTCTACATCCCAAATGTAATAATGTACATCTGAGTATAGTCCTCTAATCACTAGGCCATTTTAACTTTGTAACAGCTATTAAATCCACTCACTTTCAATAAACCTGAGTGATCTTATCTTCTGATGTACAAAGAATAGTAAATTAAACACTCGTCTTGTGTTAAGTTTATGTGATTCTTACATAAGGTGAAACTGAATGGTTTTTGACCTGAACATACAATTCCTGATAAAAGATCATCTCATGAACATCTCATTTACAAGAAACAGTTCTTTCGAAGACTCATTCCTTGAAAAGTTCTTTAGAGGACCAAAAGTAGTTCTCCTATTGCAATCCTACGTAGACCTTATTTTTTAAAATTGTATGTGTAATGATGGTGATTATTATGACAGCCATTAGGCTGCCCTGGGATACAGAGAGACAGACAGATAGACAGATCCAACACATTCTTTTGAGCAGCCAGACAGTGAGGTGTTCCATTCCTAAGGGAAATTTTACTTGGCTTGACGGTCCATTACTGAGAAAGGATAGCATGCATAATGTGCCCACATTATCGAGCTGTGTTTTCTGCGGAGTGTTTAGAGGTTTTACTTTGCATGGTTAATGATATCATGAGCCCAATCAGAAGTCTGTAATGGGAAATGAATGGCATATACTCCTAGAAGAAAAGTATGAATGTACAGGACCATTAAAAAAAATATGCTTCTCTTTCTTTTTCTGCAAATTTGTCACAGCTTTTAGATCTTCAAAAAATATGTAATATAAGCTGAAAGCAACATGAGTAAACACAAAATACAATGTTTACTGAAGTAAAAACCTTATGCAACACCAACTGGCTTCCTGTAAAAAAGTAATTACACTCTCATTTATTTAATAAGCCATACGTAATTGACCATTTGGATCAATTAGACTATAGACTCAATTGGACTTGATTACTGTCAGCCCAGCTGAATCTAAACATCATTTAAATTGAACCCTTCAGGCAATGTAAAGTAGGCCGGAAGGTCTCAACAATCAGCACACTATGCCGTAATCAAATGAAATTCTGTAGGAGATGATGTAAGATGATGAAAGATATTTTTATTGAACTATATCAGTCTGGAAAAGATGACAAGATCATAACTGAGCCTCAGTAATAGCCAGTATCTCCCAAAGAAAAACACTTGGAAAAGTAGTGAATCTTCCCAGAATCTTCTCCAAAAATGCAGTGATACACAGTGACACTTTGCATTATATGCTGTGAAACTGTGGAAACCATTGCTCTTAGAAAGGCAAGGTATATCGTTTGTTAATTGTTATTATGAAACTCGCCTTTGGAATATGGATCTATGAGCATTCTGAACCAACCTCAGGTGTTCCAGATGAGTTTCTTTGACTGTTGTGATATATCAAAGCAATTACATCATTCAAATAAGCAATGTTGCAAATATAATATGTAGCAATATAATAGCAGCAAGGGCAACATAGGTAGTTGCCTAGGGCATCTAGGGTTATATATAGGTCAGTGGTTAGACATTCTTTAATTCTGCTTCCAGCTCTTGCTCTTGTTCCAGATCATGCACTCTTTGTTATGGATAGTCTCCTACCTCCCATGAGGCCTAGGCCAGCTGACCAATGTGAACTTCTTAACCTCTGAAGTATAAAGGCACATAGTACCATGATAACATACCAGATATACTATATCTGGTATCAAATGAATGCACATGCCATGAGGAATCTAATGAACTGATTTATATCACTTCTGTGTACAGTGTGTTATTTCATCTAACTTGACTGGTTATTCTGAGTGGTTATTGGCTGGTATAAATGATGTTCAGGAGGCATAGTGATTGGCCAGTTTGAACATTCGAATGTTAACATGGTCATTGGTTACTCTGAGTGTTTGAACTTTTGGGTACATAAGTGTGAGTCACAGATTATCACATTGGAACATTTTCCCCAGTGTCTGCATATGGCAACTTGTGTAACTTAAAAAGGTAATGCAATGGTAACTATTCTGTTAAGTTTTTCTTAATGTTACTTTTTTATAATATAAACCACTGTATTCTGCTAAATGGTTTTCCTTTAATGCCGTTAAAGCAATGTTGACGAAAGTTAATAATGTTAATATTCTAATTTTCTGAGCTTTTGAATTTGGGGTTTTCATAATCTGTAAGACATAATCATCAAAATTATAACAAATAAAGTTTTGAAATATCTCGCTTTGCATGTAATGAGTCTATATCATATATTAGTTTCACCTTCTAAATTGAATTACTGAAATAAATGAACTTTTGCACGATTCAAATTTCATAAAAAAATCATAAAATCATAAAAATGTTTTCTCAAATATTTTAGTTTCTTTGTTTTCTGACCCACCAGTTTTTTCTGTTTTTGAAAAAGTATTTTATTAATAATAATAATAATAATAATAATAATAATAATAATAATAATAATAAATCTTCATTCCAAGTTTCCAGTCTGATCACACCTAGTCTATTTCAAATTGCAAATGTGTCATTGCTCTTTTCTTTTCATCATAATTGTCCTCCATAGTACTTTTTAGTTATTTTCATGGCTCATAAACACAAACATTTCTGCTTTAATCATAACAAAAAAAGCCTAAGCAATTTTGCAATCAAATCTTTTCCATTCAAAAATTTACAATTCAACCAGTATAAAAATAAATTAATTGCATTAGCCTTTTCCAGCAGACCTTGTCCTGAATGAAATTTACAGAAATATAAACCCAGAGCATATGAGTGTGAAGAAGACACACTGAGGGAAACCAGCTGGGAAAGAATCACTAAACATGCTAACAAAATGCATTTCCATAAAAATGACAGGCTTGTCCTTGTACTACACTCAGGTTTTTATTCTAAAAAATTGTGGTACTCTTTTGGGTGGCAAAATCCCTATGCCATTCAGCTCGGAATGTACATACACAAATGGAATTAAATGCGTTTCAGCACATTTCTGTTTACAAGTCTTTTTATGTTAAAAATGAAAAAGAAGCTTTACTGTGTCAGTAGAAAAAAACACATGCTAAATCATGCTGCACATAAGCCTGTAGAGACAAATTTATTCAAATGTCAGAGCTGTTAGGTCAGATTTGGTGGGACTTTCAATGATAAACACCAAACAACTTCATGGCTTCGCAAATCATCCTGCTGGATGGACTGGAAACCCTTGGTTCACAGGGCTAGTAGAAATAACAGTATAGGTAGGGAACTTTTGAGAAAGTTGAAATATTCCTACCAACAATTAAATCTGCAATCACAGCTAAAATAATGTTTTTATTTATTCATCTGGAAATTGTTGCAAGCTTCATTCTCTGCCGGAGAGCATTAATGGTCTAAATAAACAGGTACCTAGGTAGCTAGTTAGCAAGCTACGTTTTTCTTTACTTATGATTTGTACAATGGTCTCCCTTAAATAAACCAGCTGTATCATACATAATGTTTTACAGTGACTTTTGTTAAAAGCTGACGCTAGTTAGTATTTGTAAGTTCTTTTCAGGTTATGCACAGAGAGGAGAGAACCGTAAGAAGGCTAGAAAATGCTAACTCGACAACCTGTACTTGTGAGCAAATATTTGAAAAGTAGGCAAAAGGTTGTCTGATAAACAGATAACTGTCAACTTAATTTTATAATACTTTTCTGTGTCCATTTATGTGTGTGTGTGTTTTTATAAAAAATCACGTATTTTTACCAAACACCAGCCTATGAGGAGAGTTCCCAACTTTATAGTAATAGTATTAAATACATATTAAAACCTGTGGTTTATGTTCCACCTCTGCATTCCACCAGACATTGTGTCCTTTCCAATCTTTAAGACAAATGTAGGCCCTTGATACAGTTATGAACTACTGTAAAAGTACTTTTTTCACATTTTTTCCAAATGTATACTTTGTTCTCAGTCCCTGTCCTAGGGACCCCACACTACACACACTATAAGATAAGCCAGATAATGCTTTATTAATCCCTAGAGGTGAATTAGGGTGTTGCCACATCTTATCTACAAGATAAACAGAGAGTATGTATAGATGTATGAAATAAAATTTAAATAAAGTAGATAAAAACAATTATAACAACTAGAAGTGTCTTTATAAAGCAAAATAATACCATTTAAAAATACAAATGCTCTCTCTCTCTCTCCCCCCCCCCCTCTCTCTGTATGTGTGTGTGTGTGTGTGTGTGTGTGTGTGTGTGTGTGTGTGTGTGTGTGTGGCGGCATGGTGGTGTAGTGGTTAGCACTCTCGCCTCACAGTGAGAAGGTCCTGGGTTCGATCCCCGGGTTGGCTACAGGTGCCTTTCTGTGCGGAGTTTGCAAGCTCTCCCTGTGTTCGCGTGGGTTTCCTCTGGGTGCTCCGGTTTCCTC
>JBBPDA010000019.1:5602800-5615762 GCA_037974385.1 Arnoldichthys spilopterus
TTTTTCACACAGGGCCATGTAGGTTTGGATTTTTTTTCTCCTTAAATAATAAAAAACATCATTTAAAAACTGCATTTAGTGATTACTTGTGTTATCTTTGACTAATAGTTAAATGTGTTTGATGATCGAAAACATTTTGTGTGACAAACATGCAAAAGAATAAGAAATCAGGAAGGGGGCACACCACTGTATATGTTTGACTTATATATATTGTCTTTACTAGAGAACCTTAAACAATTGACTAGTACCATACCAAAGACTGCCTATACATCCCTTAAAGCAAAGGTTCATTAAGGGTTCTTGAGTAAAATCGATGATTATATGTAGGACTGTGACAACTGAAAAACCTTTTGATTACTTTAAATGGTTCTTTATGATAGAGAGTATCTTGTATAAGGTTCAGAAAACCTTTTATATAGCACCAAAAAGTGTTCCGCTATAAATCAAAGAACCCTTTCAGTACTGTATGAAACCCTTTTAGCTACAATTTCAGAAAAAGGAACTTGCAGTCAATTTTTTGTTCATCAAGGTATAAATAATGTAGGTGTACCCTCAAAGGCATAGTACAACACAGCTCTAAAGGTTTAGTCTTGTACCTTAAATATTTATTTCTCAGGGGAAAAGGGCAGATGTCAGGGTCAGGATAGGGTGTGTGGAGTCAGTGCAACTAAAAGTCCATCAGTCCAGTGAAATAGGGTAGGATTATGGTCTCAAACTAAAAGTATATAAGGCATACCCTTGAGGGCATCACTACAGTACTGCAAGATGTACTACCCCAGTGACAGTTTAGTATCTTTTTTTCTGAGAGTGTAGGTGTGAAAAGATATTATCATCGGCTTGATCTGATCACTACAGAGGCAGCATTTACGTACTCTTCTAGAGCCATTTATTTTTCGCCTTTATTGACGACATCCAGTAGGAGCTGAATTAGCCTTATTAGATTCGGTGGGTCCATGTCAATACTTACACCTCCCACAGTTCAGATGAGCTGTTTTGTTGTGTGATTTATTTGCCCTCTGTTTTGTGTTTGCAATGGATTTCACATTGTTATGCACAAAATGGCCTTTATATGCTGTCAGTCCATATATAAATAATAATAACTTTTATTTGCCATAGTGACAGGCTAACTATTTTAAAGATGTCAGAATACTTATTAATACAGAATATGTATTAAATTAGGCTGATGCACTCTCTCACTGTCTCGCTCACACAACACACAAACAATAAGTGTGCTGTAGTTTTCTGTAGAACTCATATATCTTCCTCTGCCTTGTCAGTTTGACAGTTTTCATGTTTTTGTTCATTAATGCTTTCTCACCATTACCTTGTGCAGTCACTGGGAATGCCTGTGGAGTCAGCCAGTACAGATTGCTGGCCACCAAGCTATAGGCTTATCAAGTTTAACCAAGCTAGCATTAGTGTAACTCAGTTGTCAAACAAAGCAGTGACTGTTTGTATTTGTGAACACCCCATCACACAAAGTGCATTACAGTTTACTGTGACCTCTGGATTTAACCTATTCACAAATGGAGCAGCAGGCACCTATCAACAGCACCCAGAGAGCAGTGTAGCAGGACAGTACCTTGCTCAAGGGTGCCTCAGTGATACCTGGGTTGGGATTTGAACCTACACCCCTTTAAACAAATGAGCAAGTCCCTAACCTCTAGGCCACCAGTGCCCAGAGAAAACAAAGAAAGCTTTTGGATAGTGGGAGAAATCCAGAGCATCCGGAGGAAACCCACATGAACACGGGAAGAGCTTGCAAGCTCCACACAGAAAGGCTACATTATCATGGACAAATTAAAAAAAATCATGGTAACAGTATTATCTCACTTTATCTTATCTGTAGACAATATTAAGAAAATAATTATAACTGTGCTATCATTCAAAGTTGTCTTTACATTAGTTCTTTCTGTGTTTTTCCTTTGTTTGGCAAATGAATGACATTAAAAATGCTGTCAAGTCCAGCACCATGGTAACTAAGCTTTAAGCTTTAATAACATCACTAAGACCTAAATGTGACATTTAGTGTTTCAGGGTGCAAGAACTGAAAATTAACTGCAAATGACTCAACTGCAGCCAAATCTGCTGGGTGATGGAGGGGGAGGTAGGAGAACAGCTTGGTGGGGTATTGCCCCCTGTTAACCTACTTTTAAAGGTTGTTTTTTTTCTTCAAAAACTAAAAAACTCCAACACAGGTGATCTTCTTTTGGGTGCAGGCACACAGCTTTGCAATCTTTACAGAAAAGCCCTGCCAATTTTAATAAGATGCTCTGAAGCAGCTGCATGACCTAATGTCACCATGCCCGATGTCAAGTATTGGCTAGAGGGGATATAGCCCTCCAGTTCCGGGACATGGAGCAGTGGAACTGTGCTCTTTAGAGAGATGGAGCCACATCCAATACCTTGGTGAGCTGGAGTGAGAGTTGTGGTCCAGTGCTACTCATTCAGCATCAAAAATCTCCCTTCTGGTTGAATGCAATCAAATCCTCACAGCAAAGTTTTAGCAACTAGTGTAAAGCCAGAAGAGGCTGTATCTTTGCTGTCTAGCCACTATTTCAGAAAAAAATTAATGCAAGTGTCTACAAACCTTTGGTCAAATAGTACATCTTCCTTAATAAGGTTTGGCCAGTGGGCAGTGGTGGCCTAGTGGTTAGGTACCTGCCTTTAAGAACAGAAGTTTGAAGTTTACCACTGAGGTACCCTTGAGCAAGGTACCATCACACTACCTTGCTCACCTGGCACTGCTCATAGCAGCCCACTGCTTAATAGAGAAATGATAAAACACTGATTTATATTTTTTTAAAAAACCCATAAACCCTTAAGTAATCATTTGCTGACCGATTAGCTTAATAAAATGTATTATTAAAAAGTTTGTCCTTTTTGTGTTGTTTTAATATGTCTCATGCCATTTGTATGAAAACCCGTTACAGTACCACTAACACATTACTCCACATCAGTTTTGATTACTTGGTGAGCATTTTTGCCTTCAGATACTAAAGAAGTGCCTGAGAATACATCTCACTCAGTCTCCATGACAACCACCCATCAAGGTCAGCTGGCCACAGTCTGTTGTGGGTGCATTTGTCTAATGATGATGTCAGGCTTGTACAAGGCAGCACGATAAACCATGTGAAATGTTTACACATGGCACTTCCTCGTGATCTCTGTGGCCTCACAGCCGCTTACGTTTTAACTCTGTAAAGTGGTATCAACTCAGCAAAGGCGAAGTGAAATGCTTTTAACTTTGTTTCTGCAACTACAGTTTCTTTTACTGTTACAAAAAATAGTTTTCTGTATCATGATTATATTCAGAAGCATTTGTGCTATAATATGCTATGTCTCTGCATTAGTGTGATATTGTATGAAAGAAAAAAACAGATAAACAGCTCTTCCTTGGTTGTCTGAGAATGTCCAGAACTACATAAAGAGAGAGATATTATAGTAAATACACATTGATCTACAGAGTCAGATAAGTCATGGGTCACTATATTCTCTACAAGTGGGAGAATGCATGTGTGGCATACAAGTGAAAGGATACAGGACTGAATTTTGATGCCTACAGTTAGAGGGCCTCTTGGTTCTGTATTGCTGTAAAGGAGGGCTAGCATACTTTGTGTCCATCTCCCCAGAGGGGGTCACTGGAATCAACAAAGTTAAGACTGATTTCTTTTATAGCATGGAGCAACATGTCTATTCAAATGTGAAGTGGTCTTTTCCAGGATGCTAATGACCCCATCTTCAGTGCACAAGGGCTAACTGAATAGTTGATGATGCAAATGATATAAATCATGTTATGACTATCACAATCACCAATTTCTCAACCTAGTCGAATGCCAGTGAGAGATTTGGTACCGTGTTAGACAGCATCCTAAAACACATGTTGAGGGAATATAATCAAAACACCTGTTGAGGTAATATTTGTTCGAAGATATTGAAAAGATCTGAAGGTGACTATTTGTCATTGTGAATACACTCAAGCACCACAACGAAATGCAACCTCTGCATTTAACCCATCACACATGAAGCAGCGGGCAGCTATCAACAGCGCCCAGGGAGCAGTGTAGTGGGACAGTACCTTGCTCAAGGGTACCTCAGTAGTGCCCGGGCCAGGACTCGAACCTGAGACCTTAAAGTCTCAAAGGCAGTGTCCTAACCACTAGGCCACCACTGCCCACATTCTGTTAGAAATCTGGACATGTCCACGTTTTCCAAAAAGAATTAACATTTTTTGATTCGTCTGTGTTTCAAATCACATTCACAGCCTCATAGCTTCTTCTTTGAATGATAGCTCTTTAACATGCATTCATAATGGCACATTAAACTGTATTCATAGACAATGATTTCTGGAAGTGTTTCTGAGCCCATGCAATGATTTCCATGACAAAATCATGTCTGCTCTTAATGCAGCACCCCCTGAGGGCCTGGAGATCAGGGGCATAAAATATAGATTTTTGGCCTTGTCCCTTACATAAAAGTTCCAGAATTTCATAATCTTTTGATAGTAATCTCTACATTTTTACGGTGAGGAACATTATTTTGAAATTGTTTCTTTGCCCATCTTTACTATTGAGACACTCTGCTTTTCTAAGATGCTTTTTACTAACACATGCTACTGACCTGTTGCTAATTAACCTAATTATTTGCAAAATGTTCCTTCTGCTGTTTTCAGTACTATTGGGCAGTGGTGGCCTAGTGGTTAGAACCTTTTGGGAGGTCACAGGTTCGAGTCCCGGCCCGGGCACTACTGAGGTACCCCTGAGCAAGGTACCGTCCCACTACACTGCTCCCCGGGCACTGTTGATAGTTGCTTGTTGCTTTGGCTATTTAAAGCATTAATTCTTTACAAAACAGCTTGTCAGTTTCGGCATCACAGATTTGAGTGAAAACAGGTACAGAGAATTTGTGAATTTGAATGGAAAACTTTATTTGATAATAAAAATAGCATTCACAGACTTCTTTTTCATAGCTACATATACATTGCGATTCATCTGAAGGAGAAAAAAAGCTTTACTGGATAAGTCAACATCTACTTGTACTTAGACTAATGTTATGTATAGCTTCATGAGTCAAATAAAGCTATGGACAATGTTGTATCTATATATGCATAGTGTTTCATAAAAAAGATTGGCCCATATACATGTACTGCTTTTCATTGACACAGAAAAAGCATTTAAGTCCAGATAACATTGCAGAGAGACCACAGACAGTATACAAGTGCTCCATAATAAAAAGGCAGGCTATGCATTACGAGAGATATTCAACCCCCTCCCTAAGAAAGGTCAGATCAAGCCCATTCTTTCCCCCCGCCCCGAGAAACAGCTCGACACTCTGTCTTCTCTGGTTTTGAAACATCTTCACACATGCCTGATTTGGAGTATAAATTACACATAGTATCTATGACTCACAGCCTCCACTTGAGCAGTAGAAACACACTGTATCATGTTCCTCAAGGTGGAGGTCTCTCATAAATTCTCTTTTGTACAAGAAAAGGCAACGGTCTCCTCTCTTCCGCAGGTTGCTTGTAATTACATACAGCAGTAAAAGTCTGTACACAAGATGGTGGCTGACAGGTTATTGGTTTGATACAGTACTATGAAGACGACAGTGATGAAAACTTAGCCATCGCGCTTAGAGATCATTTCACGTTGGCTCATAAAATCTGAGAATGTTGTATACACAGGCACATACACACGAAAAAAAAAAACATAACAAAGAAAAACACATTCATACAAACACACATAGCTTAGCCTTAATCATACTCCAGTGCAAAGACACAGAATGGCTCAGTTGAACAGATTGTACCAGATCGTCTGCCGTGGTTCGGGCCTTTTTATTGGGTATGGAAGGTTCGATCTATTTTCCATGCAAGCACTGACTTAAAAGTGCTAAAGAGAGTCTAGACACTAAGAAATCTTTGCCAAGCCCTGGAAACCCATGGATGACCACGAGTGATCTCCTTGGCTCAACACACAGGCGTCATTTAGTCAGGTCAAACTCTGTTAGCCGTTAATCCTGTCAATTCTGTATTCTGTTCTTTTAGACCAGCAGACCAGACCTTATGGGTAATTTCTTTAACTAGCCCAAATACAATCTCATTTCAGTTAAAAAACTGAAGATTACTATCGCCTGGTTCGTGACTTTCTGAATAATGTAATGGATTTGAAAATTGCAATTTTTGTTAGTGGGGAAGTCTAGGAAGAGAAGCACTCTGCCCTTGTGCAGCAGTCCACAGCATTTTGCCGGAGGAATTCAGTACGACAATCATATACAGCCTATCAGATTTCATTTACAGGGAGGAGAAATCATGATAAACATCCAATCAAATTCTTTTATGTGCCAATTCTTTCAAATAAATACACTTTAAATATATTACTTCATTAGACAGTAGCATCATAGTTTGCATTTAATTTTTAAAAAGATTTTTGCCTTCACTTGAGATGATCACGCACATATGTAAACACATGTATTCTTCCATAAAATACAAACAAACACTCTTGTGCTCTGGTCTGCTAAAATCGCAGTGATGAGGAATATAGGACACGCAGCACGCAAAAAAAAAAAATCCAAAAAAAGTCGAGCATCGTCTTCACACAGTTTTTCTGGTGCATGTTGAGGAACTTGCAGAGTGGACAGAGGAAGATTTTTGTAAAATAATAATAAAAAAGCCCAGATCTCTCAACTGAACTGAGACATGGATTTTCACAAACCTCACTCTCCGATCAACACAACACTGTAGAGATCTAAACAGAAGTGAACAAAATGAATAAAGTAGATGCAAGATTGTTCTGTTGCTGCGTTTGTGGCTGAACTGTGGTTCTTGCTTGGAAAATGTGCAGATCAATCAATCAATCAATCAATCAATCAACCATTCACCCCAATAAGCTTGTTTAAAAAGGTGTGATGTCTCAGTCGTCCAGCTCTGAGTGCTTGTGTGTGGATGGAGTCTTGTGGCTTCCCCGTGCTCAAATGCTGAGGTCCGTGTGGTTTTCTTTGTAAAGCCGCCTTTTGGACTGAGGGTGCTGAGCTCTGCCCATGTTGGTCCCGTTTGCGCCGTTGGCCTTCATTGCGTTGTAGTAGTCCTTCAGACGGGGTGTGGCGGCTTCTTCCAGGTAACTGCTGTTGCTGCTGCTGTCCGACTCCCTCCGGTAGTGTCTCTCTGGCGTGCCATTGCTCAAACTGTCGCCGCGGCTGGAGGGCGAAATGTCCCGCAGCACATTGCCATTTTTAAGGCCCCTCTCTGGCGTGCGGCCGCGGGCCAGCAACAGTGCTTGGGCATTGTTGGATCTCTCTGGAGTGGAAGTGAGGTAACCCTCTTCCCTTAGGTAACTTCTGGCTGGAGTGTGAGGTTCCCTCTGGGGAAGCAATTGCCTCTCGGGTGTGGCAGACTGTCGCAAAAGGACCTGGCTGGACGTATGAGAGTCCGGAGAATAATCACGCTGCCAGCGATCTGCCCGCCGGTCCATGGACTTGGCCCTGCGGCGGTCAGGAGAGGAGTTGCGCTTGCGGCTGGGGGAGCGGTCCAGAGAGCCACGGCGCGTCTGAGGTCTGTTTTGTCCCCTCCTTTCTGGGGAGCGTTCATGACCTCGCCCCCGAAGATCCCGGTCAGAGGACTTCTTCCCAAAGCCGCCCTCCTTCCGCAGCGTCTTAAAGAGCTTGGCGATGCCGCTTTCCGACTCCGATTTCTTGACTTTACGGCGAAAGTTCTTTTTCTCATTTTCGGGGGAAGGGGAAGGTGAGCGTGTGCGGGAGCTGGAGTTCTTGTTGTTGTTCCAGGTGTGGTGGTGGGGATGGTGGGGGGCTTTGGGATAATGGGCGTAGTCTTTATAATCATCCCTCCCTCGCTCCTTTTCTCGCTCTCGCTCTCTCAGCCTCTGCTCCAGGGGCCAGGGTGGTGTATGGTATTCTGATGTGTAGCTGGACTCCGATGGGAGGTGAAGTCGGCCATTGGACGGCAGAGATCTCATTTCCGAAAGATTTTGTGGCCCGGGTGGGGCAAGGTACCCGTCATTGGGCCCGTCTGGAAAAGAGCATGGAGGAAGTTGACAAAGATTATTTTGATTAAAAACAATGTTTTTAATTAGTTAGTAATGGTAGTAACTCACTTTAAGCCTAAAACAAAATTGTACTATCTGTTGTAAGCATGAATAACCTTGTGCGAAGTGACGAAAATACTTATTTTCAACATTTGATATGTATTTTTGTATATGCCATATACATTTTTAGTAACTGTCAAAATAAATAAGCCTGAAATGCTAAGACAATTTTGACAAAGTAAGCACACTCAAAACGGCCATACATGCTTAAAACAGCATACATTTGGTCTATGTTAGGCATAACTGTATGCAATATAAGTTGCCTCTGGTGGTACCAGTACCACCCCAGAGGGTTGTTAGCATTTGGCTGAACTAGTGCTCCAGTAACATAGTGCCCCATCACAACAAAGTGATATTAATTTTGAATTAAAAAAAACACCCTGACAACAAATACAACAAATTTCCTTTCACAGATCTGTCACAGACAAAAAAACACAAGGTGCATGCAATAAAGGAACATGCACTGGGCAAAGCCTTTTTGTAACTCAGACGAGCAACAGATATGCAGTTTTTTCTTTCTTTACACTAGACTTCAGACATGCATTTGTTTATTCATCCACAAATGTGCAATGTGTTCAGTGATGTGTGTGGATAGGGGATAAATCAATATAAACAACTTGCAACTGGCATACATCCTTCACATATTAACACTGGTTCAAGACTGCAACAATTATACTAAAGCCAACATCTTATACAGGTGGGAAACAGCCAAACATTTTTAAGCACAACAAGGATATCCTCTATTAGCACTTTTCCACGGGACAGTGGTGTCCCATGATTTTGCATTTTGTCATTATTTCCACTGTCAAATGTACCTGAGTACCTGTGATGAATTTGATTACTGTTAGCTGGAAGCTAATCACATGACAGTCACATGACTGTGAAGCACTGTGGATTGGCTAACCATGATCTTAGAAGTTAGAAAAGATCTGTTCACAGCTTTACCTCAACAAGATTTACTGCTAAATCTCTGCTAAAACAAAAAAATGCTGGTACTCAAAATGATTCTCAGTGGTTGTCAGCAAAGCATGTTCTTCTGCAGCCTAATTACATGTTTGGACATACCGCTACACATTGTCTTTGCTAGATTAGCTGTGTGTATGCTACACATACAACTTCTTAGTATGCATGTTTCAACTTAATGCATCAACTTTTGACAGTTTGAAATATTTTCATTTACACTGGGTAACAAACCTGTCGAGTGAGAATGTATGGGGGGGGGGGGGGGATCTAGAAAGATCGCACTGATTTATCAAAGGAAATCATCACAGAATTGCTTTATACCTCAAGTCAAATGGCCTGTCACTAGATGTCTGTGGTTTTGCTTAAGTGCACAAGAACATAATGTATTTCCAAATTTATCAGAAGTATGCAAGGACTTGTTATAAACTGGAGCGCAGAATGTGACATGTATCACGTCTTTGTGGGACAGGAAACACTTTCATCTGTGGGATATATACTAATACCAATACTGCTTCAGTGTGGTCTTTGTAAAAAAAGTAAGTTTAGTGTAGTCTTGTGGACTGTGTTTTTGTTAACTAGAGAAATGTGCAGACTTGGACACATATGGGAAATCTCACGAATGTGTACACCAGTACCAAAAATGGCAAGTGTAAATTGCTGTCTGTGATTATTCATATAAAACCAAAGGTTAAAGCTACTGTAGTGTTAACAACTACTGTACAGCATTGCCTGAAACCACAAATCCTTCAGAGAACCACCTAATTTTATACCTTTATTAAATGAAAAAATGGAAATAGATATGGATATTTCTAGATAAGGATTAGAAACCGTTTATGGCTGCACCATCTGGTTGAAAAGCATTACATTGCCAAAGGGTCACACTACATTTTAGCCCGGTGGTCTTCATGATTATTAACTACTTGTCTGTAACAATTTGTCCAGCATTGAAGTAGCACTTTTGCTCTTCATGTTAAGAGATCGAACTCTGCATAGCTAATGCAGATAGGCCATAAAACAGTACAGTGGTCATCATAAAGTGGTGCATCTGGCAGAAGCTAATTCTCAGCACAGTCTGTCAGACCTGCTTTGGCTAAGGAACTTATTCAGATGTCTTCAGCTGGCTGGATCTGATGCATTAGAGTTAGCTCCTTCAAGAGCTTTGTAATACTGACCTAATATTTAATTGTAGTTTATAGCTAATAAGACTGAAAAGCAAGCCTGGACTTTAAGTTCCAAAGCTTTATAAAATTATTTTTCACATGTCAACATGGGACATGGGACTTGAAAATGGAGCAAAGACATAAGGCTTTTACGCATCAAGTAGCAAAACATGTTAGCATAATGTGTGGTGACAAGATTATACAGGATTATGAAGAAAGTCTAAGTCTTTCGTATAAGCTGTTAGACTTCTGTATGCGTCATACATACAGTACTTACATAAGCTTATGTCAACAAAGTTCTTGTTACATAAGCCATGTAACAGTGGAATCCTATACAGCTTTAAAGTCTGAGACAGGAGCACAATGACAAACTGACAACACCAATGCCATCTCACCAACTGCACTCAAGCTTTTTACGAACATGCACATTTGAGGTGAAACTCTAAGTGCACGGGTGAGGATCCATGCTTCTTTATGGATTCCAATGCAGGGTAAGAGTCAACGCGGTGTACTATGAGTAACATGGATTCACAGTGGCGAGATGAAAGCGCAGCAGGGGTGAGGTGGCATAGCAAGGAGTAGGGCTGAGATGGTGTAAGCAAAGTCCACAGGCTTTAACAGGGCATAGGGAAGGTTCACAAATACGAATGGCGCTCTACAAACCGTGGTTTGGTTTTGGCCCATTAGGTAGAAGCAGGGCTCTCCCAACTTATCATTCCTTAGACAAGCAGCGAGATGGGGAGCCATCATCGCTGAGGCGGGAAGAGCGAGAGCCCACCAGGATAGAGAAAGAGAGAGAGAGAGAGAGAGAGAGAGAGAGAGAGAGAGAGAGAGAGAGAGAGAGAGAAAAAGAGATAAACAAAGAAGAGAAAATAAAGAGAGGAGACAGATGTTTAGATCTTCGACATGAAAAGAGAGAGAGTTCGAAAAGAAAGAACTCGTCTGAAGATTGCTCTCTTAAAATAGCCCAAGCCTAAAAGGGGATTTCCACTAATGTTTAAAAATGATGTGACATAAACAAAGCCATTAAGAGTGGTTAAACATGAAAGAGTGCATTGCAGTGATTATGAACTCTGAGTTCTTTACAGTGGCAGTGGTAGGAACCAGGCATCATCATGTCTTTAATGCAAATAAAGCATATTGCATAGCATATTTCATTTACTATCCAACACCAATGGTGAACCTATGTATATCTATATGGAAACAATTCTATTCTACATTATTCGATTCTATTCTAAACGGAATGCATATGAAATGTTGGTAATGAAAAACACGGTTAATAAAAAAGATAGAGGTTATTAAAAAATCATTTATTTGGAGATTATTTTACTTTACAACACAATGCATGTATCTCTCTGCTCTGAATGAAATAATAAAACGTTATAAACCAAAAACCTTTTAAAACTATCATAAACCAATGTCTTAGTCATTAGGTAGCATATCCATAGCCATTTTATGTAATTACTTTCTGTGAAGTAGCTTTCAGAAGCATTTAACACTTCAGATGTCTGGTTCCCATCACCACCAATATGAACAATTCGGCCTTATTGACTCATAAATTTCTTTAAAAGAAGTATTTCACATCAAAACACTGTGAAGAAAGCTTAACCACAGAATTATGCAGACATTTTGAAAAACTGTGGAATTTCTCTTTAGTTCTAGGTAAAAAAAAACAACTAAAGTTTCAGTTACTGATTGATAAAAACAAGAACGTCTTGTCACAATACAGGAGGCATAGAAATTTCTGAAATGAGGTAGAAAGAGATTAGAGGAGATGAGCTAAAAGAGAAACAATAAAAAAAAAAATACAAGAGCACTTTATCTACAATACAGGAGATCAGAAGCTCTGTCTGTACCCACCATACTCTGGCACTGAGCCGTCCCCTCGCTTCAAGACAAGTCTTGCCCGTCTGCCGCCATTCTTGATGAGCTCGATGGCACGGGAATGCTTCATATTCTTAGTACTCTCTCCATTAATCTCTAGAATCTCGTCTCCTACCTGAAAGTAAGGAGATTGCATATATACTGTAAATCACAGGGGATGCTATACTTCTTTTCTCAGGGGACAGAACAGTTTAAAAGTTAGAACTTTTTGCAAGGTATGCAGTAATAAATCATTAAACACCAGTCCCAAGAAATGTCCACTGAGATGCTGTATATTATATTATAAATAAAAATGGGAGGGAAAAAAATGTAGATAGTATTGCAATTTTTTGTGGCACAATATTTCATAAAAACAGTAATGCTAAGTGTCAATATTTATTCATTTAAAATTATTTTATAATTTTAATTATATTTTTGTATATACATCTACTCTGATAGCATTGTTCCTAAAATCCAAGATGCCATCTTTTCAAAATTTCTCTTGCAACACAGTGGACATTAGAAAAAATGTCATGAAAAATGGCTACAGAAACTTGTTTACATGATGCATCTGCCTTCAAAACATTATTTACATTGTACATATACCTGCTGCATATTTTTTATGTGTACAAGCAACTGTATATTTGTCTATACTGTACATATACTATTCAGCTCCGTCATCTTCACTCCAATTTATTACATATTTAATACACTGTACATATAATATGTATATATTACTCTCCACAGTCAATAACACCATACATACTGTAACATATAGCATCACTTGTACGGCACGTTTTGTAATTTACACACATGGACAAAATTGTTGGTACCCTTCAGTCAATGAAAGAAAAACTCAAAATGGTCACAAAAATAACTT
>JBBPDA010000019.1:5647581-5659225 GCA_037974385.1 Arnoldichthys spilopterus
CACACACACACACACACACACACACACACACACACACACACACACACACACACACACACACACACACACCCACACAGACAGCTGAGGCTGACTCAAAGTGACGTCTCACTGGAAAGGCCATTGCCCCACCATGACCCTCAAACACAAATTGCTGCCCTTGGCAATCTATGTGGTCAAAAAGCAACAGCACATACACATCTGCTCATTTTCTCTTACTGTCCCTCTGTCTTTCTACATATCTATTCTTACTAATCCTAAAAACTTTTATTTAATTCTCAACTGAGATCCAACCTAATTCACTTCTGTTATACTAACTGCTCTACTAGCTGTTTTCAGAATCAGAATCAGACTCTGTTCATTTAACACTTTAAGTATGTATACTTCTAACATTACATATCTGAAAGAGAATGCTCTCCCTCTTTGTACTTTTACACAGCCTTCAAAATCACTCTCAATCATCTCAAAGCATCACCAATTCAACTGTACAATGTGCCAAAAACCAGTGCACAATTATTGGACCTTCTCCCCATATCGCCAAGTTCTAAACACACAATCACCTTGGGTTCTCGTACCTCAGTGTACCTGTAATTCAATGCAATATATGGATTTGGACAGGTCAAGGTGTCAGCGTGGCAACACAGGCTAGAGAGCCTTTTATCTCCAGACTAAGGTGACAGCTTTAAAGGTGTATTTTGGACAAAAACACTTTATTGGACTGAAAAATGCAGTGTAGCTATGAGGCTAACATAGTTAATAAGTAATGAATGCCCTATAAGGTCAGAAAACACATAAATAAGTCTATTTGAGATTAATCACAACTTAACCTGGCTTGCGACAAGAGTGTGATAATGCTAATGCTAATTAGGGGTATAAGCTAAATGTTGGTATTAGCTTCCACTAGCATTGCAGCTCATGCAGATGTTAACACACCAAATTAGTCTACTATAACTATATTTGAGGTAAGGGAGAACATATTTATTTTGCTGAATATTTACTTTTAAATCGACTACCTGTTTGAGAACAGCCCAAACGTGCGTGCATTTGTGAATGCAAGCATGATTCAGCACACGCTTTCAGTGTTTCTTGATAGAAAAGAGCACAAATCTAAAAGCTTCCTGTGGTTTATCATTCAGCAGTGTCTTTCCTTATAAACGTTTTAGCAGTCGGTAGCTTGCTGGCCAGTGCATGCAGGAGGAGGGTGGAATTTGTGTTATTTCTTAGTTACAGAGCAGACAGTTTCAGACTGTGTGATGGATGATATTCATTTGTAATTGATTATTATTAGTCATAACTGATTGTAATTCAGACAGCAAAAGAGGAGTGATCGTATGCCTTATGACACATACCTTGTGCATGTAAAACACAACTCAGAAGAGAGGAAAAAGAAGGGAGGGTAAGAAAAGGAGAGAGAAAAGAATAGGAAAGAAGAGAAGAGAAAAGAAGAGAAGAAAAGAGAAGAAAAAAGAAAAGAAGAAAAGAGAAATGAAGAGAAGAGAAAGAAAGAGTAGAGTAGAGTAGAGTAGTGTAGAGAAGAGAAGAGAAGAGAAGAGAAGAGAAGAGAAGAGAAGAGAAGAGAAGAGGAAAAAGCAATGGAAACCAATGCAAAACAAAAAAGAGAAGACAGCAAAGGAACAGCAGAGAAACCAATAAAAAGAGGAGAAAACAAAACCAATAATGCAGAGAAGATATGAGAAAAGAAGTGAGAAGAAGAGGTGAAAGGACAGAAAAAATAATTTAAAGAACAGATCAAAAAAGAAAAAAAAAGATGATAAAGAACACAAAAGAAGAAAAAATGGAAACAAAAAGTCAAGAGAGTGAAATGGGAAAAAGGGAAAAAAAGGAAGAGAAGGGAGGAAGACAAGAATAAGAGAAGTGAAGGAAAGACAACAGCAAAAAATGAACTTACCTGGGAAACAAAAAGGGGGATGAAGACGCAAAGAGAAAAGAAAGAGTGGGGAGCAAGAGAGTGTGTGTAATCATAGAGAGATTAAACTCACCACCACTTTGGGACTCCTCTTGGCCTGCACCACGCCTGTGAAACAGCGGCAGAGAGAGAGAGAGAGCATTAATACCTCTCTGCTGAGACTCAACCTCCGAACGAAAAAAGAGGGGAAAAAAATGACAGAGCAAGGTCCTGCAGACGAACGAGTGCACAGCCTAGGAAAAGCTGTGTAAATCTCTTCCTTGCTTTCCCTCCTTCTTTTTCTCTCTCTTTCTGCTTTCCGTTACGCTGAGCGTGCCGATCTCAGTTGATCTCCGTCTTAGAGCGATAGAGCGAAAGAGGGAGCAAGAGAACGGAGTGGAGGAATGTGACGGATGCTGAGCATCAGCTGCAGCCTGTGGATGCCGCTACATCCTGCCTGTGTGTGCGTGTGTGTTACAACACCACACAGCCTCCACAGCTTTGAGCGAGCGTATGCTCACACACACAAACTAAGGAGCACAGCTCTCTCCCTCTCTCTCTTTGTTTTTGCCCTCCGCCTCAAGTCCCCGGTCTCTCCCTGTCTTTCACACACACACAACACGACACGCGCACACACGCACACACACCTGTGCTCTCAAAATCACACCTCCTACTTAAATCTACATACTCAGCCAAGCCCCCTACCACCCAGGACCCAATCAGAGAGTGGAACAAAGACCTCATTGCATTGGCCTCATTTAAATTCTCAAAGCAATTCACTCAGCTCTTCTACCAAAAAACATCAATATAAGAACGGCCTCTGATTAATAATAATATTCAATACAGTATGAATTCATTTTTACGGCAAAATAAAATGCATAAATACTAAATGTTTTCAAATGTATGAAGATTTAATTGGTAAAATTTAATAATGGCATTATACTAATTACACTTAAATAAAAACATCTCATAATGCAGAGCTTGTGAATGGGCAGTTTGTCGCACATGTCAGATGGTTGTGTTGGTCATCTTGGTGAAAAAGCCTGGAATAATTTTTAAAAAAAAACAATAAATCACAATTGCAATATTGGTTAGAAGAGTTGCATGTATGACATTTTCCTATTAATCATTCAGCCCTGTTGATTCAACTGCCTTCACTTTGAGCTGTTACAGTCATTTTATTCCATTATAATATTCAATAAAGTATGTGCTCATTTATTACCCATATCTAAATTATCAGGCTGTTTTTACACTGCAAAAATGGCATCCTGGCAAGCAGAGCCATCTAAAATCTGGTCTAAATATTTAATATTTCTCATTTTGACAGATTCAGAATTAAATTAATTATTTTTTTGCCACTTTTACCCTGTAACTAACATTAAAGTCCAGCAATTCTAGAAATAAATGAAATAATTTAATAATATTCTTACAACAATCTCAAAATAAAATACATCAGATATTTAAACTAGATGTAAGATGACTGATATTTTTTATTGCCTTGTCTTATGATGATATTCCACTTCTGTGCAAATAGTTTCTCCACTTACATCTGCAATAAAACCGAATTAATTTGTGAAACTTCATGGAGCACTGACTCATTTCCTAATGAATCATAATTGTAACGAATCGTTTAAAGTTTACAGACTTAAACTCAATGATTTCAGATGTGATTGACAGATGTTGAACACCTGGAAAGGTTCAGCGAAACATCTAGTTTATGCATGTTAATGACGGACACACGTCAGGCAGTCTGATCATCATTTATGCGTCCTTCTGCCAGCGGAGGCCCACGTATAATTTCAAATGACACATTAGCGTGTGTGTTTGTGCATGTGTGTGTGTACGTGCCTGTGTGTGTGTGTGTGACGCCACTCCCTCCCTGCTTCCATCTAGTATCTTCATAAATATTGCATCTGGCATTAGCCTTTACTGTAAAAACATAACTCTGCAGTCTCACGCGTCCTCCCCCCAGTAAAGAACGTTCGTTTCTCTATTCAGACAACACGACTAATTTATTCTCCATTTCTTACTCATGCGTGCTTTAAGGAACCAAAGGCAAAACTCGTTTTCATCAGCTGCCCATGTGCTGTTTGCCTCCAAAAGAAAGAAAGAAAGAAAGAAAGAAAGAAAGAAAGAAAGAAAGAAAGAAAACATTCTAGTAGCATTCTTTCTGAAGCACACATCTCCAGCAGTGTGGATCACTCTCAGCATAAGTCATTAAATGTTAAAACTCAGTGCTGCTCTCACGCCAACCCCCCCCTCCATATCTCATTCTCATGCTCAATCTTTCTTTCCCTTTGCCTTGTCCTCCCTCTCTCTCCCTCTCTCCATATCCCATCACATTTTCCTACCTCTCTATATTTCCTTCTTCTCCTCTCTTCGTCCTTCACTCCCTCACTCTTGTTCTCCGTCCCTTTCCTTCTTCTTCTCCTCCTCTTTTTCCTTGTCCTTTATCTTTTTCTCCCTCTCTTCATCTCTACCACTCGCTCCTCGTCCTGCCGCTCTTCATCTCTCGTTCTCGCTCCATTTCACTTTCCTTCTTCCTCTTTTCACTTTCCCTCGTCTTCTCTCTCTCTCACTCGCTCATCTTCTCTTTCCATCTCTCATACCTCTCTCTTCCTCTCTTTCGCCTTCCATCTTTTTCTTCTTCTCTCTCTCTTTCCCATTCCCCCGTTCTCTCTCCCTCTCTGTCTCTTATTCCCTCATCCTCTCTCTCCCCATCTCTTATTCCTTCTTCTCCTCTTTCCTTTCCTCATCCTGTCTCTCACTTTCTCTTTTATTCTTCTTCTCTCACCCTTTCCCTTCCCCTACCTCTCTAGTTTATACTATAATCCATGTATGTAATGCAGAGTTGAAGGAAGTGACCATTTTTACATAGGTTACATAAGGTAAATCAAACCAGACCATGATGGTAAACACAGTGGTGGGCAATATTGTAAAATACAATAAATACTATTCAAGTACAATGATTATTGTCATATTTCACACACTGTGCTGCAGTAACTCCAGTTAAAAAAGACTCAAGATCCAGTGCAGTTAGTCAGTGGTCTTTAAGTACTGACAATATTAACGATTTGTCCAGAAATAATACATAATTTATCACAGTATGATTAATATGCTCATATTGTCCTTCCCTTTAGAATGTTCTATATTTCCACATAAATATGCTCTAAAATATGAACACATAAATCTTAAAGAAGAGAAAGTCTATCACTTTAAACAAATGTATGTGATGTGATCCCTTTGTGCAGCAATAACTACAAATAAATACATGTTAATAATATGTTTTACAGTCACTGTTGATCAGTCCAACACATTGGATTGGAGGAATGTTGTCACAGTGTGTAGTAGCTGCTTTCATCCACCAACACTTCTCTTGAACTTTCTTTGGGTGAGGCATGCACGCTATGGATTATGGGGGGCGCAGAAGACCACATAAATACTTAGGTAGTATGCTTGGAAATGGGTAGATCACAGCATTTTTCAGCTGTATTTGAAAGATCCTTTTGACTGAAACAGCCTTGATGATGTAGCAGCGTAGAAACAGGCGAAGTGGACCACAGCCTAGCTTTTGAAATGTCTTCAATTGCCACACACACACACATACACAAAATGGTGAAATACACGGCTTGACACTAATTCAGACTGAGTTACAGACAGATGCTGCTCTTTTCTGATGAATGGTACCCATTTCTTACTTTGCTCCGGATGCTGCAGTTCAAGTGTTTAAATGAGGAGTGTGAGTCTGTGTGTGTGTATGTATGTGTGTGTATGCCATGATGAATTCTTAGTGTAAAAACTTGTCATTATTTTCTGATTACTTTACTGTGTGTGTGTGTGTGTGTGTGTGTGTGTGCATGTGCATGCCATGATGAATTCTGAAAACTTATTTTCATTATTTTCTGATTACTATACAGTGTATGTATGTATGTGTGTGCGCGTGTGTGGTGTGCGTGTGTGCAATCGTGTGGGAGTTTTTTTTTTTGTGCATGTCATATGGCCTTGGAAGGATGTCCTGGCCATCTGTCTCCAAGACATTATCTGAACACGCACACACACACGCACACTCAGGTTAAAGTCTACAGCTGCCTCTATATTACTTTTCCCTCTCCTTTCATTTATTTCGTCATATTTCTCCACTCCCTCACTCCTCCTTTTCCCAGGTCGATATTTTCCACCCTCACCCTTCTCCGTGTCTCTCTCAGCTTTTTCTCACCCACAGATTCCATAACGGATTTCTAACCGCAAGCGCTGCACATTTCTAACAAGCTGGAGTCGTGAAGTGTTTTGATACCGACAGGCCTTGCTGTCATAGTCATTGAACCCGGCCGAGTCTCATTACCTATTGTTTACTTTGCTCTGCTATTTTTACACCCGTGTTTCTTTAGCACCGCTATAAGGCAGCTGCACGGAAACTGGTTTAATACACCCTTCCATAGGCATCTAGCTTCACTGTACTCTGCACTGCTGTATAATACCTATGCTTCCTGTCTGTGTAAAGTAGACTGAAGTAAACTGCTCATTAAATACTGCCTACAGGGCAGCGGTGGTGTACTGGTTAGGGAGTTGTACCTGTGACCCGAAGGTCGCTGGTTCAAATCCCAGACCAAGGTACCCGTGAGCAAGGAACCGCCCCCAGGCACAGCTCCATGGTTGCTGCCCACGTCAGCTGCCCCTTGCTCCTACAGGGATGGGTTAAAATCAGTCACAGTTTGTTGTAGTGTGGTGTGTACACAATGACAAATGAATGACACTCACTCGCTATTGCCCATTTATTCTTGGTCGCATTATCATAGTCAGCCCTATGGTCTTTAGGGGTGGGAAGTGTGATGATACACAGCATTGTCATTAGGGCAACCAAGAGAGTACAACTGGTTCTTGCTCGTTCTGGGTAAATAAGACAGCCCTCCCTCACCCAACGTTAGCCACGAGCACTGTTAGCTGACGGGAAAGGCACTGTCCAATGATGTTATGTTGAGGATGAATTATTTCAACTAAATTCAATTATATTTACAGTCGTTCATACCCTGTATTAGTTCAACTGATCAGCAGTTCTGCTCCGCAGCGGCTAAATGATATTTTTTTCGTTTTTACATGTTGTTTGCATTTGAAATATCTTTGCTAACTTATCTCTCTTCAGTCTTTCAAAAAAAAAAAAAGGTAAACTGTGACACTGTGGTGGGAGTAAAACTGTAGCTTTAGGGTATAAGCAGCTTTTCTGGATGTTAGTTTTTATTATTTGTCTACCAATTGATCCGTTCATAGCCTTTAATAAATGCAGCACTGCTGTCGATCAATTCCAACTTTTTCATAAAGCTAAATTTATGATTCATCATTAAAATATTGTTTCATGATGTGACTTTTTATGCTGTATTGCCAATCCTTAATAGCCTCTGTAGATTAATTGTGTGCGCAGCAGTATTTGATGCTTCTACAGAAGTGATTCACTGTGGAAAGTGAAAAACGTATGTGTACTTTTCTGGTTTATTTATGGCAATTTATACCCCAGAACCACTATGTCTCTCTCTCTCTGTCTCTCTCTGTATCTTTCACGCGCTCTCTCTCTCCTCCTACTGCAGTGCAGCGGAGCATTGTCATGGAAACAAGCAGGAGGCAAGATGGCAGAGATTTACAGCAGTGGTGTGTGTGTGTGTGTGTGTGTGTGTGTTTGGCCATGTGGGTGGGGGTGAAAGGAGAAGCTACAACTCAACAATCAACACTGACCATGATGATTCTCTCTCTCTCTCAGACACACGCACACACACACACACACACACACACACACACACACACACACACACACACACACACACACACACACACACACACTTTCTGCTCTCTGTCTCTTACACACACACTCTCCTTATGCTGTAATGACTGGCTCTGAACTGTCTTCTCCACTTTATTGCTTACAGGTGCCAGTATAAATGGTACAACTGCTGCTTCACCACAATCACGCTTCATTCAACTCATAAAGGCCTTGATGATTAGATGATAAGAAAGGTTCATCCAATATTAAAATTGTGTCACTAATCCCATTTTTCAGAATTCTGGTGACTAATGATACTGTCTACTATCAACTGGTCATATAAGAAAAAGACAGTAAAGTAGTTTAAGAAATGTTATTTTCTTCTGTGGTTATCAAGTACGCCCACAAACCACTGGGAGAGAGTGACAGCCAGCATGTGCTTCCTTTAAGTCACATAAAGCCAGCCACACTTGATTTGCCATCCGCTCAGTATGAATGGCCAAATAAATAGTACACTATGATTAAATGCAAAAGGTTTTGGAAAGAAGATCAGATCACAGGTCAATCCCTGGGTTGCCCACGGGTGCCTTTCTGTGTGGATTTTGCAAGCTCTCCCCTTGTTCGTGTGCGTTTCCTCCGGGTGCTCCGGTTTCCTCCCACAGTACAAAGGCAGCAGTAGATTGACTGGATTCTTTAAATTGTCCATAGGTGTGAGTGTGTGTGTGAATGGTTGTCTGTCTCTGTGTTGTCCTGTGATGGGTTGGCCTCCTGTCCTGGGTGAACCCCACCTTTGGCCCATATTCGGCTGGGATTGGCTCCAGCTTTCCCGCGACCCGAAATGGAAAAAGCGCTTTAGAATATGGACGGATGGGTAAAACACGTTGTCCTAGCTAAAAGGTTTCACATGTTTTTGTTCACGTTACCATAAGTGTTAAGTGTGTTTCTTGTTCAAATTGACTGTCTCAGCTTCCTGTATTAAAGGTGAACAGCTATATCGGTCTTGTAAAACTGGTGTACAAACTCTTCAGAAATAAATAGTTTTTACGCTGCATGTGTATGTTTATAACTGTAGAATCCCTTAAATATAGTTGCTTTACTGCTGGGATTGTTATTGATAATGTTTAATATGCATGGCCTAAATATCAGTCAGTATTACTGGTGAACTGATGCCCTGGTTGAGCTTCACTAAGCACAGCTTGTTATGTTACTTCTTCTGTAAAACCTCTCACAGGCCACACTCCAACAGTCTCTGTCAGACATCATGCCAACTGGCGGACCACTAAAAGCACTAGAAGAACACAGGCCTTTGTCACACAAAAGTGCAAACAATAGCTACTGCACATAGTAAAACACAGCACAAGCACACTTTCTATGCTACAGCAGTCAATTTGTTGCCAAAATGATTTCAGTTAGAGGTTCACAGAACTATAGTTTCAGTACAGTGTTTTTTGTTTTTGTTTTGCATTATATTGGAACTGTCTGCATTATATAACATTATGTAATAGTATTTTTAGTTATTTTTAAAAGGCCCCAAATGCATGCATAGAAATCTTACCCCACTATTGAGTCTTTCTTTTTCATAGTCTGAAGCTCTTCACTGTACTGAAAGACCCAGCAGCTGCTTGCATGAGCAACAGCCTGTTCTCACAGTGATCTGAGATGTGATGATAAAATAGAGTAAAATCCAAAGGCCCTTCATAATCTATTTTGGGAAAGAGATGCTTTTAAGCGGATGCTTTTACTGAGCAAATGCACAATTACAGAGGCTTATTAAGCCAAGAGCTATAAAATATACAAGATACAAAAAGAACTTTCAGTATATTTTTATAAAGTTTTAATATGCATGCACGGAGCTTTTTGATGAGTGGTAGCTTTGCTGGAAAACACCAGCACTGTCCTCCAAAATGTTTAAGATGATAATTATCATTTCAAATGAAAAGATACCCCAGTTTAGTCCAATTCCCCATAGTACCTAATATTCTCCAGACAAGAAAATGCTTCTAATGGTGGGAGGATAAAGACACACTTGCTTCACCTATTCCATGTGAAGGGCCACCACATCTTTTCAAACTGCAGCACATACAACATCACTGGACAAAAAAAAAATTAATTGTGGTGCCCAATGAGCGCAAATATAATCAGGTTCTGAAAGTTTTCATAGTCACACACACCCACACACACACACACACCCACCCACACACACGCACGCCCTCACACACACAACCACCCACACACATGCACGCCCACACACACACACATGCTCGAACGCACACACAAATACGAACACGCACGCACGCCTGCACACACACACACACACACACACACACACACACACTTCATTTGCAACAATAGCCCGTAGACTAGGTATGACAGAGATGGGACATGAACAGGGTATTGTTGCTGGAGGCGGTCGCTAGGCCGTGTTTCCATGGGAACAGGGCACGTTGTCTGTTTCCTGGTTGACCTTGGCATCTGTAAGAGAGGCTTTGGGCTGGACAAACTGAGGTTGTTATGATGACAAGGAGATGAGTCACTGACGCTGAGCAAAAACCATAAAATACATAAATTGATAAATAAAATACAAACACAATAACCGTGGGGTGTGTGTGACTGAAGAGGGAGGTGCTCTGTTCAGCTATTATTTCTACACCTTGAACCTTCTGATGGCTCAGTGGGAGCAGATCCTTACAAGTGTGGGTTTGACTGTCACTGAAGACAGTCAAAGTCACTATGCAGCCTTAATGTTTTCTTCACACAGTAAAAAATATTTCCGTCAGCTGACATTTCTGACTGACATTCAAATGCAGCACATTCACAGTATATACAGATCCACAGATCAGCTAAAATAACCATGAGTGGGATTTTTCTATCCTGGGCGATCCCCATTGTCCATCTGTATCTAAAGGCTTTACAGAGCTCGGATGGCTTCAGGACTGAGCTTCTTATGTACAAACCCAATGTAGTGACGTTAGAGTTAACTTTCACAATAGGTTTTCTAAAGTTTTAATTTTCCTAAAAGTAGGCCAAGAAAAGGACCAAAACTGGGAAACAGGTAATAAACAGCAAAGCAGGAGCAGATGTCCTACATTCGGATTGGTTTCAGCATGAGTCTCTGAATTGCTAGAGATATTTTTGAAAATCAATCTCTTAGAGAGCAGTGAGGAGCTGGTGATAAAGAACTGCACATAAACACACACACACACATATACCTTGTTTGTGAAGTGTCAGGATTCAGGATTAGCATCTTTTCATGGGAACCTTTTGCTTCCCCACTCAGGATTTATCCCTCTATCCCTATCTGACTGTTCCCTGATAAAGTCTAACATCTACCGCCACGCTACTCAACAGCCTATGTGCATAACACTAGTTATAATCTCTCTCTCTCTCTCTCTCCCTCTCTCTCACACACACACACACACATGCCCGCACACATACACACACGCACAGGTTTATGCTCAGCACCCTTACACTGCGTTAACAGTTGCACTAGTCTCAGAGCAAACACTTCACTAAGTCAGAAGTGCACTTTTAAAACAGTACATGTGATTACGTATCAACTACAGCAGTGTTTCCCAACCCTGGTCTTGGAGCCCCCCTGCATGACCTGCTTAGACATATCCACTTTAACTGAGTAAGGGGTTGTAAATGGACCAGACCTGGGAAACATTGTCGATCCTGCTGATCCTGCTCCCTGAACAGTTTAGTTCCAGTACAGCTGGCTCGAAAATTCAGATGCTTCTGAAGACATTGATTAAGTGCATCAGGTGTTTTAGATTAGGGTTTGATGTTGGCGAGTGTCGATGTGTCTTCAAGGAGAGGTCAGAATTACACCGTAAAGTAATTTTAAAAGGTTTTTTTTTAACAGAGAGAGAGGTGTTTATCTAAAAACAAAGTGTCCCCCAAAGATTTGGGATCCCAAGCAGAAAATAAGGCAAAGTGAGCGAGGGAGTGAGAGCGAGAGCGAGTGAGTGAGAGAGAGAGCTAGTGAGCGA
>JBBPDA010000019.1:5677077-5687426 GCA_037974385.1 Arnoldichthys spilopterus
ATCAGTGATCCTGCCCCATTCTGCTATCTGGACCAGCCTGACCCACCCTGATACCCTCTTACTGGTTGAAGTTTTTGTAGCTGTTAACCCACTCACTCCTGCTGAGGAGTCCATATGAACAGCCCTATCTGCCAAAGAACTGATCTAAAGTCATCATGGCTGCTGTACACAAAGAACTGTTGCTGCCCATTTATACTGAGAACTATTATTACTATATAGGTTTATTTTATTTATTCTTTTTCTCCTTTTCTTTTCTCTTGTTTGTTATTGCTATCCGGTGTCGACCAGAGTCGGATGGGTTCCCCCTACTGAGCCTTGCTTCCTCCCGAGGTTTCTTCCTACAGCTAGGGAGTTTTTTCCTCGCCTCTGTCGCATTTTGGCTGCTCTTTGGGGGCTTGGACCCGGTTTCTGTAAAGCTTATTGATTATTGAAATTATTATTACATGCACATATACAATTAGAACTAATACTTTTTAATGTGTCTTTTATAGTACATAAATAGTACATAATCCACCTATCATGTCATGCCTGATATATCACATGCTGTCACTGCAGTGCTTTCAGTAAAACAGCCAACTGCATTTCTTCTTGAGCATTTGTTGTGATGGACATTTTATTGTCTTCTTTGCAAAAGGGAAGAAAAGAAAATGGGAATGGTTGAAAGAATAAAATGATAAAACAAAAAGTGATGAAGAAACAGAGTCTGACAAACTGCTACAACTGGGAATGCGATAGTCCATTAGAATAATGTGCACCGTCTACTGAAAGTGATGACGGAGAAAAAAAACCCCATTCAATCTGAAGCCAAATATCAAATCAACATGGTTCCATAAATCTGACAGATCGAGTTTTGAAATGCATCAGGAATTTAATAAAGATATAAGATGCCAGTCAGGCTGGAGACATATGGGTAATGCAGTTTTTACTCAATTGGCCTGTCCACATACCATCCACAATTGTTTCCTTTTTCATAGCTAACATTCGACAAGTTTTACAGAACACAAGAAAAAATACATTGGTTCTAATAAGAAATGTAATGTTACCAAAAATCAAGAAGTTTATAAACTTCAGCTAACTACGCTAACATCATAGCTTACAATCTTCTTAATATCACTCATTAAATTCATATTATAATAAAAGTTTAGGCTTAATTCTACCCATGACATTGAGTGAAATTTGAAACCTTTTGGTGTACATCACATCTCTGTAAGGCCTTATACAGCCTACACCCTTAGTTTGTAAAGCATGGCTGAAGTTACTCTAAGGCATGGCTGCCCAAAAGTGTGTCCTGCCGGCCAAAGCTGACCCATGAGAAGGTCTTATATCCCACAACCACCCCCAGCTCTCTGCTTTCAGTATTGCATTACAGGTGATGCAGTTCTTACTCTATGAAGTACACTTCTCCACTCTCTGTGTAAGCCATCTCCCAGTTGTCTGGCAACGGGCCGAGCGGGTCGTCCTCCGGAGGAAGCTGAGGATGATGGGAGCTGGCCATGGTTGCTGCGGGAGACACAGCCACGTTGCTGAGCACGTTGGGGGGGGCGTTGTCTCGCACCACGCCGTGCACTTCCTGCCGGCTGGAGTCTCCTGTGCACAACAGGGGAGAGGGGAAGAGACTACGCGCTAAGAACTCTGGGTAATATTAAAGGAGAAGGTAGGAGGAGACAGAAGAAAGACTATTTATGGTTGCATGCAATTCCAAACATGCAAAAACAAAAACAAACACACACACACACACACACACACAGTCAGAGAAGCTAGACCTTAAATCCTTCCTTTTGGCCCACTGCCCGTGACTTCCATTAAAAAAAGAGGTACACTGAGCCAGGACTCAAGGAGAATGCTAATATATCTTACTTAATCACACACACACACACACACACACAGACACACACACACACACACACACACAATTCGGCCTGTCAGGATTGTTTATTTCTAGATTTTAACTAAATTATAACATAATAATTTTCCATAATAACAGCAATTCACATTTTTAATGAAATACAATATTAAAATGTATAATAAAATATAAGTAAAAACATCCCAAATCAGCTGGTTAGCTGTCTTACTTCTGAGCTAATACTCAATAGCTCTTAACTGCTGACAGAAGCAGCTCAAATAAACCAACAAGACTCACTGCTGCCCTCTAGAGGATACACCACCAATCAGAACTTTGTTTTAATAAAAATAGTCATGACCTTTAAATCAATTCATATTCACGTTCCATTTGCCTCAGCCCAACAGATAACAGGTAATGCAATGCTGTTTGTTACAAAGTGAACATTTGATAGTGAAACCTAACTACTGTTGAAAATGCTCAAATAACTGTCATCAATCTGTAATAACTGTGTAATAATTGTGAAAGGTCTACATACTAGGCCTGCACAATACTCAGAGCACTAGTCCTATACTGCTACTGCTACATACAGATATTTCGATTTGCCAGGCAACATATCAAAAACACCTTCATGGCTCCATAATGCCACTTATGGTTAAAGACTAGTCTATATTATTCCGAACATTCCGAACATGAGAGGGTTCATTTGCATATTCCGGTTTTGGCCATATCAGTACTGTAAAGGCCAATGTCATGGTAACTAATAACGATATAATGTGCAGCCCTAACACATAAACTTTTGCCCCCATTTTCATCTCCAATCCCTTCCAGGCCAAATTCAACACCTATTTACAGCAAATACACACATACACACACAGTAACTTCACTCACTATAAAGCATTAAAGAAAAGGTCACTGTGTTGACATAAAGAAATCATTAAAGGGCATAACAAGATAAAATAAGGTTAACAAGGGAGGAACGAGCAGTTCAAATATCACTGTAAAGCCAGTGGCCACATGCTGAATGCCGCAGTTGACCGCAGTAGTATGAATGGTCAGAATAATGTAATATTCATTCCTGTAATGGACAGGAGGAGAAAGTTTAAAGGGAGCTGCTGTTGCTGAGACACTTCCCCTTTAGAGCAGGACCATAATGAGCAGAATGATTCAAAGGCCAAATGTTTAACTCAGTGCAGCAAAAATTATTCTCTCTCTCTCTCTCTCTCTCTCTCTCACACACACACACACACATAAACATGAACACAGAGTCTGTATAGCCCTCATGATCTCTGCTTGTGATCTGATTATTAGCACACACACACACACACACACACACACAACCTCCACAGCCAGATGGAGCTGCCCCCTCACACAAAGCCAACAACTACATTCACAGTAACCCCACTACACACCCACAGACACACACACACACATACACACACACACACTGGAGCCTGACCAATATGAACATTTTGGCATCAATATAGATTTTTAGAGTTCAAAGCATTATCAGCCAGTAGAATTTCACAAGGTCATCGTGAGTTATAGTTAAACGTGGCTTTACTGACGGATGGCTGTTAAATGGCGGTCAGTTCCCAGGTGTAACATTTCTTGAAAATACAGCAGTCTTATATAATATAAATCATGCAGTGCCAGGGGCGGAGCTTTCCAGAACTCTAATGGCTTCTGTTAATCACCTCTTTTTTTGAGGTGTTTATGTGTCATGGCATGTTGTCCTCAGGCCAAAATTTAGTGCCGGATGCATTAGATGTTTTGAAAGGAGGTCCATGATGATTCTGAACAGTTCAGCCTGCATTGCTGTAATCAACACAGCTCAGTAGTGTGACGTACAAAACAGTTTATGACATACAATAAAAATTGTAATTTACACCGATAAAATGCACCAGCAAAACCATTTTTTTTATAAAAGGCTATAAAAAATAAACTATAAATGTTCTAATTCAGCCTTTGCAAAAAGAAAAGGAATAATGTAGAAATATCCAAGAGGGAAGAAACAAACAATTGGTAAAAATAAGAAAAAAAACTTGAAACTTGAACATGAAATTTGATGTTGTTTGATGACTCCTTAAACATGGTCTGTCTTTTTGATAAATGCAGATGTTTTGTATGTACTGATGATACTCCGGTAAGCAAAAAAGTGTGATGTGAATGGATCACAATAATCATAGTGCATCATCATCATCCTGTCTCTAATGCTTTTCCAACATTATTGGCCAAATGTCATATCAGCCAAGCCCTAACTGAGACACACACACACACAAACACATACACACACACACACACCTGTGAAAGTGTTGTTCATGTCTGTGGTGAAGTCTGCATCTTCCGTCGGCTCAACGGGCACTACTCGAGCATGTTGCATATCATTGTAGGACTTAGTGCGCTTGGGCGTGGAATGCTGGGAGCCAGGGAGGCCGTCTCGCAAAGCATCCTGGGTAATCACTGACCCGCAGGGTGGCTGGCTCGGCGGCTTGGGCGTTCCATAATAGTTACCTAGGCAACCAAGGATGGAGGAGGAGAGATAATATTAATGTTTGAGAGGAAGGGGAAAAAGAGAGAAAGAGAGAGAGACAGACAGAAAAGGAGAGAGGGTTAAAGAGGGAGAAAGAGAGAGAGAGAGAGAGAGAGAGAGAGAGAGAGCGAGAGAGAGAGGGGGACAGAGACAGAGAGAGAGAGAGAAAAAGATAGTGACAGATAGAGAAAGAAGAGAGAAGAGAGTGAGTGATCTTCCTGTGCTGGTATGCAAAGAGCAGGAATTAAAAAAAGTGCAGCAGAACGGTCTAGAACAATGTGTGGGCTGGAACGGTACGCCTGGAAAGGAACGCAGCGAGGCTTTTCTCTGGCCTGAGACTGGCAGACAGAAGGATGGACACACACAATCACACACATACACACACACATACACACACACACAGACACTAAAAGAAGCCAAACAGTTACTGCTTAACTTCCAGCGTCTCTGTTGAAGTGTCAAAAAGCCAATACTGCAGTGTAGGAAAAAAAAAAAAACATCAAAATAATTTTCTCTTCAAAAGTTCAGACTTCAGAAACAGTTCAGTCTGAAAGGTTTGGTTCCTGACTGTGATTAGTATTTGACATGGAGAGAAGGAGAGAGGGAGGGAGGGAGAGAGGGAGAAAGAGAGAGCGAGAGAGCGAAAGAGTTGTTATATACCATTGCTGTCAAATGAAAAAAACTAGATTTTTCACCATTTTAAAGCTCTAGCTGTCCGTCAGCATGTGTAAACACTTCAGGACAAACGAGCCAAAAGAAAGTGGCGCAAATTTACTGTTTGTTTAACTTACATAACTTTAAAGAAGGTTTTCATTTCCCAGTCCTCTGACATTCTACTGATATGAGGTTTGACAAAATGACCAAAGGCTTGTTATGTAAACAGAGTAAACAACAAATGTAAACAAAGGAGGAGTGACAGAGAGAGGGAGAGAGAAGCAGAAAGACAGAAAGCAATCGACAAAGAGAGGGGCGAGAAAAACAGGGACGAGAGAGTGAGAGTGAAAAAGAGAGTGAAACAGAGAGTGAGAGAGAGAGCGAGAAAAAGTGAGACATGCCAGGGACGCGTACAGTGCCAGACAGATTAAACCTGTGTGCCAGAGACAGTAACCACCAGAAGAACTGTGAGGACAGCATGCTTAATTCTGTGTGTGTGTGTGTGTGTGTGTAGGCTTCTGTCTTCCTGTCCAACTGTGGCAGTGCAGACCAAAACAACAATATCCTTGCACCTCCCCTCTTAGTCAGTGTGACTAGTATCTGGATTGTATCCTGATAAGGTTTTAGCCTCATGTGTTTACAGTTAGTACTTAAAATCGTTTTTTAATCTGGTTACTATGAGTACTGTGCGATTTAGGCACAACAGTTCCTACACCATCCAGTCGCATGCGCTGCTTGGTGGAAGTGGTTTTGGTTGTTGAATGTGTGTTGAAGATATAGATGCATTTAAACTGCTATAACATGCGTCTCTAATGCTTCTCAGACCTCCTCCTGACACGTTTCTGTTTTACATGCATTTTGGGAGCGTATCCACTTTTTTCCACGTATTTAAATGTGGCTTGGCCTTATCCAGATACAACCTGGAAACCTAAGACGCCTGGACTGACCTGGGTCTAAGTGTGTTTGGGGAGTTCCTTTACTGGTTTACAGCACTGGTTTCTGTTTCTGATTCCTCAGAGTGCCATCATGGGGTGATGTGCGCTCAGGGCTGTGATTTTTCTGAAGTCTAATGGTTAAATGATAAACACAGCTGGGCATCTACACCTACCCTCATAAGTTCCTATTTCCAAAAGAGTTCCACACTGCTCCAAATCCAGGAATTCCTGCACAGACAGGAAGTTGTAGTCCACCCCTGGAACCTCGCCGTCACGAGGGGCGCGGGTGGTACCTGCAGAAAGAAGAGAAGAAAGCTCAGAGATGTGCAAAATAAGCTCATGGATCGGTTGGACATTCGTCGTACCAGATGAACTTAGCTGATTACCTGACCCTTACATGTTGGGGAAACATTTCCACACCTTTTCTCTCATACCAATTTTAAGTAATTGGCCAAGATACTTAATGTCTAATGTAATTATTTAATGTAAGTAATGATTTAAGTTATTACAGTGTTACCTAAAAATGGACAAAACGATAAGACACTCAGGCTTCAGTGCAGTTGCAAGTATGTTTGTTCAGCTGTGTAACATACCTTTGTCCATGTTCTAAACCCAACAGTATGTTTATGTCAAAACCACATAAGCAACTATATCTGACATTACTGAATGACAATTTAAGTCATCCACATAATGCTTAAGGAATACAGCTGGTCCAATGATACTGGGAGTGGCATGAGCTTCCAATGTTAGCTACATTAGCCTAGTAGCATATATTTAGTGCAAGGGAGCAAATACTTTTTTCTTTTAACTTTATTTTTTTAAAACAATTTAACAGTATATTTTCATTTCATATTTTCAAGACATTTCATTTTTTTCAGCTATACAATCCCCATATTACATTTTTAAACATTAGTAATCAGGCTTTCAAAACGTTCCACTCTGTTGTAGCATATACGTATAATATCTAAAGTCCAAGAACGAAAGTATTACTAATAAGAAAAATAATAATTAAATAAATATCAAATAATTAGTCAACAAATAAGAAATAAATAAACAACAACAATAATAATTAATAACATATAATCCCTCTCTGTATGAGATCCATAACAGGGCCTCATTGCTTGATAAATGTATACACTGTCTTAGCAAATATGTTGGGAACAAGTACTTTTTTAGGTTATTTTTAAGATTTAAAAGAAAATATTACCCAGCAGTTCTCATATAACTGATATTAATGAGTATTAGCAGTGCCCAGTTAGTGTTACGCCAAGTAGACTTGAATGTTAGCCACATCAGCACTGTTAGCTACATCACTGTTTTAAGGCCTCACGTTCCTTCATAAACACCAAAAAAACAACTCAGTAACTACAGTGCATGTAGTATCAATATATTACCGTTTTAGCCAACTTGCCCACCCTTTAGAGATACCCAGCAAATAATACCATGAGAGGAAAGTCTCATTAACGAGATGGAAACATAGCCACAGCGTTTTTTTTTAAGTCAAATTCCTTTACAACTGCTAAGTAACAAGGCGTATGACTCCCTTTTCATCAATCACAAGACTGTAGGTGGTAGGTAGTAAACAAGAAAGTAAAGTCAAGAAATGTAACCAAAGCAAAAACATGAACTAGCGTACCTCAAGCTCAAAATGTGCATATAAAAACCTGTTTACAAAAGGGGTGCAACCTCACAGCATTCTGTTCAGCTCACAGATCCACAGCCACCAAAGCCACAGCTGTCCACAGCTGTCAGCACTTCTTACAACAGCTGTCATAGACTCCATTTACATCTGGTCACTCCATGTTTCTTGAGTATCGGGATTCTATCTAGACGAGGCCAAGCCACATAAAAATGCAAGTGTAAACGCACCCAAAATGCATTTAAAACAGATAGAAGTCTGATTCCTCAAACCACTTAAGGAGGTGGTCTGAGATGCGTTTGAGTCACGTTATAGCAGAGTAAATGCATCTGTCTCTCCTATTCAACAACCAAACCCCTCCCACTAGTGTGACTGCACCTCCCCCCACTGTTCTGCTTATGGAAGAGACCGCCCTTCAGTCTGCCGCCAAATGCTGTTTGCTTCAGCTCATCTCTTAAACCTGGGGAACCATAGATGCATTAGGCTACCAAGTGTAAACGCATGTGGCTAAAATCTGTTCAGAATACAATCCAGACACTGGTCAAATGAAGTAACCAGGTGTAAACAGGGTTTGAGTGACTTATTTTAACGTGAATGAAGGGGGAAGGTGGGGTTCTTCAACACAGTGAGATGATACAAAGGTGAGAGCAGCCTAGAGAAACACAAATGCTCCAATTTTATGATGTCCCATAAGTTAAACACCGGTTAGGAAAGTCTCTGAGCGTAAACAAACAGTGCTGAGAAACAAAATGCATGACTCACTTTTTTGCTAACCAGGACAGCAGGAGATATCTAGTAAATAATACCAAGAAAGGACTTTTAGTGTAATCCAAACAAAAACAAAGCAGCTTTACCATTTTTAGGACTACTAACTAAAATGCTATGTTTGGTTTGGGGGTTTCCAAATAAAATAAGGGAGAAAAGGTTGAGGGATGGCAACAACAGACACTTGATGTAATTTTCATCAAAATAATTCACAGCATAAGCCCACTTAGCGGCAACAAACCAAGCATGCAGCTTAGTGCCTCAGACTTCATGACACTGAAGTAAAACTTAGACTGTCTTTTAAGGATCTGTCTGACCTGTAACACCACACTTGCCAGAACATTGTGACAGACTAGCCAAAGCCATGAATTTTCGTAACTGTGTGCGTTAAATCCAACTTCACTCTGAATGTAAATGGTGGAGTGCAACACAAACATGGCTACTATCTAACCTTGTCCTTTTGTGCATCTGCTAGACTCCAGCTGGCCTTTGTCCCAGGAAACAGGACAGCAGTTAGAACTCACATCCATTGTTTCGTCTCTCACCACTCACTTCCTTCATTATGAGCTTCTTCCTTTGTCTTGCAGTGCATTCCATGAGTCATTATTGTTATTCGAACTAGTTAGGATGAACTTCTAAGAAAAAAAGGGCTTTTTCATATTCAGGGTCTCCACTAGGGGTTCCTGGGTTTTAGGGAGTGAATATGGTTTAAGCTGGGTGGGGACACAAAAGCAAAAAGAGCCCATGTGCTAAAATCAGTTCAATCAGTTTCAATTCATCAGCATTATTGCTAAAACTTCACCCGGGTTCAACTAATGCAGCCTGACCTCCCCTGCAGTGGCTTTCATAAAGCTGTGCAAAAATCTTTCTGGATTATCACTTTTAACTCTGTCTTATCTAGTGTATTGTTAGTGCTACACTCTTGAGTTTTGTTCTTCATATCTCATTCAAAATTTGGTGGTTGGGACTTGCTCATGTCCATGCGGGGCATAGTAAAATATATTAGCATGTATAGTTTTCTGGGTGTTATCATGTTTTCCATCATTATAAAAGAAGCACAATGCTGCATTAACTATTGGATGCACCACAATACAATCGTGAATATACACTGAGAACAGAATTTCAATTGATAAGAGCTTATCATTTGCTTGTTTCTTGAAAACTACCAATTAAAGAAAGCAAACATATGAAGAGGCATAGAGGTGGGCGATATGGTAAACGTAATATCCGGATTTGTAGGATTTTCACAATGCAATGTCAGATTATTTAGCTGAGGTTTGATAAGTTGGAACACGAAAAAAAACCCCCACATTTAGTCACATTTAGAGTACAATGATTTTTTTTTCAACATATCGGTTTTAAAATATAGCTGTATGTATTTCAAGTACTAATGATTTCCATGTGAGTGATGTAATGCATCAAGTCAAGTTTTATTTATATAGCTCTTTTAACAACTGATGTCAAAAAGCAGATTTACAGAATCCGGGTCCCACTAGTTAGCAAGACAATAGGGACAGAGCCAAGGAAAAACTCCCTAAGCTGGAGGAAGAAACATGGGGAGGAAGCAAGACAAACAAAACATTACAATGAATAAACTGTAAGAATTAAGAGATTTAGATTTGTGATCATTTAGTAGCAAAAAACTAGCATGATTGCAGTGCTAGCTCACTGTTGGCTTGGGTTCCACTGGGTCAGAGAGCAATGTCTAATTCTGGTCTAGTATGACAGGCCGCTATGTCAAATGGGCTAATTGTATTACAGGTCCTTAATGCTGGGTGGATTAAGGTGCTCTTAGGTTGGTATGTGCTTAAGGTCAAGCCATTGTTGTAGTTTTGCACAGTGCTATATTTTTGCACACCTTTTCTCAGTGGAATGAAAGCGATTCGCTTCATACTCTAGCGTTGTAGCATATGAAGTGAAAGTGACTATTTGTCATTGTGAACACACTCAAGCACCACAACGAAATGCAACCTCTGCATTTAA
>JBBPDA010000019.1:5722141-5756253 GCA_037974385.1 Arnoldichthys spilopterus
GTTATTTCTGTGACCATTGTGAGTTTTTCTTTCATTGACTGAAGGGTACCAACAATTTTGTCCACGTGTGTATGTCTTGTTTAAAATTGATCATGTTTTTTCCATAGTAAGATAGTAAAGTATTCATTATTCTTTTGCCTCCTTTTAAATGTTATTTCCTTTCTATTTTACCATTTTACTGTATTTTTTTGTGCAATACGTCAAAAATGTTTGTTTTTTGTACTGCTTGTTTAACTGTTTATTTTATATACATACATATATATATATATATATATATATATATATATATATTCTTTATATTATTTTTCCAATTGTCTCTAAAATCCTTTTTTTTTTCACATTTTGTCAAACAAATGCAACGGACTTTGAACTGAATTGATTTGTTTGAAAGCTGCTATAGGAAGGAAGTTTTATTAGTTGTTTCTTTTACCTGTATACAAAAAATGCTAAAATTTGCTAGTAATTGCTAGTAAATAATGCATCTCACGGGTTTCAGTGCTACGTCAGCAGCATGTTAAAGATCGTCTATATTCACTTTCCCATATTGGGTTAAATATATCTTAAATTCAAGGTGAGCTAGGATAGGCATTTGTTCAAGTTTTTCTTTTTTCTTTTCTTGTGTTTGTGGGCTATGAGGATTTAGAAAGGCATAAGTCATTTTGGAAAGGCATTTCATTGACACTACCCTAATTATGTGTATGCATTGTGATTGGTTCATTGTGAAGTTAAAGTGAATGGAGTCTCAGCCACAGATGATCCACCCACACGCAAAAAAAGTCTCTGATCTACTGCACGTTCTGCTTGCTACAACTACTGGAACTGGGACAGCCTTGAATGAGCATGACTGAGCCTTTCACAGCAAGATAGTCAAAGTTTGAAAAAAGAGTTTGTCATGTTAATGGCATCTTTAAAAAATTTCCTGTGGGTTTTAGCCACAGTAAAGTGGCCTTTCCTGTCAAAGTGGGTGGTTCCTGGCAACTTAAAGGGACAAAATGCACCAGAGTCTCTGACAACAGGCATGCAAGACCTAAGTGAAAGTATTACTTTCTCTGTTTATGTTTTGCCTGGCTATGCCCTTTCCCTTTTTCTCCCAAACAGTCCAAAGAGCCCCTCCTGTTTTTGAGCAATTTATAAAAGCTGAGCTCACTCTTTAAACACAGTTTGAAGTCCAAATCTTTGTTGACACTTTAATGCCTGATCACCATATTTGCACTGGCCCTTTTCAATGTAGGTAGAATCTCTGTAAACCACAATAATATGGTAACAGTGCAAAATAGGCATATACAACTATGTTGTGTATTTTGCAAGCATCAAGGCATCTGAAAGAATTGGTGTTGGCCAAAATTTTTTCTTAGTGGCCAAAGCTGACGCCTATTTCTATCAAGCTTAAGTTGTGCTCTCCACATTGCATGCATTTGGTCTTGCTTGCGAGGCAAGATCAACTGCCTTACATCTGGTCATGAAGAAAACAATGCTAAAAATAATGCCTTCTGTTTGTGATTAGAAGTGGGCTGTGCACTGTGGCCATAGCCATTTGACTGGCCGCAGTACATTTAGATTGCTAACGTGATCAAGATGCAAAGCTACCTTAGGATTAGGACCCATAAACCCATTACGATCACAAACATAGTTATGCTTGCTGATGCTTAAAGGATAGGTTTTAATGACCAATGTAAACATGGCCATAATTCAACTTGCAAGTACCAGCTGTGCTTCTTCTGTTTGGAGAACACTCACTGCTTAAATATTTGAGGATAACATTCCGAAGAAATAAGATCAAACCAAACTCCCCCTCAAGCTTGAACACCTGTCTCATTTGCTCAAGAAGCCAGAGAACATGTCTTCTTCATTCACAGCTCATAAGATTTATGGAAGTGAGAAAAACGCCACAGGGATGATCCTACATGTTGGGAGTCAAGAGATTATAGTACACCCAAATGTGACCATGTGGTCCAAAGTCCTTCATTGTCAGCGCTAAAGTGTGATGTCAAGTAATTTTAGGCAAGGCTGCCTGAGGTGACTCAACTTGATATAAAATGAAGAGGACTTGGCAAAAGTACGTCTTCAAGTTATTTGCCTCAATCCCTGTGAGTGTTGTTTGCTCTCTTTTTCATGCATCGGGTCAGGGGATTAGTGTGAAGACATACAAATGTATTTCAGGAACAAATGAAAATGCTTTGTAATTACATCAGATTGACAACCAGCTTAGCTTGGTCATTTGCTTGCAATGTGCCAGAAAAATGTGAAGAACATTTTTAAAGTTTGTACAACCTTTAAACTTTGCACTAATGCAAAGGTTCAATAGCAGTAAGCCATTCACAATCAGTTTTAGTTGTTGATTAATACCTGCAAGGTAAATAACTGTGATTAATAATAAATAAACAATAAATAATTTTGTTCATGCTGTTTACTGTTTTACTGTAAACTAGTAAACTTAGTAAACTAAGGTACAAGCCAAAAGTGGCAAATTTGCTGATTAGCCATCTTGTTTTTTTTAGCTATTTTACATTGTAGGTGCACACACAAATGTCGACAATTGAACAGAATCCGGCAAAACTTACATTTCTCTCAGAAGAGTAAAATGCTTTTAGCAAGCATCCATGCTAACAACATTAGCATTAGCTTCTCCTCTAGCAAATAAACAAACAATTGCTTGGTCCTACCCAGTAATTATTATATTCTGTGTAAATTTTGTATTTAAAAAAGGCCATTTAGTAACCTTTACTTTGTTATAAAGATATTGCGTGTGTGTGTCTGTGTATATGTAGAGACAGAGAGTGAGACTTGCCACATATACTCGGTGTGCTGATACCATCTGTCTTGTTTTTTTTTCTTGTCTATCTGACCATATCCCTCTCCCTCTCCTCAAAACATGCTCTGTTGCTATAGCATTGCTAGACAATAGGATACTGGATATCCCAAGGGAGAACATGAGAGATACACCAGATTGTGAAAACACTCACACTCAGCATGTTGTGGACAGGAGCATGCATGAGTCTAGAATGTGAGGCATGGAGGAGGCAATGTGTGCTTGTGGGTGTGTGCAATTATAGGTAAATAAGTATTAACTGTTGGTACTCACAAGGCACAGCATGGCGGTATAGATTGTCTCTGATGGTCTGTTGAAGATCATAGTCCTGTGAGGACTTCTGGAAGCGCAGACTTAAGTAATGCCTTAGGTCTTTGTTTAGTTTATGTCCTGAAAACACACATAAAACAAACAAATCAATACATAAATCAACAGTTTCCAAAAATAAACAATACATATTAAGTCATGCACTGCTATAGGTGTGGACAGTAAAGCAAAGCATACCATCAAAGTATTTTCATATTACATAATATGATATTTAGTGTTCCTGGCATTTGAAGCTAACAAAATGCAAATGCAAATCCATTTCACACACTAAAAAATAAGCAAATGACTTTAAATTCAACATTTGCAGACATATACTGTTTAAGATGCAACAAGAGGACGAGGAATAATGGAGTACCACAAACTGGGATGAGTTGGAATGGTGCGATCCAGAAATATAATAATAATAATTAGCAACTAATTGAGATTCAGTCAGTGCTTTTGTGGCTTAATGCAATCAAATTCTCACAGCAATGTTTCACCACCTAATAAAAAACCTTCTCAGAACAGTAAAGGCTGTCCCTACCTTTGCATACAGCAAAGGGAAGAAACTCCCAATGAATCCCCTTGGTTTTAGAAGAAAGAAATTCATATTTACTTGTAAATACTGGTAAAAAAAAAAAAAAAACACTTAACAAGGGGAGTAAAACACTTGCACTTCATTGCTATACTTAACTGTTATTTTGGAAGATTTGTACTTTTTTAAGTATTATTGAACACTTGCACTTTTACTTAATTACATTTCCAAGAGGATGACTTTTTACTCCATACTTTACCACTTTAGCCTTAAAAGTACTTGTCACAAGTCTCAAAACTGGGTAAAACTGGGTAACTGAATTTATAAACTATTTCAGTATGTCTTATAATTACAGCCAATTACTTGCAGTACCACACATCACTGCACCACACTCTACCAATCAAAAAAACTAAAACACATTTTATTTTCGTATATCTGCATATGATTTAATAACGCTACTTTTCCACTTTCACTCTGCTGTACATACATTTTTGTGTAGCATTTTGACTTGCATTTTACTAGTCTAGTGGTTAGGACACTGCCTTTGGGACCTGAAGGTCGCAGGTTCGAGTCCCGGCCCGGGCACTACTGAGGTACCCTTGAGCAAGGTACCATCCCAGCAACACTGCTCCCCGGGCGCTGCCCGCTGTTCTACGTGTGCACGTGTGATGGGTTTAATGCAAAGGTCATATTTCGTTGTGGTGCTTGAGTGTGTTCACAATGAGAAAGAGTCACTTTCACTTAAAACAGAAAAACCTCAGTCCACAACTACAGGTCAGATTTGGCATTTTGGGATGATCCTCAAACCAATGACTTTGCATTCATCAATTTCACATAGCTGAAGGATTAGGGATAAAAACATAATAATAATTGTGATTTTTCCAACCTATATTGTGACTGTGATTAAAACTGCTATATTTTGCCACTTATGTAAGCACCAGGCCAGATGTTATTAATAATTGTTTGAGCCAAGAAGACCAGTCCTCAGCTCCTCTGCTTGAAAGCGGAAGACTTACCTTAGGTGTTCTGTTGTCATGTACACATCATGTGGAGGTTTTGTTGATTCACAAGGTTACAAGGTTAAATTTGTTAATGTTGTTGATGGTGTAGGCCATGACGTAGATGACTCTTGGGATCTGAAAATGCTCTCTTTAATACTGCAATTTCATTCTAAAAATGATCTTTTAGCAATAATGTTGCATTAGCAGCAGTTTGAAAACATTAGAAAGCTGACTTCACATGTCTCAAAGGAAGCACATGTTAACAACCACCCTCCCAGCTTGGTGGCATCATGTGATGGGAAGACCTAGTTAAAGGGTGGGAACTGGCCATGACTATATTGGGGGGTGAGGGGAATTGTGGATTTAGAGTGGCAGTGGTTAACTACAGCATGAGTCATCAGGAAAGGATGTGTTTTCTAGCCACAGCAGCTACTCAAGAATGTGTTTGAAGCATTAGCATAGTGAAATTCAGAATTAGCATTGGGCTGAGGACTGTTATTAGGCTTAGGTCCAATGTGTGGGTTCCCTTTAGGGTAAGGCCTGTAGTATTGGTAGCCTTTGTCAGAGCTGCAGATTACAAGGGAGAAGAACTGTGATTATCATTCTTCAGGGTCAAACCGCATTGAGAACTCATAGAAAAGAAGTTGTACACAATCTATATCTTGCTTTCTCTTTCAATCTTTTTTTCCTAACTCAGTGCATCCGGTCCATATGTGTGTCACTCAGTGGCGGCTAACCACAGTCAGGTAACTGTTACCTAGCAACCGTTTGCAGCTGACAACCAGTGTTGCGGTCCCTACTGGGCACTCCGGAGAAGAAGGGAAAAGAGAAGAAAGAGCAGGAAAACAACGGCGAAGCAAAAAGAGAAATGCATGTAGCGTCCATGGTCATGTGTCCATTGCTGGAGTGTGAACATATAAGCCTAGGTGCTTAATTTAATGTGGATTAGGAAATAATTCATACTGGTATGCTCAGTGGACTGGTTCTGAACAGAACACCATTTTGTAAACACTGAAAGCCAGAAGCCACATCACAGTTTGATGTGTGAGCACAAATATACACATAGATCTTGATGTATGTGTAGCTACAACTGAAACAATGGGTGAAGAATGAATAAAACAGAAAAAAACTGCATATAATAAAATACGGTAGATTAGAAAAGAAAAGAACAAATCAGAATAAAATGGCATAGAAGAGAAAAGAATAGAGCAGAATAGAAAAGAACAGTATAGAATAGAATAGAATGCAGCAGAATAGAATAGAACAACATAGAATAGAACAGAAAAGAACAGCATAGAATAGAATAGACTAGAATAGAATGCAACAGAATAGAATAGAATAGAACATCGTAGAATAGAATAGAAAAGAACAGCATAGAATAGAATAGAATACAGTAGAATAGAATAGAATGCAGCAGAATAGAATAGAACAGTATAAAATAGAATTGAAAAGAACAGCATAGAGTAGAATAGACTAGAATAGAATACAGTGGAATAGAATAGAATGCAGCAGAATAGAATAGAATAGAACAGCATAGAATAGAATAGAATAGAAAAGAACAGCATAGAATAGAATAGAATAGAATAGAATACAGTAAAATAGAAAGGAATGCAGCAGAATAGAATAGAAGAGCATAGAACAGAATAGAATAGAATAGCATAGAATAGAATAGAATGCAGCAGAACAGAAAAGAACAGCATAGAATAGAATAGAATAGAATACAATAGAACAGCATAGAATAAAACAGAATAGAATAGAATAGAATAGAATAGAATAGAATAGAATAGAATAGAATAGAAAAGACGAAGTGCACATTTTCCTTAGAAAGGGGCAAAAACCAAGAACGGCTAAAGAATGACAAAGACCCCATCCTTGTGTATCACGGTACATTGAAGTCATTGCATAAAGTATTTGAGATTTTTGTCATATAATAATAAAAATCTGAATATAGCATTTTTTCTCATTACCAGTTCAATGACAATAGGAATTCCATCTAACCTATAAGCAATTTCCTGTGTTGTGTTAGCAACAAGCAGTGTCACACATGCATTGTCCCACACTTCAGGACATTTAAGATAATCTTTACATTCCATATTGTAAATATTTCAATTCGAAGATGAACATTGTGACTAAGCCTGCAATCTTTAAGTGTTTTGAATGTCAGTTGTAAGCCCTTCAGTTCTAACAAAACATAATTCATCCAATGCATCAAAGTCCATTCACAGTGTGGTAAACCCTGAATGCAGCTCAGATTTTAGGATCACAATTAACACCAAATGATTTACAATTCGCCCACCAACCACTGAATGACGAACATGATAGACATTTGTCCACTTAAAGAAACCAAACTAAAACAGAACTCTGGCCTTTTTGAATCTAACAGTCTATATAAAGGTTTATCTCTGTAAACCAGAATACTTCAGTTTCTAGTCGATGTTTCTGTTACTGTTAAACACATTGTCTTCCTGCTACAGCTGGAAGGGAGGAAGCCCAGGTGTCCTCGCAAATCAATCACTTGATCAATTATGTAATACGTCCCACTGTTCTTTGCATGCCTCCACCACGCACATTGATGCGTAGTGAGCAGGGAGTCTCTGTGCCGGAGTAGGACACACATGGTGTTAACACACACCGGCTGTGCAAGGTAAATCTTGCACACGCATGCATACATGCATGTTCTTGCTACGTGGGGCAAGGTAAACACATAGAGACAAATGCACTGACTCAGCACAGGTTGCTGCAGTCTATAAGCTCACTGAGACTACAAATTTGGGTTCAAATGTTTGTGATTATGCACTTACTTAATATTTTGCCTAAGAAAACCGGCTTTTACATTGCTGCCATGTTTTCGTCAGAGTTTGGAAAATGTGCAAGATTTAGACCCGTCAATGCAGAATGTAAATGCAATGATGTAATCAATTACTTAATAATGTCATTTATCTATACATTCGACAAAACGACAGCAAAGGGTTAACTGAGGATGTGGCATGAAAAGGCCATGAGTATAATTCAGCACATCTGGTATGACACATTTATGGCATGGTTATGTTATGTTGAAGGGTTCATGTTAAGTCTTAGTCAACGTCCCAGCATAACACTGAAGCTACCATTCGTGAACAATCAAACAAGGACGTTGAGATTACTTCACAAGACAGACATGCTTCATATGTCAACCTGTTCAGCTCAATTCTTTCAGTTTGGTCACCACTGAACAAAACAAAAAAAAGAAAATAACAGAGAGAGAGAGAGAGAGAGAGAGAGAGAGAGAGAGAGAGAGAGAGAGAGAGAGAGAGAGAGAGAGAGAGAGAGATAGAGCAAGAGAAAGAGAGAGAAAGAGAGAGAGGTGTCCAAGCTTGGAGAGATTGAATGAGGGGGCAAAAGAGGCGGGCTTAACCCAAATAACAGAGAATTAAACACACACACACACACACACACACACACACACACACACACACACAGCCCACTCTGTAGGCCTCTGGAAAACATTACATAACCTCAAATCTAGATACACATTCTAACCTCCCTCTCCCTCTCTCTCTCTCTCTTCATATACACACATACACTTATATACCGCCTTGTCAGAAGCTCTGGTCTCAGCTGAGAGGTTTATATTTATGTAAATAGGCTCGAGAGGGTGGAAGGAGGGAGAGAGAGAGAGAGAGAGAGAGAGAGAGAGAGAGAGAGAGGGAGAGAGAGAGAACGAGGGAGAGAGAGAGAAAAAGGAAGAGAGAGGGAGAGAAAGTTGCTTTCTCATTTTACTCCACTTTTGTGCTCATGCATTCCCAGACACATCATCTTCACATGCACATTCGTGTGTGTATTTGTGTGTGTGCATGTGTCTGTGTGTGAAAATGTCTGTATGTGTGTGTGTGTGTGTGTGTGTGTGTGTGTGTGTGTGTGTATGTGCTTTCCCAAAACACAGTCACATGCTCTCCTAGCCTAGGGTCTATTATGGTAAATTATTCAAATGTTGATGAGAGCTGGGCTTTGGTGTGTGTGTGTTTTACACTGGAGATGCTCTGGGAGTCTTGTATTTGGAACTCGGAGTCGCACTCTGTGACACCCAGCATCTTCTGCCAATGCAAAGTGATTCAAAACACCACTTTTCTTCACCTCAGCTGTCACATTACACTTCTGATACATTCACTGACCTAAATAAAGCATCACAACATGGTTCATGTCTTTACTAACCATATGCTGATGTGCAAATCTAATAACACAATTGTTTACCAAAATCCACCTAGCCAATCACCGTGGTTCACCAGTGTTTCAATGTTCATCGGTTTTATATATCACTTATGTGTGGGTGGTTATACAAATGGGTGTAAATAAATAAAAGCAGAAGTGTATTCGTGTGCACCTTTAGAGGGTAGCAGTGAGTAATGCCTGTTTTTTGTTTTTGTTTTTTGTATCATCTTTAAAATGTAACTAATGTAACTGCGGGTCACATCAGCACATACTGCAACGATTGTGAGAAGACAGTGGTGAGTAATGTTGGTTTATTTGTTGTTGGTTTACACCTTTAGAGGTCTGTAGTGAGTCGTGTGTTTATTTGATGTTTGGTAATAGCACCTTTAGAGAAAGGCAGAGAGTCAAGATGGTATCCGTAATTCTGGGCCCAACAAAACATTTCAGTTCCCAATGACAGAATTCACTTGAGAGGTCATTCAATACAGTCCAATTTAGATGGTGTACATAACAATAATTATACAAGTAAACTTGGTAAATAGCAAACATTCTCTTTTTATATATGTGATGCTTATATGTGTAAGTTTAACAAAACCTAACTCTCCAACAACAGCACAGACACAACTAAAAGTTGCTAAAAGCAAGAACACACTAAAAGAGCTGTACAATCCTCAACTGTAGCCTGTTTAAAATGTGACAGTATCTAAAACTTCCCATGATGACAATATATTGCTTGTTGAATCAAGATGCAGTGAAAGTGAAAGTGACTTTTTGTAAAAGGGAGCACACCCTTAACACATAGTGCACCACAACTAAATGTGACCTCTGCATTTAACCCACCCACACGCAGCACAGGAGACAGCTGTCAACAGCACCCATGGTACATGATCAAGAGTACCTGGGCCAGGACTTTAACCCCTGACCCTCTGATCGCAAGGGCAAGTCCCGTCTGAACCCGTAGGCCACCACTGCCCACTGATCTATGCATGTGAAACCTAAACATTGTCTCCCAGTCCATATGTGGAAGTTACAAGAAGTGCCCACAAAATGAACACACGAAAATGAACATCAGCCTGCAGCTGTTTAGCTTCGCTTATCAACAAAAAAAGTTATAAGGAATGCATCAGTCTGCACTGCTTTTTAACAGGGCACAATACAGAACAGCAAATCAGAACAGAAGCATGTAGCAGGCCTAAAGACACAGTAACTAGAACAGCTAAATGTACCTCAGAGAATAAAATAAAACAAAAGACTACTCAGACTACTCCAATCCTCTCCCATAAAGTCCCAAATACCATAATTTCTTTGGTTGCATTTCAGTGGTTTTGGTAAAAAAAATCTATAGTGATAAGCAACAGTCCATTGCATTCTGAGATTTTCCAAGAACATATATTGTCAATGATAAGCAACAGTATGGTAGTGACACAGCAGGGGAGAGATTAGCTTGAGGAAACACTGAGGTATTTCTTTGTGGTATTTTCCATGCGTTTCTCCAACTATACTGTAAATCCAATGAATGGCCCTATGCAATGAATGTGAATTTCATTTGTTTTTTGGTAAATGTAAACACACTATCCATGTGTTTTTGTAGATTATGATAATCAACATTATTTGAATCAACATTATTGGACGCCCATGCTAAGGGCAAGCAGATGTAAAATGTGGTTCACAGTTTAAGCACATATTCATGGTTAACAGCCATTAAAAGATAGTGATGAGATACAACATAATGGCAGTGTTTGTGTGTGTTCTCTGCTTGTGATTCAGTACGTGTCTGCTGCCTCAATGTTGGCCTTTGTGTGTGTGTGTGTGTGTGTGTGTGTGTGTGTGTGTCTGTGTGTGTTTTCCATAGCTCAATACTGCCCTCTGTGCCTCGCTTCTCTATGGACCTATTCTGCTTCCTCTGGCCTGGTGGCCATGGTAACCCACTCCAGTCAGCCAATCATAGGCGGGCTACAAAAGTTACTGCGTCTGGTGCCCCCTTCTGGGATGTTTTACAACTACAATAACATTTTTAAAAATTCATTGTATTCTGACGTAATGTACAGAGTACATATTTACAGTAATGTCAAACGTACAATCTTTAAAATATAATCCGTTATGCACATGCAAGGTCAATCAGACATACTCAGAGACTGAGATAACACACAAACCTCATTTTTTCCATTCAAATATAATCAAATGGATCTCACGCAGCCCTACATGTTAAATAAGTAATGAGAATACATAGAAATTGCAGGATATGGGTCAGGTGGTCAAGATCATCTTGGTAGATCTGGAGGAACATTCCAGAAAGACTTCTTGGGAAACCTGGCATAAATAAGACTATAGCCAGTGTGTTATAAATGTTAATGTGTAGCACACTTACAATTTAAAATAGCTTGTGTAAGATTGTCCTAGGCAGGTTGCTGCCAGGCTGTGCCAATTTATGTGTCTGCCGTGACTAGCAGGTACTCTGGCACAATGCTATGTGTTGAACACACACTAGTAGGTGCAAATCACTGTGTGAACAAGACACACTGAGAGAGGTGGTAAACAATACATCATCATTAAAGGACCATTGAGGGGGGTAGCTAAATAAATAGTGCTAATGCTACAAATTACAATTCCACCCAATAAAACCAGCCAACAGAATTTTATGTGGTCAAATTTGAAAACAAATGCTCACTGTTGCAGACCCCTCCAATGGACCGTTTACTCCTCTGCTAACCGGCAAAAAGATCCACAGCATCCGAACCACCACTGCCAGACACTACAATAGCTTTTTTCCCCAAGCAGAAGGCCTTGGGGCACCCTACCTGCATCCAGAAACTGATCAAGAACTAACCCACTCAGACATGTCTTACATTCTAGTAAGTTTACATTGCACCATGGGTCCAAGAGAAATGCTAGTTCAGTTCAGTGTACACTTGTGTATAAATGGGCTGACAATAAACACTTTCTTAGAACTTGTTCTAGTAATAAAGTGCTTTAATGACTAACACTGTTACAACCTTTGTCTACCATCCAACCAATAGTAATGCAGCATGAAATAATGCACCAATCAATGCAAGAATTCAATTCTATCTTAGTTTACGACTTTTTTAATGGGTATAGTGATGCAGATGGTTGATGCACGCTGATGCCATTTTATTCTTCTATTTTGGCGTGTGTCGTTTCAGTCACCCAGTCTACATATATCATTCTTTATATAAATCCAAGGTGTATTATATCCAAGTTGCACCATGTGTCCAAGAGAAACACTATTTCGGCTTTGCTGAAAACTTGAAGATGAGATGAAAAAACATTTCCTGAATCTTGACTCTTGTTCTAGTTAAATAGTGCTTTACTGACTAACATGGCTGTCAGCTGTCAGGAGTCAACTGTCAGACAGGCTTATCAGTTCTCAGTCATCACCTTTCTTAAACTCAAACAGCAGGAACTTGCACATTTAAAGTATGTTGTCGTTTCTAGTTATAAAAAACACACTAACTGCATTCACTGCATCCTAAGGCTTTATGTGGTATTATACAGATATACATTACATATCTTTCCTATGGCTTTACCAATCCTGATTCTGTTACAGCTGATTGTAATTTTGACATCTTTAAGTTCATATCAGCCATTGTTAGTTAGATACAATGTTTTGCAACAGACAGCCTGTTCTTGTTTTGGCCAATCCTTATCATGCACCCACAGTATCTCTATACACAGACATTATGGTGCATGCCTATAAAAATAGGTCTAAGCTGGCAAAACTTTACAAATAAGTTAAATGCAAATAAAAATAAACTGTTCTTTTTGCCAAATCATTCTACCTTTTTCGAAAGGTTGGGACACAGTGTGAGATTTTGGGCTGTCCCAGACAAAACATTACCAAAGAAGCATGGGCATATAATTGATCATGAATCCAAAAGCGTGGGCTATGGTTCAAAGGTGGTTATTGCTACGGTCCAAAGATAGCCTGGGACAAAATCCTGACAGTGTCAGAAATTAAGAATGACACCATCACAATGTGACTGATGCTACAGTCATCGTTCATTATCCAACCAACAGTAATGCAGCATGAAGTCATTTATCAATCACCGCAAGAACTCGGTTCTTTCTTAGTTTACATGTGTATGGCTATAGTGATGCAGATGGGTGATCGGTGGTTTAATTGTTGTAAACTGACGTGCCTATGATTCAGTCATACAGTCTACAGATATCATACTTGAAATAAAATCCAGGGTGTATTATATCCAGGTTACACATTGATGCTTAAAATAAACGGTCTGTAGAAGCTCTTAAGAGGAACATCAGACAATCCATTTGTAATCACTAATCATTTCAAATCTTCACATGAGTACAACACCCAAGAACTTCTCCAATACAGGTTAGATTGCACTTAAAAACAAAACATCCTGCTTGTTGAAAGCAACAGAAACCAAAAGCAAAGTCTATACTACAACGCACACAAAAATAGATTCACAAAATCCAGAGCCAAAGTGAAAAGAACAACTAAAAAATGAATTTCCTAACAAAAGTGTAAACAAAAAATACAATTATTCATTCACTTGGGTGAACAATAGAACACTGTTAAAGGACGTTTGAATATATGCCACATTACTAAAGCTTAAATACTGTTATACAGTTTCAACTATTTTAAAAAGTTTAAGTAAACAGCTTTTATGTCTTTATGTCCAGTTTGTCCCAATTTTTTTTTTGCCCAAGAATTTATATCATTAGCATCATAACTTTGTAGGATTTCTGCTGAAAAACCAGTCCAACCTTAATATCGACTGATTTTATCAGTAAAAGCATATATCAGTCCTAGCCTGAGAATAAGCATGAGAATTCCACCTAAACAAAAAAGCCATCTGAACTCTTTCGTTGTATTGTACTGGGAAAGATGATACACTTTCTCACAGTCTGCTCTGGGACAATGTCTCTGTATCAAACAAAAGACAGAAAGTAGCTCGCAATAGGAAACGTGGGGTCAGGCTGGAACGAGATGATAGTGAGATATAATGATATTAACACTGAGGGTTAGTGTGGGGGAGTTGTCGTGAGTAGAGCACGGTTAGACAGGCGTTCCCTTGGCATCTGGAGCACTAATAGAGGTCACCCTTATCTGTGAGGTGTGAAGGAGACAGCTGGACAGCATGCACACTCACACACACACACACATACTGCAGACAGAGCCAGGTCATGCTACAAGCAAGGTCACTGCCACAGTTAGCAACAGTTAAGATGTCTTATACCACAACATGATAACATTTCAAATGAACTCTATTAAAATAAAAAGAAAAAATGAAAAACAAAATTTAACACCAGGACATTTTCATGGTTATAGCATTTAATTTGAATTAGTGTTCTACTGCAATGTGCAAAATGTAAAAAATGACATTTACATCAATTTACAATTTACATCAACATATTTGCAGCCTTAATGTGACATGTAGACACTTTTGTTAAGGAAAAAAAGGTAAAAAAGTAATGTAAAGCAATGACGTCCTGTATACGTATTCCTCACCCTAAACGGCTCCACATGTGTGCACAGACAACGCTTATGGCAATGCTGGAGACACAACTCATGCAGAAAAAAAGGTCATAGTGTCACTTTGGTAATGTGAAACTGATTCTGATTTTGAATGATTTATGGCTTCTTTTGTCCAGATATTGAGAGATAATGGAATTGAATCAACTTTAGACTTTCTGTTAACCTAACCAACTCTCCAAGTACTTGAGCCACCAAATGTTCAAACACAAACCTGTGATATTTTAATCCACATTAACCATTATTTAACGGACAAAAGTTAAAAAGACTTTCAATACCTTTACTGTCCAACCTTCATTGCTTTTTGTAAATATACACCAATCTGAACTTTGATGGCTGCAATACACTCAGCAAGTGTGGGACAGATTTAAAATAAGATTAAAGATTCAAGTTAAACCTGTGGAAGACTCAATACTAAGCAGCAAATTGGTAGTAGGTGAGGTATCATGATTGGGTATAAAAGTCACATCTGTCAAAGAATCAGTATTTGCAAGTAAGGATGGGCTCAAACCTTTGTGCCAAATGTCATGAGAGAATGGTCAGAGTACATACACTGTAAAGTGATTGACAGAATTCAGGGACATCTCAGTTTGTAAAGGACAAGGTCAGAAACCACCGCTGAATGAACACGATCTTCAAGCCCTCAGACGACACTACCTAAGAAACTGTCATGCTACTGACAATTATAACCATCTAGGCACAGGAGGACTTTGGAAAACCATTGTCACTTAACAATGTATATAATACACTTGGATATAATACACAGTTTGTCACTACATAAGGAAACGTAACTTGAAACTGTATTACGCAAGGAGAAAGCCATACATGTAATAAAAAAAAAATGCTGGTGAGTTCTCTTGCCCCGAGCTTATCTCAGAAGGACAGAAAGGCTGTGGACCATGTGCTGTAGTCAGTAAAATCCACAATTCAACTTGTTTAAAAAAAAAACGCAGGCGTGCAAAACATGAAAATGACCACTCAGATTGTTTTCGATAAAAGGTGCAAAAGTCAGCATCTTTGATGGTATGGGGTGTATCATTGCCCACAGCATGAATGAGTTGCATGTATGTGCAGTTACCATTGACTCTGATCATATGACCATCAAGGCAACGTCTCTTTCTGGGATTTCAATGCTTATTTCAGCAGGAAAATGCCGGACCACATTCTGTATGGGCTACAACACAATGGCTTCGTAGACACAGAGTGTATGTGCTTGACTGGCCTGCTGCCATTTCAGATCTATCTCCTGTTGAAAATGTATGGAGCTTCATGACGAGTAGAATCAGACAACAGCAATCACTGACTTTTGAGCAGCTGAAGTCTTATACAAGCAAAAATGGACAAAACTTTCAACTGCAAAACTACTAATTAGTGTCCCTAAACATGCCTCAGTCCCAACATTTGTTGAGTGAGTTCTAAATGTGTGCATATTTACAAAATACTATTAAGTTGGTCAGTAAAACTATTGAAAATCATTTCTTTGTACTTTTGTGAAGGCAATAAAGGTTCACATGAATTAACAGGTTATTGTTTTTATTGCATTTTTTCATATTAAAGCTGCAGTTTCACCTTATATCAGTGTTTTATTTGCAACTTGGTGTGCTTAAGTATAGAACAAAGAACAAAAAAATGGGTCACTGTGCAATTACTTATAGTCTGCACCATAGCTATTTAAGGTAGCATGAGTTCTCCATTAAATGCTCAGTCCTACAATAAGGAACAGAATTACTAAAACAGAGCTCAGCTTGGTAAGACAAGGCATTCCTGAGAGGCAGAGGGCCATGTTGAGAGTGGACAGGCTTCTTTGTTTAACACAGGAGAGTGTATTGTGTGTGTGAGTGAGTGTGTGTGTGTGTGTGTGTGTGTGTGTGTGTGTGTGTGTGTTTGTGTGATATGTTGAGTGAGCTATGCAGACAACACTGTACTCAGGGCCCTTTTTCAACACTTTTTTATCATGCCCTCACCAACTTTGACTCACCACTCTGAAGTGCGTCACACCTTCATTGACCACTTGCAGCACAAGGCCAATCGCAACACAAAAAAGAGAGGGGTGGATATTTCATATAGTAGACACTCACCCTTGGCTAGGTTAGATTTGCCAGAGCTAAACATCTGTCCAATCAAATTTTGTAATACATTTGGTGAATAATGGCTTTGTCTAGCTATATGAGTTTTGGTTTAACACCTTAATTCATTGCCTTTATATTATGAGTAAGGAAGTTTTATCAGCAACCACGTGTAACAGACGATACAGTTTGACAGACAATTGGTCAAACGTGGTTTAAAATATCAAGCCTCTAAAAGTATTTGATTGCTATGGCTTACGGACATTGTTTTGGGTTTAATAGGGAAAATCCATTAAGTCTCAATTATTTATTTAAAGTTCTTTGTTAGACACTCTTACTAGTTTCTCACCCCTCAGAGGGCTCACCTAAAACACTTTCCTTGAGCTAATAAAGTACCAGAAAAGCCCTTAAGTTGGCATCATGGATTTCCCTGAAGTGTAATGGTCAGGCCAAGAGGACAAAGGAATCTTGGCAGCAGGTTATACAAGGAAAGCACAGAGCAACCAAAACCAAGCCCCTCATATGATGGTCGTGTTTAAAAGCTGTGGTAAATACCCAAAAATGTTAACATGGCAAGCTCTCCCCATGTTCGCGTGGGTTTCCTCTGGGTGCTCTGGTTTCCTCCCACTGTCCCAAAGCCTTGCAGTAGGTTGATTGAATACTCTAAAAATGTCCGTAGGTGTAAATGTGTGTATGAATGGTTGTCTGTCTATGTGTTGACCTGCGATGGGTTGGCCTCTGGGTGAACCCTGCCTTAGGCCCGTAGTCAGCTGGGATTGGCTCCAGCTTCCTCATGACCCGGAAAAGAAAGGAGCGGTTTAGAAAATGGATGTATAGATGGATGGATGGATGGATGTTAACAAGGCTATCAGTGAATTCAAGGGGACAAAAGCTCAAATACACAATACTAACTAGCTGTAGTTAATTGGGCCTGAAATATTCTGTCCAAATTCAAACCAATAAACAATTTCAAATTTCAAAGCAGAGATTGACTGACAAAGTAATTAGCCCTATCATTGGATTATTAGTCTAAATAATTGATCCTAAATCTTGTTTAACAGATATATTCATTAGTTATTTATTTAAATAAACCTTGTGTTGTCTACATAAGCCTTTAATAATGCACATTTGTGCAACTTACACTAGCTTGCTTCATTAAAACTTGTTTAAACCAGCCAAATTACTTCATAGGTGACAAACCTGAACATAGCACTTGCAAACAAACCTGATCTACTAATACAGTTACACTAACTTACACAGCATCTGCACATCAAGCAAGCCATAAGCACTGAACTGTTCTATGACTTTAGAGTGTAAGACAGTCACCAGCAGGGGGTGCTGTTATACTCAATGAAGGACAAGTTCACACTGATTAAAATAAGTCTGCCAACTGATGGAGAGTAGTCCTTTTGATCAAGAAGGCAAGCAATATATTGCTGATGTTACCAAAAATATAATAATAAACTACAGCTAAACTACAGCAATCATTCACAATTTAGTTTTCAGTGTAGTCTTTATTTGTCAGTACACATTGGCTTGTATGTTATTGTTTTGTCAAGATTCTTGTTATTAGGATTGTGCTTGTCTTGAGTTGTGTTAATGCATTTTCTTCTGGTAAAATCAAGATAAAAGGAAAAGCATAACACATTTCCTTTCCATACTTTAAAGCATAGTCTGTCACTTGGCAGTAGGTGGGCTGGTAGAAGAGGAGGTGAAATAAGATATAAGCTTATATTACATTTGCCTACTCGTTGGTGCATGGTGATGTAATCAAAACTCAGAAGATGTTTCAGTTGGCAAAATTCATTATATTATGTTATTATATACATATAATATTTACATATTATATTATGTAGATTGAGAGAAAACAAGAAGGCTTTATGGAAGATGGTATTATGGTATGATAATACTTTGTGCATAACAAGACCAGGGGCATGAACTAGCAAGATATGATAGGTGGATTTCTGACACTGAATTGTGAAACTTGCTGCTGTTCATGAGAGCTAATCTGGAAACTAAGAGGGCAACTAGCAAAAAAGATGCAGAAATCGACAAGTATAAGTTCTCCATTAGGTGTCATAGCTGATGCGCATTTAAAGTTGAAACCAGCACATTCATGAGAAATAGGTCAGAATTTGTTACTGATGCAACATCGATTAACACCAAAATAATCCCATAGAACTAAAAAAAATGAAACATACTCTAATAGTTTTAGTTAAATACTACTGTGTGTTAGGGTGCTAGTTCATTATAGCTGCATATGGTTGTACATGGGTGTTTGGTTAATGCTGAAAGATGTAACTCAGTCAGTTCATGAGCTTCATACTATTGGGTAACATTTTCACACTTTTAGCCTAAGACAATGCTGTTAATGCAGGTTAGACCAGCCTTAAAATTTGGTCTTCCAAATTTTGAGTAAGATATAAAAACATTTTTTTAAATCGTTAAAGGCTCAACAGATTAAATAATCATTTCAATACAAGAAAATAACATGATTTCCTCAGCAAGGAATTCACTAAGCACGTGATAGAAGTGGTGGCCAAAAAAGTTCTCATTTATCATTCACAGAGAATTCTGCAGCTAATATTAAATCTATGGAACCTTCCCATTAACAGATTTTACCAGTCAGACAATACTGGTCAGGCCCTGAATTACACTGAGTAGGCTCTGATGATAGAACTGTGCATTCACTATTCATCACATCACTACAGGTTAACAGACAGCCTTTTATCCTATAACCACATGCTCACGGCTGTGTCGGCGCGTGCGTGTGTGTTTCTGCATGCATGTGTGTGTGGGGGACGTCTGACCCCATTTTCAATGTGACGTTGTTCTGCTGAGTCAGAGAACAGAATGCTGGGATATGGAGTCAGGCAATATGCCGGTCTCACACACACACACACACACACACACACACACACACACACACACACACACACACACACACACACACACACACACACACATCTGCTCCCAGCTAAATTTAGCCAAAGAAACCCAGGCCCAGTTAAACAATCAGCTCGCCTGAATGAGTGAGTAGGACAGGGAGAGAGAGAGAGAGAGAAAGAGAGAGAGAGAGAGTCAGCAGGAAAGAACTAAAGCATGGATGAAGTGAGCATGAGAAAGGACAAGAAAGGGAAGAAAAGAGATTGCTTTTGGCCATGTCCCAAACGGCACATAGCTTGTACTGACTGAATCTGCCGTGTTCCAAACACACCCTCGACTCGACTCAACAATGCCTGTTTCTGCCCTTCTCAAAATAGCTAATTTAATCAACAACACAGAAGACTACTTGTCTTGTGCTAAAGTGGGTAATTAAAACATTCTAAAGCTTTAAACCCTAGCACATACTTGTGTATTACTGCTCTCAGGTGTCTACAATACACGTGACTGGTATCAGTGAGAATTCCATTTAGGGTTCTTTCCTTACCTGGTAAACCTTACTCACTGTATCATTAAAGGGACACCTTCAGTCTGTATGAATCATAAAATTATTCATTTCCACCAACTCTGGAGTGCAATGAACATGCAAATTCTAGAGTAAGTTATTAAAAGAGAAACAGAGCAGCTGACTCAGATTAGGGCCTGGCTCATATCTTCATTGGCCAATAATATGAGTCAGTATTAATATCCCTCTTAATTACTGGTATCGTGAAAAAGGGCTGTCACTAATAATTATGGTGGTAATCGAGTAATCAACTTACACACCATTCAGATGGGATTCGTTTTATGAATGAAGGAAAATTTGATTTTAGTAGGTCAAATCTGGAAAGGTGTTTTGACCTGTGCACTAAAATTTTAAGCAGTAAATATGTGTTGTGATGTAGATGAGATGTGATGTAAAATGATTTGTCTTTTTTCCATTTGAATCTAAATAATTATATCAAACAGAACATGTCATTACCTTCTATACCTTGGCAAGACATTACATTGTACACATACACCAATCAGCAACAAGATGAAACCACCTGCCCAATACTGTATAGGTAGACCTGATTCCACCAAAACGGCTATGATCTGCTGAGGCATGGATTCCACAAGACCTTAGAAGGTGTGCTGTGGTATTTGGCACCAAGACATTACCAGCAAGTTCTGTAAATTGTGAGATGGGGTCTCCATGGTTTGGACTAGTTTGTCCATCACATCCCACAGCACATCTCACTCTTTATGCAAATAAGCTCATAGCGACCAATCAGATTGACGTTGGTGTTTTAGCACTTAACAGTGAGGGAATTTATTTGGCTCGCTATGATAAAAATGTAGCATTATGTTAAACAGTGCATGAATTACGGATTATGAATATACATAAATATTTAAAAAAATACTAACTACACCTTGCAACTGTTCTTTAATTTTAATATATATATTTTAATAGTTTCACTTAAACAAACCTGAAATCTGGAGCTGCTGTAAGCATGGCAACCAAATAATTAAGTTTGAATTCTTAAGTGGTGGAAGGACATAATTAAGTCAAAGTTATAACTTAACTATATCATTCTCTTGCCTTACTCATGCATTAGGACCCTGTTCCCATGCTTTTTAAAGATGTCATGTATTACCATCAAGGCTTTAGACCTCTTTATTTGTTGCACTAACCATATGTAAACATACAGCAAAATTAAATGGCACATCTTTAAGGGTAAGATGCAATATTTAACATGCACAGCTAACATAATTTACTAGAATTTGTTCCCAAAAATCAGTTTTGATAAGAAGTCAAATTGCAATTTCATTGCTTTCACCACAACTGTCACTAATGGATCATCAGAGATCATCATATTCTTCAGCTCACCAACTGCATGACTGCTTGGATACTGCAAAACACAGTGTGTGCCTCGTTATAAGCCAGCAATAAAGCTAAATGAAAAGAATCTGAAAGAAAAGAAAAAAACATAAAGAAGATGAAGAGGCAAAACAGGGATGTGTTGACTTAGCACTAAAAGAAAGAGCAGTGAAAGAGGAAATGATGATCAAATTCATACAACTGTTTGCACTAAAAACAACCATCTTACAAGCTTAGTCATCAAAGATATATCATAACTACTCAAATCTCTCAAAACGTACTCAACAGCATACGACACCTGTTTTCTTTTCTAATCAAGCCTTACAGTACAGACTCACTGATGACATAGCAATTATTACTTAGCAAATATGACGACTCTGTCTGTATCGTACCATAAAGCTAATGAATTACTACAGGTGTAAATCATGAACTTCATCACGATTCAATATAATCGGATCTGACATTTTTTCGATACCTCAAAAATTGCAGCAATGCAGTTCAGTTCAATGCAATTCGGTTGATTCGGTTTGATACCTGGGTCTGCAGTCAATATTAAGCATTAGGAAATATCACACAATGTGCTACATTTTCATGATCTCACACATGCAAACAAATTATAATTTGAACATTTTATTAATAAATGTCAAATACAGCAGTGTAGTCATAGCACCTAAAAAGCAACTTCTCAGTACAAAACACCGTTGATGCATCAATACAGATCATTTTATTGTTACACTTCTATTTGTTACTAGTATTTATTATAATATTTTTTTCTTTACTATTGTCTACTAGTCCAGCCTGTATTACTAATATAAAGATAAAAAAATTTGTGACCTTTGATCAACTTCTAAATAGACTGGCATAACACCATAAAAAAACAATAACCACTAACTAAGTTTTCTATATCACTTATACTGCTGTGATCAGCTGATTATTTATAGCAAAGCATGGAAGTTGTCACAGTTGTCACAATATTGTCCATTAATAACATCTTTTGAACTAGTGGTTCTCAGCTCACTGAAGACAATCTGGCTGCCACAGAATGCAAAAATAATTTAAATGTAATTTAAGTTTTAATTGTTCACAATCATATTATTACATTGATAAACATGACCTCCATCAATGGAAAATATTAGTATTGCCTTTCTCAATACTTACATATTACACAATGAAAATATATGTGTTACTAATTATACACTTATAAATTGCCCAAATGGACTTTTGATTTTGTGAGCCTAAAAATATTAATGGCTGATGACTTTGAATTCTGATGACTTATGCAAGTGTACAATGTACATAAGCAAACTTGCTTTGCTTTTTTGTAAAAAAAAATTTTTTTGTTTACATTAAAACAAAGAAAAACACAGATGCTGAATGACAATTAAATGTACATCTAGTTTTTTATTATTAGCTTTTTAATTAAGCAATTACATTTAATTCATACTGAAAAAGTACATCAACAGTCTATATGTATCTATAACTATCCGTGGGTTAAACAAGTTTAGAATTTTGATAACATGAGATGGAACAATAATGGTCAAAGGAAAGGCAGGGGCATAAAGGTACAGTGGTTAGCGCTGTTGCCTCACAGCAAGAAAATCCTGGGTTCGATACCTGGGTCGGCCACGGGTGCTTCTCTGAGTTTGCGAGCTCTCCCTGTGTTCGTGTGGGTGTCCTCCGGGGGCTCCGGTTTCCTCCCACCGTCCAATGGTTGCAGTAGGTGGACTGGAAGCTCTAAATTGCCCATAGGCTTGAGTGTGTGTGAATGGTTGTGTTGCCCTGCAATGGCTTGGCCTCCTGCCCTGGGTGTACCCTGTCCTGAGCTTGTAGTAAGCTGGGATTGGCTACAAATTTCCCGTGACCCAAAATGTAAGAAGCGGTTTAGAAAATGGATGGATGGAAAGACAGGCTGGAGTAGCATGGAGGCATGTGTACTTGTCGGCTAAATATCAACTAAAAATATGAAATTTATTTCAGAAAACTTTCCAATTTTAATAGCTTTTAAAACAATTCCAATTCAACAAAGAAATTATGTATTTTTCCAAGTATTCTCCTGACAAAATGTTTAGAATCTCTTGTTGGTAGAGCACATACTAAAAGGTTTGAGAGAAAAATGTTGGGAAAAAACATTTGGCAGAAGTGTTATTTTAATTTGCTGTCAAAGTGTAATATGATGACGTCACAAAGCACACAACCATCCATATCGTGCAACACATGTGTTATATACAAGATGGTAGAAAAGACACAAGCAAGCACATCTTCCTAAGACACTATATAAAATGTCATTTCATGCAGGAGAGTTCTAAAAATAAGCATAGCTTAGGGATGTAAACCATAACAAGGGGGAAAAGAGAAGCAGCAGGGCAGAGTCAAGCAGCAGAATGAAGCAGTGATATAACTGAGGGAGAAATGTAACGAGTGACGAGATGGAGGGAGACATCTCTGCATCAGGGATCTGAACTCTGCAGAGGAAGAATGGAAATGTTTGCCTATAATGACTCATCAAATTTTGTTGGAAGATTTCAGAAGACTGAAACAGAAGATTCCTAAAGCAGGACAAAGTGCAACTGGAGCAAAAGTGAGATATATCCCTCAGTCAGAGTTTCTATTATACAAGTTATATGTTCATAAGCTATGTCTCTGTTGGGAACACAGTCGTTTTATTCAGATAACCATGTGGAGAAATGGTAAACTGCTAAATCAGTATTTTTTCCCATTTGCTTGACCATTTATATTGCTAAAGCTTTAACACACATGCTAGAAAATGGTACAGCCTTAAGACTAAAGGGATTTTAAATATGTGACATGCTTTGTTAGTACTGAATATGTGGTATTGTTATATGTTTGTTCATTGCGTTTGGTTGTTTATGTTGTGTCCGGCTCTTGGATGCAAAACTCTTTTCCCACATAGGGACAATAAACGTACTGAGCATTAGCTAGTATCATTGTACACCAGAAACAATATTAATTGGTGCTCATATAATAATACTATCTTGAATTTGAAAGTGCAGTAACTACATGTGATAATACAGTGATGTGAAAAAAAGAAATACATCCCATGGAAATTGTTGATTTTTTTCAACATATCTGGACATGCAAACATTACATCAACTTCATCAAGATGTGTAATGTAGTCTTAGTTAATTATGACTGGGAATAGGTTATCTAGGCTAGCTAAGCATTGTAACATCTGGCTTTATAACAAAATAAAGGGATATAGCACAAATCTAACCACTCTAAATGTAGTTTTCCCAACTTGAGAAGTTGCTGCAGTGATGAAAATTTGCAGTTATACCAAGTTGTGTCAGAAGAACTCGAATTCTGATAATTAGGTGTTAACTGGATATGGTGTTAACTGGATATGGTGTTAACTGAATGCGTATTTTATCATAGAGTTAACATAAATAAATTTGAAATTTAATCCAGGCCAGGTACTACTTTTTCACATCACATTGATGTGATACATGTGTGCTTAATCTGACCAGGAACGAAGGTAGAGAAGTCAGATTTGATTTCAGGTTAAGTTGCAATTTCACTGCATACTACCCAGAAATACCCAGAGCTAGTAAACAGTAACTCAAAAGGCTTCATCAAAACAGTGAGTTATGACCTTTTGACCTTTGAGTATATTCACAGATCATGAGTATAAGCTATGTACCCTCTTATAGAACTCTAGAAAGTGCACCAAGTATTCAGCAGATCAAAATTCTTGTGCAATTTTGCAGGCTTGACCTGTCGAAACAGTTTTTAAGTATGGCCTGTTCCCTGTCAATTATTCATCATGAAGCACTCAGTTTGATATTACAGAGTTCAAATTAGTCTTGTGAAATTTCTCAGTATTTGAAGTGAATGGCTGGATGTGGTTAAACAGGACACCTACAGTATTTGTCTAAATTGAGAATGGACTGAGCCAACAGAAACCCATACCGCAGGAATGTTACTATGTTCATCAACCAATTAATCCCACCAAAAATAACATAAGCAGAACTTTATTAAGCACGAGGGAAATTCCTGTGCCATTTACATGCTCAGTGCAACAAAGACAGAGACAGAGCAGAAGCAGAAACACTACAGTTAAGAAAAGTAAAATTGACAAAGAATAGAGCAGCAAATATAAGGTGCAGATTAAGTACAGTTTAAATGATTAAAACTCTATGAAGGTATGTACATTTGTGGCATTTATACAAAGAAATGTGCAGTATATGTACAAAAGACAGATGTGCAAACAGGCCTAAAGTGACATAGGGCTTACTAGTAATAATAATAAATATCATAACAGATTATATATAATAATATCAGAATGAGGTGGTGAAGTAAGATCAGTAAAATATGGATAAGATTATGTAAGTAAAGTAAAGTAGGGTTGTAGTAAATTCTTTTCCTGCATTTACTGATACTGTAGCTGTAGTTAAGTGTCCCTCAGACAGCGCGGAGAAGAGTTATACAGTGTGATGGCCACAGGTAAGAAAGACCCCCCGTAGCGCTCAGTTCTGCACCATGGAGCAATGAGTCTTTTACTGTGTGTTCTGCGCAGAGCAATCAGGGTGCATGCATGGCGTGGGATGGATTGTCCAAGATGCTGAGAAGTTTCCTTAGCATTCTCTTCTCAGACAACCCCACCAGAGTCTCAAGCTCCTCTTCCAGAACTGAACCAGCTTTCCTGACCAGCTTGTTCAGTCTGTTGGCATCAGCTGCCTTCCCCCTGCTGCCCCAGCTCACAGCCGCGTAAAAGACCACACTTGCCACCACAGAGTGATAGAACATACACAGCATGGTCCTATAGAGGCTGAAGGACCTGAGCCTACAAAGTAGGTAGAGACGACTCTGATCCCTCTTGGACCAATCCAGTTTGCTGTCTATGTGTACTCCTAGGTACCTGTATTCTTCCAATACCTCAACATCTGACCCCATGATGGTGACTGGGGAGTGAGGAGTGACCTGCTTCCTAAAGTCCACAATTAAACTTAGGAGTCATGAAGAGACTTGTCATTGTGAACACACTCAAGCACCACAACAAAATGTGACCTCTGCATTTAACCCATCCCACATGCAGCATCAAGCAGCTATCAACAGCACCCGGGGAGCGGTGTAGTGGAAGAGTACTTGCTCAAGGGTACCTCAGTAGTGCCGGGTTGGGACTCAAACCTGCGACCTTCAGGTCCCAAAGGCAACGTCCTAACCACTAGGCCACCACTGCCCCGCTAGGCCACTACTGCCCGTCTCTGCTGTAGTAATGTTGAACACTATTCAAGTTCATCTACCAGTCCTATGTATAGCGTCCATTTTACCTGCAGTTAGACAGTAAAACATGCAATGGCAACGTGTATATGCTGTGTTTATGTGTGTTTGTGTGCATTTCTTCTGTACGTCATGCATCTGTGAGACAGGATGGAGAAATGTTTGATGTCAAGGGCTTTGTTCTGGAAATAGATGCACACTTAATATCTTACTTTGATGTCTTTAGGAGAATCGGAACAGATCCCATTGCAAAGACAAACAGTGCAGTTGAGATTCTTTCAACCATCACATTGTTCAAAGTGACTCCACTGGATCTGAAGATGATCTTTGTGCTACAGTGTCTGTGAAGCCAAGCCCTGATTATTCAAAAGTCTATTTCAGAATGATTCTATTTATGTAACACCCATCATCATCCTGACTAATTTAGGAAAATGTGCTTGAAAATGCCTTCAAAAGGGCCTTGTTCTTTTAAACCTTCATGGTGTGTCAACACACAGGTGACCAAATGGACCCTGAGGATGTGTCGTTGGCAATAAGTTTAAACAAGGAACTCTGGGTCTAAGGTATTTTCCTCTACAAGGAAAATGAATGTCAAATGAATGAAATTAGCCACTGCCAGAAAGACAAGCCTCTATCATCCCTGTAGTAAACAAAAATTGTCCAAACTCCCTCAAACTCACTGGGTTAAGGTGTTAAAATACAAATGCTACCAAATAAAAAGCTTGCTCTGCTGTGTGTATATATATATATATATAATGACTATATGTATATAATTAAGTGACTTTGAGAGGAGACCCCTTTAGTTTAAGTAGCTGGTATTGCTATGTAATAATGTTTGACAGTAGACTTCCTTTCATGCAACAGCATTTCAATGTGCAGAAGCAGTTAGCTCTTTTGTAGCATGTACATAGCCTTTTTCATATTTCTACTGCTAAATAACTTCATACATTAGAGGATCCAGTAACATTTGGAGAAAAAACTTACATTGGAGAAATGTATTGTGCATGAAACAACCACATGGTGCATACATTTAGACATACATTTGCTATCATTTTAGAAGAGAATCAATAGCATTCACAGGGATGTTTAAAGAAACGAGTAAATTGAGGTAACTTGACTACAATGCTTCTGTAGGTTACATGGGATTAATTAGAACCTGCCCGTATTTATTCAGTAAATTTTATGGCAGATAAAATACTAAGTTATTATTACACTACCACAACTTCTTAGGTTAAACAAATCCAGTACTATTGCCTTACAGACAGAGATGAAATAATGTTCTTCTTTGTCCTAATAGTACCCTTTAAGCCCAAGGTCCTGCATGGCGTTTACACTTTGCTAATTTGGATCTTGCTCATGCACTCCAAAGACATCAGCAGAAGAGTCTAGTCAGCTTTCTTTTCATGTAATAAGGATTCAGTCAGTCAGCAACTTATTCCATTCCCTAATTGCTTCAATAAATAGCATAATTTCAAATGTGAGTGTATTACTCATAAAAGAAAAAGGGGAGTTTTCCAAGGCAGCTTAATTAAGGCTTTTGCTTATGTCATTCCTGCACTACAGCCCTCAGAAAATTTGGAGGTTTCCATTTGTAGTCATCATAGTCCTTCTGAGGTTTCTGTTGGTAGTCCTAAGCACTCCACCATTCCCAACATAACTGGGCTGCAGTAAAGGTCTAGGCTGTGCATGAACAGAAAGAAGAAAAAAAAATTGGGGTCCATGAGAAGTCATTGTGATTAAATTAAATTAAAAAAGTCCATTTTTTTTGTAATTCTCCAGGTTATTGCTGTTTTGCTCTGCTCATTACAAGCTAAAAAAAGTGTCTGAATCCAGCCCGTTCACTTTAAAAACGGAGCATTTACATATACAAGACTTAAATTCACAGTAACAAAAAATATACTTATATGTACCTATTAAAGTAAACAGACCAATAGAGTTGAATAAATAAAGAGATAAAGAGAGATACAAGGTTTTGCTGTGATACATCACACAGAATTGCATAAAGCCCACGTAATATTAATGTATGATGTACTTGGGTTTAGGCACCTGACTTTCGAGAGCAACATTATTGCTACAGTTACTGACAAATGCAAGAGAAAACACTTTGTACTGAAAGACTAAGTTGCATGGTAAACGTGCTGCATGTGCCTTGACTAAACCCAACCTTCTCCCAAATGGGACAATGCTATGCAATAAAGACACTTCAAATGGTCTTTAATCAGGACTAACATTACTTACATGTCAAAATCAGTGCAGATTAGTGGATAGAGGAGTTCATTTGAAAAAGATATGGAGTAAGAGCATTTGTGTGTTGTTTCCTGGTTCTAGCCCACGTTATTTTGCGCGCTCTGCCGATTTTGAGTGTGGCCGTGGGTTTTTGTGACTTTGTTGTTTTGTTTTCATGGCAGTTTGGGTTATTTTCAGCTGTTTTGTTTCCATTAGTGCGCCGCAGAGCACATAGCGCTGTCACGCCACATCTGAGTCCGGCCTTGCACTGCCACAGGCAACCTCCTCATCTCCATTTCCACTCATTTATCTGCTTCATCCCTTGCTTTCAGTCTCAAGCAATGCTTCACGCTAACGTGGCTAACAAGCTATGAAAGCTAAAAGGGGTGCTCTTAGCATGATTGTATTTGCATAATGTTAGTATAGTGCAATAATTAATATTATAATTATTATTAACAGCCTTCGTAGTTGCTAAGAATTTTGGAAAAGTTACTATTTGAGAAGAGCTCATTGACATGCTAAATGCTAAGTATCTTGTGCCATGTATTTAGCATTAGTTATGATCATGAATAGTGACCACTTTAGGCCTCACTGTATAGCACTCAGTAATATTTATTATAGCAAAAAATGTTTCCCTGTCTATTTTACTGCATATAACTTTAAAAGGTCAGCACTCTTTGCACACCCTGGTGTTACATAGCCACAGGTGTTGAGTTGAAAGACAGGTATGAAAGAAAAAGGTTATACTTTCAAATATAACAACACGGAGAACTCTGAGAGTGCGACTCTGTGGTCAGAACTACATGCAGATTTTTTGCTCTTTCAGCCAATTAACCCATCTAATTCCAGCTCTGAGATCACAGAAATAAGATTACTGACTAAGTGTCAATCAATCGTATACTAACATTAAGGCCAGGGGTTTCCTATCCCACATCTGGCAACCCTGAGCACCAACACACCACCAAAAGCTTGTGAATTAGTCCAGGAGTTAAATTAGGCATGATAGATGAGACAAAGCACAAAAATCTGTATAGCATGGGGTTGCCAGGACTGGGACTGGGAGACCTTAAATAAGGCCAAGTATTTCCGCAGTTTTTAGGCTTGGCAATCTGAGTGTTAACTTCATGAGGTAAAAATATGAGGCACCCACCCAATAAAATGAATGACAATATAAGGAATGAACACTCAGATTAATTACATGGGCCTATCCGAGTAAAATGTCTACATCTTACCTTTTGCCTGAGTGGGCCATGCAGTAACAAAATTTCTCTATGAAGAACTAAAGAACAACAAGAAAAATTAGAGCCATGCAATGAATTCTGGGTAGCTCTGTCTCCAAGTGCTGAAATGGACAGTAAGCTTCTGCTGTTAATTTGAGGTTAAGACATGTGACAACTGAGAATAATACATTATGGATAATCACACCATATTCGAGTACAGGAATGTTGTGAATATTAAATTATATTGGCCAATATTATCGAATATCAGATGTTTTTTGCCACATTCAAATTAAGTTAAGTGCAAGTGTGACCTCTACATTTTTAGAAGAAGTGGGCAGCTAATGTGGGCAGGGCCCGGAGAGCGGTGCTTGGGGATGGTACTTTGCTTACAGGTGATACCGATCCGGCATTTGAACCAGTAACCTCCAGGTCACAGGAGCAACTCCCTAATTATTACACCACCACCACCACTCCATTACACCAGGCCTAATTTAATACTGTCAGTTATACTAAAATGTTACTAAACAGGCCTAATATGAACTAAAATTTTATTTGTTAAATTTGTTACCTCTCATCATGCCAAATTATCAACAATTTACATGTAGTTATCACCTGCACGACAACTGTTTACTTTTTAGATTTTAACTATGTAAACATTCTTTGTTCCAGCATGTGCTTTGCAAGGGGACTGTTGCAATAGGTTGCACCTTTTTAAAAAGTCATTAATCGTATGCTATCACTCATATGTAACAAGTTATCAGAATGACTCAAATTTGCAATGACACACCTACTTAAAATGGTACGATAAAACCGGCAACCTACCCAGTTGTGAGACTTCACACTCTAATAACATATACAGAGGTGATCGTTTCCTACCAGACTAAAATCCAGCTACTCGCAACATTCACATGCCATCACAGAAACTCTGGAACACCCACAAACAGACCAAAATACCCTCCCATATACAATCACCCACACCCACTCACATCCTAATCACTCATAGCCCCCAGCCGGCCCCAGGCTTAAAAGGCATTCCTCTTTGTGTGCAGGAGATTAATGAACGGTTATGAAATTATACAGACATTAGGCATAATCGAGAGGAAGAGCCTCAAGGTACACTTTGTAGCAATTGTCACTACTTCCACTTCTCTAGAAGAGAAAACTGCAACTAAATAAGCATTTCCTGTTTTAACCTTTAACTTTGAAAAACAACACTTCAGAAAACTATCAATGCCAGGTCCCAACCAAAATCTCTTTCAGAACACAAACACCCTAAGCGCCAAGGTATTAATGGTGCAATCCACATAACAGAAATGTGAGACGCTCCCAGAATGTCTGAGAGTATCTGAACAGCAGTCAGCACGGCCAGGTGTGCTCAAGACACACACACACACACGCAGGCCCAGACAGCTACTGTTGAGAAAACATCTGTGAGCAGACTGAGTGGACATCAGATCACCTCCAACATGGCCTACGCCTACGCCTGCCCCATTACACTCTCACACTCACACACACACACACAAACACACACACACACAGGCCATTCTTACACACTCTGAATCTATCTAAGCCTTAGCCTTTTTTAAAAGCACTCAACAGCACAGATGGTGCATGCTGCATAATACAGCTCCATAATTATTGGCACCCTTGGTAACAGAGGGTACAAAATGTAATATCAACAAAATGTCTGTAGGATTGACCACCTCTATCTCACAATATGAGAAAATGAGAGAAATTGAATCCTTAATTGAGGTAAATTTTGCAAAACCAAAACCCTTCTCAAAATACATGTATTAAAAACAATCCCAGTTATTACACTTATACTACACTTATTATGTTGTGCAGAGCAAGCACAGTCTTCCACAAATCTACAACTGCAACCCTAGGAGACTGTCTTGAGTCTGTAACCATCTTCTTCGTTGTCCAGGTTCATACTGGTACTGACTTGTTTGCTAGCAATGTATATAGCTCCAGCATCAAACTGTAGAAGCAATATTGATTTATTTATTCATTTTCCAAACTGCTTCTTCCATTTCAGGTCACAGGGAAGTTGGACCCAAGGACTCAGGACAGGAGGCCAACCTATCACAGGGCAAAAGCAATATTTTTACTCCAAATATGTCTTGGCTGATGAATTGCATTTTTATTTAATCTAACCAACAACATTTTTACTTTTTAACCTGAGCAGAATGTTAGGGGACTCTGCCCACCTCTAAAAGCGTGATTAACAAATGAATTCACAGTGCTACTGTTGAGGCAAAGTGCCTTATTACCAATGAAAAAGGGACACCAAGAAAATGTAACCCAAGTAAATATGTTTAAGTCTTTGCAAAGACTGCAATGCAGTCTGGCAGAATTTAATAAAGTGTGTGTGTGTGTGTGTGTGTGTGTGTGTGTGTGTGTATGTGTGTGTCAGGCAGTTTTTATACACGTTATCAGAATAAAAAAGGGAGTAACACATAGCCAGAGTTCCCCGGACACAGAAGAATCTGTTTGTCCGAAAAACAGGCTAAGGTTGGTTCTATGGCCTTGAAAAGACTTAAGACAAACAGATAATCATGAAAGCATTGAAGCGGACATTGTCTTCAATTATTTTGGCCACCAAGCAGTTTGTACCTTTAGACAAACGTATTACAGAATAAGAAGAGAATAAAAAAGGCATACATTTCCTTCTACACTACATTAGATTAGTATGTGCAGAAAATATTCACTTTACAGTGGTTCTAATAACACCTGAGCAGAAAAATCTGTTAAAGACAGAACTTATGCATCTGTGTGTGTCAGATGAAAGACCGGAGAGAAACAGGATGTTGTCGAGTGATGAGGCCTCAGGGTTTCTCCTAGCGTGTAATTAAAGGAAACTGAAAAACGACACAATAAAAGACTCCCGTCTCGTGAGAAATTACGAAGATGACAGGAAAGATAGAAAAGAATGTGTTTAAGCTTTAGTCCTGAGAGTATAATTATTACAGCATAAGATGTAATTTATGTCCCTATATGGAACAATAGAACGGAGGGAGGAAATAAACACGCTTCATCTTCCTGAACATTGAAATGAATGAGACTAGTTCAAAGAATCAGTCTTTGCAGGCTGCTCTACTCATAGCAGTTACTGCAATGTGGCATGGAAAATTCTGTGGTCGATGTGGGTCTAAAGGGTCTAAGATGCAGACAATCAATAATATCAGCAGCTTTACTCTTTATTTTATACTTAGATACTGCAGTTTGTGATATGAAATATGACTAATATCTCAATGGTTTTTGCATTTTAATCTCAAATTAATAGCAGAACCTCACAGCAAATAATGATATAAATATTCTGAATATAAATATAGAGCTAATATGTGATGTTACCCAGAGTGGTTCGGTTAAAGTAGAGATTGTTTTTTAACAAGAAGCAACTCTGAACATATCGAGAACATTGTAAGGACTTTTAGACCACTGGCCAACTGCATTTCACTGTACAAAGAGAGCCTTGTTAGTCCTGTTTTTAATTTTAAACTAATTTTAACATGACACTGGGTTTTTGTCTGTATCAACTTATCACAAATATTGTATTGTGAAAATATGTGTGATTTATTTTTTTGCCTTAATATCCACCCTTAATTCAGACTTTAGCCAGTTATGAGTATAGGTCAAGGCTCATGTGAATTTTTATTTATTTCATGGCATTAAAAAAATAACCTTTTCTGGCACTTTTATTATTAACCCTTTAACAACCACGCCAAGAAAAAAAACCTGAAAAAAGTATTAGCATTTTATATTAATTTCGTACAGTAATAACAATAACATTTAATTTTTTATTTAAGCAACCTCACAGTTTTTTAAAATATAAGCCTTTATAGTAAAGGTCAAATACAATTCTTGGATTCTTTTCAAAATTCTGTGAGAGATTCATCAAATTTCTGCAACTAGCATGCCTTTGTTGAACATGTGGTGAAGAAGATCACTGAAAAGGTCTTGTAAATGAAGACACAGCAATGGAGACACAGCAATGGAGTTTTTCACAATGGCCAAGTTAAACCAATGGAAAAGTCAGGTTGAGTTAAGTTCAGTGCATGTTTCAGTTAGATAAAGGGGCTCAAAATGCGCTCGACCGAATTACTGACCAGAACACTAAAGGGTTAAGAGTGTAGGCAAGAGGGCAATATGTGGCATATGAGCCTGATAAACTGACTATAATCAGCAAACTGCTAAAACCAAACCGTGTTAGTGCTTAAAA
>JBBPDA010000019.1:5764960-5804998 GCA_037974385.1 Arnoldichthys spilopterus
GTGCCCAGGCCAGGACTCAAACCTGCAACCTTCAGGTCCCAAAGGCAGTGTCCTAACCACTAGGCCACCACTGCCCACAAATAAGCTGATGCCAAACTGTGAAACCTTGAGGTAAAGGTGTTTGCGAGCTATATGAGCTAAAGTTAGCATAACATTCCTCTTGTTGACATAATGCACAATAAATATATGTAGTTTTATACCTTTTTTGTTGTGTTCCTTTAGAGGTATAACTTAATGCTATTTTTGGTCAATTTTGACATTGCCCATGTAATTTCACATACCCAAAAGTAACAAGCCCCTTTAAATTTCAGGAATTAATTAATTTGAAAAGATCATAAGTTACATAACTCATTACCACAGTACTGTAGTGGAACTGCAACACATTACTTCCAACACTGCTGGAGACACTGGCACTTCAGAACTCCATATAGTTCTGCTGAAAGGGTTTGACTGCTTTTTCTCAACAGCCACACTGTACAAGTGCTTGCATGACCCAAATACGTTTCTAGAGATCTGCTTCACTTGTGTTTGACACTTGACCATTCTGACAAGTTACTGTTCAAAAGGCTTAACAAGCAACTGGAGTTAGCACCGATCCGCTACACAGCAGAACATGTTACAAAAGGAGAAAAGCAATGAAACAAATCCAATTCCATAACAAATGTAGGACTGATTTAACCTACATAACCCACATTACACATTCTTGTACTTCTTTGTTTTTCTTTTTTTTCAAAGTTTAGCATGATAAGAAAATGTTTCATATTTTTATTCACAGTCAGATTTTGACTTTCTGTTGTTTTGTAAAAAAATAAGTGACCTCATGTGAGCAAAAAAGTAGATTTTCCATTATACAGGGTGATTATTATTAGTTTCATTATGATAATTCAAGTGATAAAAACATACTTATTTATTAGCCATTTGGTTTGATTTTACAGAAAAAGTCTTCAAAAGTCAATACCGATATATTGTGATACCGCTAGTCTTTTCATAGAACCTCAGAGAACATATGGACCAGCATATTATCAGTCAGGCCTGAGATATGGGCCTCTGTTTCTTTACTTTCAACATTGGCCATTTCCCTGTCTGTTTTGTGCAGTCATGTGGTCATGTGTATGTGCGTGTGCTCCATGTGCTCTGTGGGGCACCTTAGCCCTGCCCTGACTGTGAGTCTTGTCAGCTGTGTCTAGTCCCTTTGCTCCTCCCTGGTGTCTGCCATCTTGTTTAGTATATTAATACTTCTGTGTTTGCCTTTGTCTTTTGTCTGGTCTCTGTCGTAAGCATTAATGCTAGTACTGTGGATGTCTCTGTCATGATTGGTCCCCCATTGTGTAAGTCACGGATTTGGTTGAGCCTAGTTAGCTTTAAATAAATCTTTTCATTAGTAAAAAGTTGCATTCACTTCCTTAACCCACACCTGACACATATGCAACATATGTCCATAAATGATTGAAATTTTGCATAAATCAATTTCATCTTAATGCTAAGACAAATATATTAGAAATATGTATCATCTGGTGAGCAAACTGATTGGATAACATAGAATTGGACAAAAAATTAATAATTTGCTGTTTTTATCCAAGCCTAGGGCAATAACAGTAGTTTGTTGCTTCTCTTACTACTGAGCAAACCTGCAAAACATCTGACATCTCTCTATGTATCTTCCTTCGTCCTTTCCTGGTACATTAAAGATTAATGGTAAATAAAAACCTCAAAGCTAACAGAATTTCCCATTAGTCTGGTAGCAATGTCAATTTATATGCTTTTTAAGTAATCATCCCTGACTCTAAACAAAAGTGTAGGCCAAGCATCATATTCCCCAACATGTCTTAAATAAGCTAGCTATCTTTTTTTTTTTTTTGCATAAGAGTTTTGCGAGTTCATGCAAAAGAAAAGAAAAAGACTTGCAAATACAATGTAAATAACAGAGCACACTGTAAGTATATAATTAGATTCAATCATCTTGACAGACCTGCTGTTATCATCATCCAGCTCCATGCACTCACTCTAACTACTCTAATCTTGCCAAGACATTCAACAGCTCATTCAGTGAAACAAGAAGATGACAAAGAAGTACAAGCTGAAAACATCCAATGGGACACTATTCGTACCTCTTCAAGATGAAAAGTTAAGGAAAGTTTAACCAACCAAAAAAGGAGAAAGTTTTGCTGAGGAAACTTCACTCTGTGGAAGATCTCTCTGTAAACCCGTCGCCCATGTGTCTCGTTTAATGAACTAGTCAGTTACACTGCAGAGCTGATGTTAAGTGCTCAAGTAAGTGCATATAATACTTTTGAGTGCATTTGTGGGACACTTATGTGAATCCACATCACCCCTGGTTCTGTAGAATGTTCATGTTGGATAGTAAAAAAAAATGATATTAGATACACTACATGTATTATCAAGAATTAGTGTAAACACGAGCATTAAGAAATCTCAATGATGTGTAACGTGATGTCATTGGTCATAAGCAATGTCTTCAAATAATTGCTTTCAAACCAGTAAACAAACCACTCTATGATATGTCATAATTAGGGTGGTCATGTTTACTAGATTTTAAAAATAACTTAAAGTTTTAATTCTCAGTGAAGCATTATCTCATTATAAAGCTGTGTTCAGCAGTCTGTTCTCACAAGGGGAGAACTAAATCACGTTTGAAAGTATCAATAATAATTAAAAAGAGGAATTCCATACCAGCAGGATTTTACAAATGGGTGGTGTCTGTATCAGTATTCGATTAATTATCAGACTTATCATTAGATTGAGTAATTACTCATATAATCAACAGCAAAAGCCAAAGTCATGGTAACTTGTTTTTTCAGGCATCTCTACATTATAACAGACGAAGATAAACATTTTAAAAAGGTGCTAAAACTATTAAATTATGAGTAGAAAGTCATTTGTTCAACATTTTATGCACTAAATGATCCAAATGATCAGGGCAAATTATGTTCAGATGGTCAGTTTCTTTTAACCATTTAATGGCCACATCAAGAAAAAAAAGCTATGATTGGGGCAATAATAACAATAATGTTAATAATCTTTTTATTTAACAACCTCATCATTTTTTTAATAAAGAGGCCTCTATCAGACAGTCAAGATTTCTATTATGAAAGTTACATTCTGAATACATGAACAATTAGTAAAAATCTAATAACATTTGCGGATTCTCTTCAAAATCTGTGTGCAACAACCACATGCAACTAACAAGACTTTGTTTAACTTCTGATGAGGTCTACTTATTATACACACAGTGAAATCCAGTGGATTTTTTGACCATAATTGACTTAAACCAAGTGGCAGTGATGGAACAATCAGGTTGAGTTAAGCTCAGTGAATGTTTCAATAAAAAACAGGGACTCAAAATGTGCTCAAATAACTGACCAGAACACTAGAGGGTTAAATACAGACAAACACAAAAAGTGTAGCTTTTTGAGAGTTCTAGACTATTATCTAACATTACAAACTTGACACTTTGTTAACTGCTCACTGACTCAGCAAAGAATAGTTTGGAAAAGAAAAATCAAGAAACACCTTTTCCTATTTGTACACACTGTTTGATAACCTTTGACACAGGGAGACAGAAAGCCACTGCAGTTCTGCACTTTTTTATGACCTTGAACATGGGAAAAAGCTAGCACATACACATTGTTTAGTACAGTTTTCACCATGGTTGTGTAGTCTAAACCCATACTTAAGTTATAGTAACAGTTAAAGAAAGTAAAGGTAAAGAAAAGTGTTTAAATATGAAAATACAGTGGAATTTCTTAGTAATCAGACACAAATAAGCAGTCAGTAAGTCTTTCTCTGTCATAAGCTTTTTTCATTATGTAGAATCAAGTCTGAAGTCAAGTCTAAATTTACCAAATTTACGCCTTAATTCAACACCTCTGGTATAAACTTCAGGCCATATTGGCGCATATGGTGCTTTAGAAACAGTTCCCTCTATCTATGTTGCTTGTGTTTTTTATTAGTCCACAAACACAATGTTACGATGTATAAAATGCCTTTTATTGTACACTGTACTACAGAAAGAGAACAGAATGCAACAAAATCAATACGTCAAGGTGTGCACTAGACTTTCAGTTTAAATAATCTCCTCAGTGTCTACATTCTTTACCGATATCCATATAAACCATATATCCAGTGGTGGCTTAGTGGGTAGGACCTTGCCCTTGTGAACTGAAGATTAAGTCCCGGCCCAGGCACTACTGAGGTCCCCTTGAACATGGTACCGTCCTGCTACACTGCTCCCCGGGCGCTGTTGATAGTTGCCCACTGCTCCACATGTGCACGTGTGATGGGTTAAATGCTGAGGTCACATTTCGCTGTGGTGCTCATCATGACAAATAATCGCTTTTCATATCCAAACCATAAAAACATTGGTAAGCCTTAATTTTTAAGAGTGTAAATGTCCTATGCTGGATCTCCTTAAGGACAGGCTATTTCAGAAGTTTTGTATCTCAACTCATCCAGGTCAGGTGTACATAGATGAGTTCTGACAGAGTGAGATTTAAATAGCTCAATCAAAGCACAGAGCTGTCATTTAAAAGCCAAAAGAATTTCCCAACTGTTTAGAGAAAAGCCTCTTGTACAGCTAAGGTCCTGCTGATACAGTAGATCTGCTCCACTGATGTCCTCTCTTGTTAAATAGTGCTCATTTGGGGGTTTCTTCAGTCTCAGTAATGGGAGTTGGTTCTGCTCTCAGGGAGCTGTCATCCTGTCCTTTACCATTTTCTATGTAAACTTAATGAGATGTTGATGATCCCAATGTTTTGCTGGAAAGGTGTTCAGGTTCAGGTGTTCATTATCCTTATTTTGCTTTGGGTTTCAAATCACAGGGTGCAGGTTTCAAGGCTGGTTTCCTGGTGCACTGTCTGCAGTGCTTTTCATACTGATTTTCCACAGCTTACGCTCAACCAAAGTCACCCAGAATAGGCAAACAGGACTTGTATCTTTAGCCTGTTACAGGTCTCACCTGGTTAATCAGTGGTGGTTCATTGTTCAGTCTTTAAGCCATAGTTACGTTGAATGATTTATCAAACATAGTGCAAAATTTGAAAGGCATCACAGAACAGTCAAAACAAGTCATGTGTTGCCTTTAACTGCATTGCAGTGTTGCAGGTGTGAATATTTACTTTGCAAAGCATGGGTTACATACTGCTAAGGTAAGCTAATTTTAAAATCAAAGTGATGATAAATGATAAATGATGATTTCATGAGAATATGAACAAAGATAAAATTTTGATATGATAATAAATAAATGAAAAGGTTATAGCTATGATCATTTGACGATGAACGCTCAGTAACATTAGACAGCTCGATGGTGTCAAATGTGTCCTGTATTTAAGTAAAGTTCTATCTAAAATATTTAATTATAGGGCATTTGAAACAAAAAACACCCATAATGGTTGAATTGCTGTGTATCAAATTGAGTGACTGTGGTCAGGGGTTGCGGTTTCTAAAATGCAAATATTGTTTATTTTAAAATAGTGTAAAGCCTAAAAAAACAGAAAATATTTTATATATTTATAATAATACATATTACATGTAAAAACTTATAAAAGGGCACTTTTGGATTAAATCGCTTGGCCCTTGTCACCTCAGTGAATAATTCTGAGTTGGCAGTTTTCTGTAGAATGTAGAATCTTTTGTAAAACTTTCAAAATATTTCATTTAGGCAGAAATGTTCAAATAATCAGTGGAATTCCCTTTTAGAACATGCAAGTCAAACTTTAAACATAGCTTAAAATACTTTGATGATTGCAAACAGCAATAAAAACCTCCCTCAGGTCAAGGGAGAGGTCAGAAATCCAGCACAATTACCTACAAGTAGAAACACAGCTGCTTAGAATTTTTTTTATTTTATTCTTTCTTTTAATATATATGTATACATTAAATAACAGCAAACTCCTTGACGTCAACCTGTATGTTTATGTGGTTTTATTTTAGTGGTAAAATAAGGTGCAACATGCTTATTTTCTTCTAAAAAAGACCTACATCTGCTGTCTTACTTTTAGATGGCTCAAATGCAGTTGGCTTTTACAATAGGAAACACCTGCATGGAACAACCTTTGAGCCTGGGCCGTTTCCGCATGGTCACGGGTTATTTGCCTGAGCTTTTGATCCTGACTGCACCTTGACTACGCATGTTTGCTGTCTCCGCGGCTCCAGAGGGTTTAGCTGATGAAAACATCCAGCACAGGCCAGCTAGTCTCATGATAGCCATTATCAGCACAAGATTTACATTGTCCCAACGACCGGAGAGAGTAAGAGAGCTCTTTCTCTCTGTCCTTCACACATGCCCAGCTGGGTAGTCCATTTTGGATTGTTTGAGATTTCTTATCACGTATACTCATAAGCAAACGTCTTCTGCAAGGGAATGGAAAGCTGCATATTGTACAACGTTCAACGTCAAACAGGAACCAGCCAGAAGAGTTTTGAGCAGATGTAAAATCCTGTATATACAATGTTTGCATGTATTTATGTGAGCTGAATAAACTCACTGACAGTACACACAATGGGGAGGGAGGGGGAGGCCCAAGGATTAAATGTTAAACATGCACATGCTAAAATTAAACTGTGATGCAGTTGGGTGGTGGGGGATCTCATCTAGATAAAAACTTTAAATCTAACACTAATTCTAAGCTCAACCCTGTAAAACATGCTGGTGGCCATTCGCCATCCACACTATAGGCTGTTTGAGTACAACCTGTAGCTTTTCCAGTACAACACCCAGCCTTGATCAATGATCAATAGATAATGACATTTTTTAAACACCAATATATATTTTTTTCTTTTAATCAGCATGGTTTTAATTTAAATATTATTTAAATAAATTTTACCATATTATAAAGTATTAACACAAAATTCAACAGTGTGATCATTGGTACATTAAATATTTTCGATATTTGAAACATTTCTGATCATGGATCAATCAGGTTTTACAACAGTAGCTATAAATTTTTGAGTGCAGAGTCTCCACTGCATCAGGCCCATGTGAGGTTTGTCTACCAAAGAGTAAATAGTACAGAGTGCAGTGACAGTTCAGTTTATCCCACGCACACTCATGCTGCAACCATGCCTCAATTAGGCCCTGATCCACATTCTTGCAGGGGTTCTCAGAATTTGGTGCCACTTCCCTGAGCAACCATAATCTAATAAGCATAATTTCCCAGCATAATATACTTTAGTGAAAGTGAGCGTCTCCTGTATACACTCCAGTTTACGTGTCAGTTGACATGGTGGCCAAGGGGCGCCTGTCTCGTAAACCCAAGATCATGGGTTCAAACCACACCTGTGCCTGTGAATCTTTGGTCTCCTTGTTGCAGTTCATTCTGCTTTGTAGATGTTTGTTGCTCTAGTTGTCTGTATCCAATGGTGGCCTACTGGTTAGGACCTTGCTGTTGTGAACAAAAGGTCGCAGGTTCAAGTCCCGAACCAGGAACCAATAATGAACCCTTGAGCAAGGTACTGTCCTGCTACACTGCTCCTCGGGTGCTTCTGATAGCTGCCTGCTGCTGCATGTGTAATGGGTTAAATGCAGAGCTCACCATTTTTTTTTGTGAACTTTGTGTGTGTTCACAATGACAAATAAGTCACTTTCACTTTAACAGTCATATCTCCTTTCACAGACAAATCTTTTGAGGTCAGCATAACAGGTTAAAGATCGTGCCACTCCTTTTTCACTGTTTATGTATACAGTCTCTATCTCTCACTGTCTATATACTACTTACCTCAGCTAAAACGTTCTGGCAAGTCATACCCGACCCCTCCTCCCCCTCTTAACATGTAAACAGGTGAGCTCAGGTGTTACTCTGAGAGAGGGAAAACACGTATTTGCTGTTGCTTGGCAACCTTTTGTAACTAGCGCCATATAGTTCAGAGAATAACACTTATCCCCGACAGACAGGTGTGCACATGTGTGTGTGTGTGTGGGTTTGCATAGTATTAGATGATGAATGGAGTGATTAACTGAGGCATAGAGTTTGTCCCACTCCTACACAACACAGTTAATGAATATCCAAGTGATAAAACCACACACAAACCACATACACAGCCGTCCAAGGCCACTAAAAGACATTAGGATGGTATGTGTGTGAGTTTCTCTGTGTGAGAATGTGTGACCGTGAAATCAGCATGAGGAAAGGATGACAGCGACTGTCCTCATGGCGTGCAAGATGAAAGGAATGTTTCACCACCTTGGCACATATGGAACAGTTTGTCCTCTTAACCCGTTTGCATTGGATACCCTCTACGTTCACACTGTTCACTGTTTAAGCTCACTGGGTTGCCATTACCTATGCCAGGTCACCGTCGCCTCTCCTGGAATTATCTCTTTCGACACGCTTAAACTCCATTCCCTCAAAAATACACGTGATTGATTCCCTGTGAACTGTCTTAAACAATAAACAAATAATTTTAACTTTTCACTTAAGGCATTTGTGTGTTTATGCACTTAAACCAGGCGTCTTTTGCTTTGATGTGGCCATTTTCCGATCCCCTTTAAACCCGTAGAAATAAACAGGCTCATTTTTGTTGCTGTGCCTTTAAAGATGATATATGAGATCTGCTCTTACTGGACAGTGTTAAACAGGGTTTTTGTACCAGACTAACCTCTTTTAATTTCAATCTTAGATTGTTTTCATGATATGCGCCCTTTTATATGTCTTCATCCAAGCGATGTGCATGCATTCAAGTTTCAACTTCACTGTAAAATGGGTTTGGCTAAGCTGCATTAGACTGAACAAGTGGATATATGTAAACAAGAACCAAAACCAAAATGGATTTCCTGCAGCTTAACCATCTTTGGACTATGGTCTGAATGGTATGAAACTTTTTGAAACTTTAACGTTTACATCCTACATTAAACTTTACATTATTACATACAAATTTTTGTTTCCCATTATAGATGCCCTTTAATATTGCTTGTAATATATTTAAATAAATGATAAAAGTTTAAGGTATAATATAACTGGCTGTCCGGTTTTGCACCTCTTCGGACCAGTTAATCAAGCTTGGGCTGAGCTTGGGTTTGTTTTCTAATGAGTTACTTTTTATGTGAAAGGGTTTGTGCACTTCCACACATTCTTCCCCTCTTTCTATCTCTCTCCCCTGCACACAAAGCTCTGTAAAGCTGAATCAACAATAAGCCATCTCATTTATTGCATGCAAGCATGTTTGGGTATGGGTTTCATATTTGGCAGAACCACTCGGGCTGGGTTTGGGTCAGGTCTCGAAGCCACAAGCACGAGTTAGGGCCTTCAATTTCATACCCATGCAGACCTCTAGGCTAAACTGCAGTATGCTGAGTAGGCAAAGGTATGTAAATGCATCTTTATGATGTCACAAAAGCAAGTATTTATTAAACATCTGTTTTACAGCTTAGTTTCAGTAAACGGCTGGAATGGGGAGTGAACAGGACACATTAAAAATTTAATAATGATAGGGATGCATGATGGTATTGGTATTGGCATCAGACCACCCTCAGATCTGATATTTGATGAAATATGTATGTACTCTGGAAAGGCAGAACAATGCTGGGCTGCTCTGCTAAAATATATCTGCATTTTATTATGTAAATGCATTAAAATCCTCTTGAAATGTATTTATAAAATTGTACTTTTTCATAATGCTAATGCTAATGGTATATGTAGTGCCAATTTCTACATTCTATATGGTCTTATGAAAGGACTCTTTAGTTCAAAAAAGTGAGACAAATGCTATTGTCATTGATATGGACTCTTTATTGTGCTTTGTTGGTTTGTATTTGCACTTGTAATGAAAAAATATTTCTATAATTTAAAATGTCTAATCAATGCGGTTATTATCCAGCTTTGTCCATAGAGGTTTGGCAATTACGTTAGCTAAAAAATGACCTGACCACATGTATAGATAAAACAATGATGATTGAGAAAGGTGATATATGGAGAGAAAAAGTGCTGCCTATGCCTCTCCCATGCTCCTTTTTACATTTAACATCTGCCTCACTCTCTTTTAAATACACACATACAGACGTACACACTCAGACGCAGATGCTTGGTAGTCCAGGTTATGGGTCAGGCCCTTCACAGTCCCAACATGGGCCTCCAGAAATAACTCAAGCCTTGTGATTCTGCCGTCTGCCTCTGTTCGGAACCACATCTGTCTGCATTAGTGAGGCTTTTGTTTGGGGAACAACACGCAGCACCTACTAAAGCACTTGTTCGCCACTTACTTTCACACAAACACAGAGACACAAACCACAGTTGTCCCAAACATTCTGCTTTCTGTCTTTCCACTGCTGTCTTTCCCCTGGGCATTGGTGGTGTTTTTACAGACACACAGGAACTATGAGCTGTGGTGTTTGATTTAAATCTGGTGTAAAGTATTTGTTGAAGACAAGAAGAAGAACCTGTGCAAACAACAAGTTTGAGGTATGTTAGAGAAGTGAGGCAAATGAAGGCAAATGTCTACCTCTATGAACTGATCTGATCAAAGTTCCCATTATAAGTGTGGAGTAAGTGTACTTAACCCAGTGCCTAACCCACTACCCAAGTGTTTCAATTAGACTAGATATCTAAGATATGATATGATATGAAAGAATGATGAATAATGAATATTATAGATGCACCGATCTGACTTTTACTGTCCTGATACCAATACAATACCTGGGCTTTGGGTATGGGCCAGTACTGAGTACCGATCTGTTACCAGTGTTTAACTGATAAGCTATGTGTCTCACTGTGTGTAAGAGGCTGGGATCATTTTTTATGCATAAGGCAAAAAAAAATCAAGTTTGACTTAAACATTGCTTTTCTTCCTGTAAAACAACATCTATAAAATAAATATAAAGCTATAACTTAATAATTTATTATTAAAACAAAACTATTTATAATAGCTATCTGAACCTTTATCAGACCGATATGCAATATTAATTATGGACCGGTGCATCCCAACATGAATGTAGTAGGGAGTGAAGAGACCGTTATAAGATAATAGTGAGATGCAGAGACATCAGTGTGGTGATTGGTGGTGTGTGTGTCTGATGTAGATGGAAACAAATGAATGATAACTCAGTGGGGAGGCCCCACTAAGACAGAAATACAAATGTGTTTGGGGGGGGTGTGTGTGTGTGTGCGTGTGTGTGTGTGTGTAGGGGGCTACTCTTCATTGTAATCTGTGAGTGAGTGAAGAGGATCTTTCTCTGTTAGCCGACAACAACACGGCCCCAGGGAGCGAGTGTCAAAGCGCACATCACGAGCAGCCTCAGTCCGCCTGCCCTACTTTACCATCTCGGCCCACACTCGCGCACAAAACTGCCCACAAAAGGTCCGGGGGAAAAAGTCATTTGCTTTGTACAGCTGCGGTAAAGTGTAGAGGTCCTGCGTTTTCTTATCAGCTTCGAGCAGTAAGTCAAAACAAACGCGCACACGCTAAACTCAGCGCTCGTGTGCCCGTGTGAGACAATGTGCGGATGTTGTTCCTGAGGCTGACGCCTATCAGCACCAGCACCGCCACCCACCCAAACCCCACTACCCACCCAAACCCCACTCTCCTCCCTCCCCCTCCGAACTCACCTTGTCGGACCGTTTTCATGCGAACGGGCCCTTTACAGTTCTTCACCACTGTCAGGACGTCGTAGAGGGGCAGCCCAGACACGGACAGACCCTCGACCTCCAGCAGCAGCTCCCCCTGGCTCAGCTGCCCGTATTTGTACAGCACGGCGTCCTCGCGCACTTGCCCGACGTACGTGAACTCTCCGTTCTCGGCGCCGCCGCGCAGCTCCACGCTCAGCTCGCCCTCGCCGCTCTTGCTCACCGCGCACTCGCTCACTTTAGCCGTCCAGTGGTTCTTCTTCTGTATCACTTTAGACATGTTGGCGCACGGCAGAAGTGTCGGTAGTGTTTCGGACAGCCCGTCCCGTCCGCTTGTGTCCCGCCGGCGCAGTTAGTAAACAGACGCTGCATGTAAGAGCCCAGCTGCCAGTGAAACGCCGTCAAGTTCAGCGGACGGACAGGCGCGCGTCGGCGAAACCATGTCGTTAAAAAAAGTAGAAAAGTCTCCGTTACAGTTTCCCCCGGTGAAGGAGCGCGTTTTTCATATTACGCGCGATGTTTCATCTCTTCATACTGCTCCAAATCCGCGAACCGCGCTTAAACTCCCAAATACACGATCCTCTCAAACCTGTATATCCAACGCGAGAGAAAAAAACACTTATCCTAGTGCTGTGAAACGGTTGGACTACTTTTACCTGAGACTTTCACTCGACGGCTCCTTTAAGCAGGTACATCAGAGTTCACGCTGTCCCGGCTCACCAGCCCGAGCGCACAGCGAGCGGCCTCCGGAGCTCAGCGCGTCGGTTTGTTTTTTTCCTCCACCCGTATTCCGCAAGACACGCCCCTTGGCGCCTACATGGACTACTTAGCGAATGCCCGCCGCTCAAGAACGCACCCCGACTCCTGGGATTGGCTAGTTTATACTCACAAAGCGTTTTATCGGTGGACTGCCTTGTAAGGCAGGACAGGAGGCCGGCTGCACTTACCCAATCCTGGTCGAGGAGACAGTAATTGTCGGGAGGCTTGACGGCGAACCGCTTGTGAATATGAACAGTTAACCAACCCAAGCGCACGAGGCGGGGCCGGTCGGAATATGGGTGGGACCAGGAAAATCAACTAGGGGAGTGGGAATTCGAGGTATCCTCCAGGGTCCTAATGGTCTGCTTGGGATGCAACCGTTCGTAGTTCCAACCTAAACCGGATTAAACTGATATAAAATCCCCACGAGCTTTTAGTCGCTTTATAAATTACGTCAGCGAGGGACATACGGCTGATAATACGGCACTAACGAAACCAGCGAGTATCGCGTTACCCTGTTAAATTTGTATATGCTGAGAAGACGCCCTTCCGATTACTATACAGTATTTGGTAGTTAGTTTAAAAGTTGGTGGTATTGTAAATACTATGTAAGCGACTTCAGTAAATATAAATTCTGAGTAATAACTGAAGCGTAGGATGAAATCTTCCTAAAGAGTTTATGGCAGAGTTGATTCAGGTTACCGAACCGATTCGTCTGAACTGCGAACAACGAATCAAACGCGCAAGTAAACGATTCAGTGATTCGACTTTTTTTTGTCGCCTCAGCGTACGATAAAGACAGTGCCACGCGTCATCGGAGGGAAAACCACGCCCCTCGTGGTGGAAAACGAAGCTGAATGGGACTGGAAGGGAAAATTGCGGGACACCTTTTCTTAAACAGTTTCAACATAAAATGTCAACACAAATAACAAAAGCTGGTGAAAATGACAGCTGCGGCTAATTTTAAATTGCTGGAAGCTAAATAATAATTAGAATGTTAATTTTCTGGTCGGTTTTTGGCAATGGAGGACTTTTAAGAAGAAGTAAGAATTTTTGGACAGAGTAACTGCTTGTTCTTCTGTGCACATGACAATAAACTCTTGAAACTTGACTAATGTCGCACCCTGGTACAGACACTTTCGAGAATGGGTGAGGTTGGGTCATTTAGTCCCTGCAAACATAAAGATCGACCACAGACTGAGTACTTTGGTAGCTAGCTAGCTAACCTGGAGCCAGCTACAATAGTTTGCTAGCTAGCTAACTAACTAGCCAAAGTAATGTTTGTGGGGAACTGGAATCAGTTACATACCCAATTTTAACAACAACTCTCAGATAGAGCATTATTGAGCTTTTTGACCTTCCTGACCTATCTTCTGCACACATAGTGGTAAAAAATATGGGAATCATATGGCTGGAAGTCCTCCTTTCTGTTCAGAGCTTTAACACAACTATAAGCTCTTTTTTTAAACTCTGTTTTTGCCAGAAAAGCTTGATTTTTTAATTTATAACATATTTTTAATTTATAGCTAATATTATTTTTTATTTTATTAAAGACAATAGAGAGAACCACAATGCAAAGCAACGAAAAGTGCACAGTTGCCACCCCTAGGAGTGGGAATGCTCTAAATGTGTTTTTCTCTCTCTCTCTCTCTCTCTCTCTCTCTCTCTCTCTCTCTCTCTCTCGTCACTACTTCTGCTCATTGAAAGAGATACATTTTCCAATTACCCCAGATTTCGTCGATCAGACAATACATGAGGCGCTTTTGGACCCTTTTTTGTGTATCTGCACTGCTATGAACTGAGAATTATTATAGTTCTTAGAAGCCTGTTTTGGGGACTTTTTAAGCTCCTATTTCAGAGTTGGTACTTTCTCAGACTAGAGGAACCATAAGTTATGTAAGTGTATGGTGTTTGGTCCAGATTAATGTGTACAGGGATTGCAGGCCTCAACTGTAGGAAACATTAGCTGTGTATACAACAGCCCTTAGAACTAAAACTGGGAAAAAGCACAATATGCAACAGCGGAAATTCAGTGCAGTTTTGACATCTTTAAGTCACATGTTCTCCATCTTCTTGTAAACAGTTACTGTACCAGCCATTGGTCAGCTCACATCACATCACCTTTTACTGGTGGTGTGAATGCAAACAGAAAAACACCCTGAAGGCGTTTCATTTTTGGGGGAGATCCCAGGTGGGTAGTTTCTCTTAAAAAGACCCTAGGACTGTAGTGGGAAAGCACCTATGTTTGCAGTCTAAATTTAGTTTCTTTAGTGCTGGAGCTTTGAGGATAACATTTCTGAAGTCAGTAGTCACCTACATTTTTGTAAATACATCTTCAAAAGATGTACACAAGGAACTGCTGCTGCCCATGTATACTGAGAACTATTATTATTATATATATTTATTTTATTTAATCTTTTTCTCCTTTTCTTTTCTCTTGTTTGTTATTGCTATCTGGTTTCGACTAGAGGAGGATGGATTCCCCCTTCTGAGCCTTGGTTAGCTTAGGGAGATTTTCCTTGCCTCTATCGCCTTTGGCTTGCTCTTTGGGGTCTCGGACCCGGTTTCTGTAAAGCTGCTTTGTGACAACGTCTGATCAGTTTGACTGTCATAAATACAGAGGAATCTGATACAATATCGTTCCTCTTTATGATGTGAAAACCAGACCTGGTGTTGTCTGTAACATGTAAAGTTTTCTTAATTTTTATAGTGCACATTAAGTTAAACTGTTTCCTAAATGACATCAACAAATCTGCACCACCTGAAATGAGCTGTTGTAATATGTGGCAGTTATAATTATATGGGTTTTAATTGTGGATTTTATTAGTCTTTGCCAAAGAGCTGGTACAAAGGAGAATGATTTCTTCAGTACTTATACATCATGTCATGGATTTAGAGTGTTGGGAAGCAAGTGCAGGTAAGTGAGCTATATTCAAAAGGGGTTTATTAAAAAAAATTAAAAACAACTACAAAACAAGCTAAGAAAACAAACTAAGACTTAGAACAAAAACACGGAACAATGGCAGGGAGACTTGGACAGGGCTAGGGTAAACACGACAAGAACAGAGAGATAACAATAGCAGGTTGACATCGACAGAGCTAGGGTAACATACAACTAGAACAGAGTGATAATATACGACAAATAACCGACAAGGACACGGCAAACACTAAGAGACTATAAACAGCACACAAACGAGTGACACCTGACACAGGGAGGAGACAGGAAACGAGGGACAGGTGATGAGGGCGGAGACAAGGCGTGGCTAACATAGGCAAGAGACAGGGAAGCACATGGAAAAACCAAGACAAACACAGACAAAAGCACATGACTAAGGAAAACATAACATGACCTGAAAGGACAAGATGAAACCACAGACATCATTATTAAAAAACCTATAGCCCAATTAAACCCATTTAAAGTAAATTGAAAATGTTCTTGAAAACAGATACATTTCAAAATGTCATTGTCCTGAGCAGGGAGCAAAGTAGATCTCTGTTACATTTTCTTTTTCTTTTTTTGTTCCCTTATCTTTTGTAATATAATTGCTTCTTGTAATATAATAGTTCTTAATTTCTACTTTGATTATTTAAGTAATATTTGTGTGCAATCTCTGAGGAGGCTCTGAGTCCAATAATTTCATTGCTGGTAATGATGTTTCATTGTTACCTGTATATGACAATAAACTTAAACTTAAACTTAATGAACATAATCAACCCCCCATTAGCACTAGCAACCTCCTTCCCAAAAAGAGGCAAAATAGTGGTCATTTAGCCCCAAAGTAGGCATTAGAATTACCACTCAAATCTTCATTCAAACTGAAATTTAATCCAAGGCTTTGAGAGAAAGCATTCATGGCCAAATCTGTTCAAACAATGGTTATGTACCACACATCCACTTAAACAACTTAGCAGAATGCTCTTGTAGGAGGTTTGCAATGTTCTGAAAACAAATACAAAGTGTCATCTCCTCCTCTTTTAATGTGCCACAGATCTGTTCATGCACGTAGAGTCATTCATAATTGAAAATATTATGAACACATATTAGATATTATATACTAAGACTTTACCAAACAACATCAAACCTGGCATGATTGTAGCTGCATATGACTGAATAAAAGATTTTTACCCCCCAGTTGGGCATGTCACTTTATGCTAGCAACCCCTGAAGAGAGACAGGGACAAAGCATTTAGTAGCACCACTTGGTGAGTAACATCAGTGCAAATATCTTGCATTTCACTAGCCAATATTTGTGAGGTAAAGGATAATTTTTTTAAGTTAATCACTACATGATTCTTCAAAAACACAGAAGAAAATGTCTTCTATAATGGGCTCTGTAACTGACACATTTCAGTACCTTAAAAACCACCTAAGCTAAATTTTTTCAGTCAGTCATCTAATTTAAAGAACATTCACCTAATGGATCTTGTTGTTTTGCCTTTTTTTTTTTCATTTCTTTTGCAAACATTAGCATCTTTACACTGCTGTTTATCACATTTCATGCAAAAATGGACCAATAGACATGGTCCAAAATTTGGTTTATTTGTTATTTTATAATGTTATATTTATAAAATCTGCAGAATTTTATATTTTTTATCATTTCACACATACAATTACCGGCAATTACATATTTATTTGCAAAAAAAAGCACTAAAATGACAACAAGCACAATATTAATACAATCAGGCATATTTTATGCATGCCAGTGCATTTTGTTTAATTTCTAAACCCTTTCTCAAGCACGATCAGTGTTATCTGTAGTTATCATCAAATCAAACCTGTTTTAGCCAATTATGTGCTTTATTAAGATAAATCCTGCTGGTGATGAATGCTGGAGGCCCTGAGCTGAAGTCAATGCATTATTAGTGAATATATATGTGTGTGTGTGTTAGCATGTCACCCTGTTCTGAGCAAAGCAGAGTAATTGTTGGGTCCGGAAATGAAATCTGAATGTGAATTCAAAGTGACACTGTCAGTCACGGCAAGCATGGCATTTGGAAAAAAGTCAGAGAGCACGACAAGAGCCGTAGGACATCACTTCCGCAGCGCATGTACACACAACACACACCCTCTAACCATGCACTAACTCCACTCCCGGACATACAAACACAAACACACAGATGCCACTCGTGTGGGTTTGCGACCTGACATCGCTTTTACCCTACATGGGCCTATAAATACATTCAGTGGTATTAGAAGGGTGGATACAGCTTACGCTCATTTGAAGCACAAATGACAGCAGCTATGCACTGCTTTATTTGTGTAAGACTGAAGTAAATGAGAGACTGGCATTATATCTTCTACTATAATTTGCTGTTGTCAGAAAGAACATCTGAAGTAATGTATAGTGTTTTTATGCAATGCTGCTTCCTGTTAAAAGATATTAGTGGATCAAAGCATAAACCTATACTCCATTTGCTGGCAAAATACAGTGTCCTACGGATGAGTCATGATTTTTATTATTTTAAATTAAAATAAATATAGTTAAAACGACTATTGTTAAATTCTTAAAAAAATATATATGTATTTCCTTTGTCGTTACTACTAGCAGAAAGCAATGGTAATGGTTTTCTAAGCTGTTTCCCAACTGCCATTAAAGTACAAAAAAACTAACTAAACTAATCTCCTTTTCTCTATATTATATTATGGACCCGGAAGCGAAAAAATAATAATCCCTCATCCTATGAAAAATTATTTTCAGTTAATAAAAATGTATCTTGCTTGTTAATTTCCTATTATGCTTAAGATGCTTTTCATGTTTTCATGTAATAATTGTATGTCATATTTAACTGACACATTACTGGCTGGTCAATTTTTGAAAGTACCTGAGCCCTAGTACAGCTGACCCCACCCCAACACCCCAGCCCCCAGCAGAAATTGTTCATCTTTAGTTAGTGAACATTACTGCACCATAATCTTTAGCAGTTGCATTACTAAAGTTGCATTGACTCCATACACCTTGCTGACACATTTTATTAAAATAAACATATGAAAATGTCAAGCAATGTCAGTGTCTCACGGGAATGTAAAGGTTGTTTACCTTTAACCGCAATAAATGTACACAGTCTGACTTTTGAGAGGTCATTTACATTGCTGGTACATTAGACAAACGAAACGATAACCAGGACACATTCTCCACTCATTTTTTACTAATATTGTTTAATGACAAATACAGCTACAGTGCTGTTCATTTGTTTGTATTTCATATGAATGAGTAAATGTGAAGACGTGTTTTTAAAAGTAATCATGCAAATCCAACAGAAAATGCTGTGAGCTTTGTGTGAATCAAGATGTGTCCTTTATTTCCTGACAAGTTACTGTTAAATAATGAGCAGCATGAAACTGTCTGGAATTCCAAATATGCTGGATCAATGTGGCTTAATGAAATATTAAACTGGCAGTCAAACAGTTTGATCGATCTTCCACGGTAGCCCAGTGAGTCAACACAGGTTTTTTTTTACATCTCCCCCATGAGAGCACACTGCCATAACAGCCCATTAACCACACACGTTAACCTGCTACTGATATTATGCAATGCATAAAAGCAGATCGATATCCTGAGGGGCTTTAGAACATCAGTGGACTAAATTTCATGCCTAACATTATACTTTTAGTATTTATGTTTATTGTGCAAGTAATCAATTAATATACTGTATATGTTGCAGTTACTGTGCACTTGAAATTTGATTTGCTTGCTGTGCACATAGTAACACAGCGTAAGTGTTAGCACAATGGTTCTCAAAACAGGGGTGGTGGCTGCCATGGAAAACCTTTCATTAAATCTGTCTTAGCCATGTCTAAAAATTAGTAAGAACAGAGAACGATGCCATGTCTTCCATGTATGGGTAAGGTCAGCACAATTGTCAAGATCCTCTATGGTTGGTTGGTGGGGTTGGTGGCTGGGGTTGTTAAATGGAGGCCCCAATGACACTTAATGTCCATAAATAAGCCTTAGACTTAAAAGTCTGAGAATAGCTGCATTAATGAGGACTTTTAGTCCACCATTAGAAATGTTGGACCCTATGAATTGATATCATATTTATCCTCCAGTTTTTCTGAGGGCCTGTGTCAGTGCTGAACATTGACAATTACACAACCCCCACCACACCTTTATGGCACCCAGATTACAGGTGATAATGTTGTATTTTTGGAGGGTCCAAGAGTATTTGAACAATTCTTTAAAACTTTCAAATCTGATTTTTGTGTTAGATTTTAAAATTACAAACATATTCATGAAATAAGGATCACATTACTTATATAACTCTCAGATGATAGATGCATTGTGGAAAAAACAGAGTTTGACTTTAAAAGGTAGGTAACATTTTTAGTAAATATAATTTCTAATAGTAAGTAAACCAGTGTAAAAATCAGTGTCAGTGTCAGATCATTCTGTAAACTTTTTATTATAATTTGAATTTATTCATATTTTTAAAGAACTTGGTTACTACATTTTAAAACTAAACTCCCCATTTATTTACACTGCTATATCCATGTTGAATTATTTAAAATCTTCTGTAAAGTGACAAACAACACACCTGTGATGAACTGCATTATATAATAAATATATTTTCTATTGAAAGGACATTGTATTCCAAGGCTAGGCTTCATCACTGTCCTAGAAACTGGCCCAATAAATCTCAGAAATGTATGAAAGTGTACTTAGAAATTTTATGTCAGTTCTGCACCTATAAATGAAGGTGGGTAAACAAGTTAAAGAGACAATGTATTTGTTGTTAATTAGCTTAACCTCACACATGAAAGATGAGAACAACATCTAATATTTAATTAAAGTAAATTTAGAGTAACAAACACAAAACTTTCCTAAGAAAATAACACCCTCAAATCATGTGTCATAGCTACTGGAACACCTACACATTCTAATAAAAAAAATGTAACTGGAGCTGGTTCCCTATTTATATTTCCTTTTTTTCTGCCCGAGTAACTATTTGAAAGGCATACCAGTAATGCAAAACTTTCCCTAACCACAAAAGTAAGCACCTAGATTTGGTTAGACACTGGAACTTTAACTTGAATCAGCTTCTATGGTCAAAAGATAAAACAAATAAAGCTTTTTGACTAAAAATGCTCAGGGTGGCTTTGACATAAAAATAATGGTAATGCAAAAATGACTTTAACCACACTGTTAAGTGTAAGTGTTTTTGGTGCAGAGAACTTTTGACATAGTTTTGAAAAACAAATGAGAGAAAAAACACAAATGGACCAACAATGAAGTTCAGACTTTACTGAGCCAATATGTAAGAGAAAAATCTTATTTTGACACCTCAGTCACAGCATCTCCATCTTCATGTAAGCAGTCACTTTATCAACCATAGGCTGGTTAAGCTGCTTCAGGTTTCCTACTGCTGGTGAGAATGCAAACAGAAATAAAAGCCCCTGAAACTGTTTAGTTTTGGGTGAGCTCCCCAGTTGGTAGTTCTTCTCAATGATTTCCTAGAACTGTTTGGGGCTGTTCCAGAGGCCCCGGGAACCTTCTTAGAAGATAAAGCATCACAGACTCCATCAAGTAGTAGTAGAATTTAAAGAAACATCTGGCTGCCTCTGCCAAAAAAACTAAAACTCAGTTATGGTTGGATCTTCTAGAAGAATAATCCAAAACATACATCCAAATCCCCAGAAAAATGGTTAAATGATCAAGCTTTTCCAATCACATGACCTAACCCCAGTAAAAGCCTGGAGAGTGAGCTGGTGAGGAGCATCCAAAAGTGAGGACTTAAGGCCCTGGAGGATCTGGAGAGGTTCTGTATTGGCAAGTGGTCTCAGATTGCTCTTTTTGTTCTCTAATCTTATCAAGCAACATCAGAGACGGTATGCTGCTATGATGATAAAGGCAGTGCTAAACATTTTCCTAATTCTTAACATATTTGATAAAAAAGTGTTTTTTTTAAAATTGATAAAATTTCCTCATGCTTTGTGTGAAATTGAGCTAATTGATCCCATTTTATGACCTCTGATGGTACCAATAATTATTGAGATGATCTTAAATACTGCTAATTATAGTGAACATACATAATTTCATCAATTAATTAGTTATGGGTGTGACACATGTATGAGACAGTGACATTAACAATAGTGAAGACTGATAGTCCAGTTCGGTTAGATATGTATAGTTAAATAGCCTGTATGTGAATCTGGACTGTGTAGCAGTCTATAGTGAACGCAGGGCAGTTGTCCGTGTAAGAGCTCCACATGCTCTCCCACAGAGTTTCTGACGGTGGAAACATATGCTTGATGTACCTGAGGGAAATTAGAAGCCAGAAACATACCGTCCCTTCTAAATAATGCACGACTCACCAGATGAATATTGCGAACACGCAGGGGCCTCATGGGAGCCCTTGCGCTCCAAAGCCACTCAAGAAGAGAAAAGTGCTAAATGGGTACCCCCCACCCCATCCACTTACACTTGCGGTTGAACTTTTGCCTTGACTCGTCAACAAACGAACAAATGAAGCAGAGGTCCTTTTTGGAAAGAGGACGAACTAGAGGAAGCGCCTCAGCAGACAAAAGCGCTTACGTGTTATTGTGAACTTGCAACTGGAAATCAGAAAGGGTGAGCGAGCAAAAGGAGAATGAGGAAGCACTGAGAAGTGGGAGAGAGACAGAGAGAGACAGAGGGAGAGAGAGGGAGAGAGAAGATATGAGTCGAGCTGTCATGTGATAGATGTTGTTCCCTGCCTCTGTGACTCTCTCCCTTTTATATAACCCACATAACCTCTGCTGCTCTGCCGCCAGCCACACACACACACACACACACACACACATGCACAGTCGGGCACACAGAAAGCACGCAGCTGGAGACAGTAGGCAGCTGACTCAGATAGGCGCCTGGATGTTCCGGCCTAGTGAACACACCAGCAGAAGTGTTGAACTGGCCCAAAAACACAGCAGCGCAAGCACGAGAATATTAGTGCTTACTGAGACAAAGATGCTGTGCATATATGAAGCCATATTTAATGTGAAAATGATTTTTTAAGGCTTTCTAATGAAGTTGTGGGCTTTTAAAGCAACTGAACCAGCTTTGTTATTATTCGGTTATTAAAAATATATCTTATTATTCAGTAACTGCTACTACTAACCTTATTATAATCTAATTAAACCTTGTATCTCAAAAAAATGGCAGCTTTACAAGACAAACACCAAGATTCAAGATGTTTATTTGTCATATACACAGTTATACTAGTACAATATGTACTGAAATGAATCCCTGAACACTCCAATGTCCCAGCAATGGCATCTAGTTACAAGAAAAGAGATTAAACAAGGAAAAAGAACAAAAAATATATAAAAGTGTATATATATTATAAATAGGGCATCTAAAAATAAGCAGTATATACACACAAACAATATATACATAATAATATGAATCTCTATATAGCCTATGTAAAATAACAAGTGTAAATGTGCAAATAGCATAATGGTATAGGCAATACGTAACAATTGCCTGTACTGGGTTGCACAGCTGTAGTGGAAGTGGGAGAAACCTTAATATAAAATATGCTATTATGGGCCATTTCTTTTGCTCCATTCATTGGGAAGTTTTGTAAAGAATATAAATGTCAGCAGTTGTTTTCAAATTCTGTAAAAATGTAAAAAATGACAAAAATGGAGATGTGAGGTTTTTGTCCAACTGCCATGACATGTAAATTGTGTAGTTATTTGTGTGATCAACTTATGTGTAATTAGTATAAATAGAAAAACACTTCTATGGAAGTAGAAGTAAACATTCTTTGTGGTTCTTCTGTGGAATCACTCCAACAATCTATTTTTGGAACCTTTTTTCTTTAAGAGTGTAAAGAATATTACAAAATGTACTAACATGGTTGAATTGAACAACCGTCTAAAAGGTTGAACTCCATGTTTCCAGTAAAATGAATCCCAACATGTTAGAAGTGAAAGTTTAATTATTTAAATATGGGAATTGTCTATGTGCTGGCTTTAGATATTCAATTCCCAGTGTGTATAAACTGACATAACGCAATTAGCAGTTTGACCATGTTTACATCAGGTCATTTTATGCTTATTGAGAATCAGGATTATATGTGAATGAGTTCAAACCAAATGCATGGGTAAATGCACCCGATGGACTTAAAACTGACTGCCAAAACTGATCACTTTAGTAGGTGAATTTTAATGCAAATTCAGCAACCAAACCCCTATGCAACTCGTTTCTCCTAGACTTGTTTGCTCGTTTGCAGTGTAGTGTAGGCCTAAATGTCATGGAATTTTCTGCCATAAGGTAGGAGGGAGAAAAAGCATTTGCTCTGATGACATTGTACTCTGTAGTCTGTATGTCTGTAGTCTGTATACTGTGGTCTAGACATTGTATCATGTAATGTCATTCAATGTATGACGTGTAATTGTGCAGTGACCCTGTACCATCCTGATTCAGATTGATGCCTTGTTTGTTGTTGAAGTTCTTACCACTGGAACCCACTCATTCCTGCTGAGGAGAGCCCCATATGGACAGCCCTAAGGCCCACTAACTTGATTGTCAGTCATTGTGGCCCACATGTACACTAGGAACTGCTGACTGTCTCAGATCACCCATCACTGTTTTTTCCTTAACAACTTTCCCATAGTAGTTCAACTGCAATGGATCCATATCCTATCATATATACTTTATATGATATGCTAGTTCAAGCTATAGGCTTTTAGATACCTCTTCTAGAAACTGAGGTCAGTTCCTTTTTCTTTTTATTGTTATTGTTATCCGGTGTTGGCCAGAGGAGGATGAGTTCCCTTTCTAAGCCATGGTTTCTTCCAAGGTTACCTCCTCCAGCTCAGGGAGTTTTTCCTTTCTGTGTCACTTCTGGCCTGCTCATTAGGGGCTCAAAACCAGATTCTGCAAAGCTGTTTTGTGACAATGTCAGTTGTAAAAAGCGCTATATAAATAAAATTGACTTGACATTATGTATTCCTTAAGATTGGTGGAGCCACCATAGGTTACAGCCTCCCAGTCACTGCTCAAAACAGTCATTACATGTGGAAATGGCTCCTGGGGGCCAGGCTTTTGTTTTCTTCAGAGAGGGCTTTGTACATCTGACAAGGGGTCTGTATGATGGGATTTGCATAACAGAGATGTGGACTGAGTAGTGGAGGTGGGGGGCAGGCTGGAATTTTAAATTATGGGCAACATTTGGGGGGGGGGTTATGGGTTTTTGCTCTGAGGTAGTGTAGTGTTCAATAAGGCCTTGTGAGGTGACCTATAGGCTGTAGGAAAATATGATATGGTTCTATGAACCTCAGCATGGCTTTCTCTGACCTTTCATGAGATGTAAACACTGAAGCAGAAAATTGATACATTTCCTCTTGGATACAGGCCTCAGTGTGATATGAGTATGGCTATAAAGGCCAATTTTTTATCCAGCAAAGCTAAGACATCTCATACAGACAAACAAATGCATATCTCTAGTCAAATGACATAATTTGTTGATATTCTAATTAAAAATATGTGAACATGCTAAAGAGAATGCACTTTACTTCACTTCATTTTAATGCACAGTTACTGTTAATTTGCGAAATTTACTATAACAGTGAAAAAACATAAAAGGTGGCATGCGCAAAAGTTATGTCACATTTAATATGCTTTATATTTATTTTTTTCCAATATGTCCAGTTCAGCAAATAAACAGAAAGTGTGCTTTTGTTTAAAGTAGAGTATACGTTAACTTATTTTCACTCTTAACAAAACATGTCATTTGATCAATCGGCCACGCACACTCTTGACACTTCCTCCGTCTGTTGAAACACACGACCACCGCCCCCCCCCCCTCCGCGCGAACCTCATCAGAATGGTGCATGAGGATGAATGGTAATTTATGTTAATTAGGTTGAATATGTAATGATGATGATAATGAGGACATCCTCTCAATTCATATCTCTCTGAATAGACGCCCTTTGGGCATACTCCTTAGTGGTTCTCTAATACAGGCACGTGTTTGCCCTGGGGACAGAGTTGCAGACGGACAGATTGTGTTTTCACAAGCAGAATTCACTTTTTAATTGGTGGGAGGTACAGAACTGCCCCAAAACTAACACTAAACACCACCAAGTTTTTGTAAAATAACAAATTGTAAGTAGACTACTAACACTAGAGCTCATGTTTGAACTGTTTTTTTTTATTTAAATTGCATAGAACACAGATTCTGCAAAATCGAGCCCAAGTGTGGCCCAAGTAGATTCTTTGTTAGAAACACAAACTCTGTACAACCACCTTGCTGATGTAGTTAGAGACTGGCCCAAATATATTCTTTATTCAAAACACCTGAGCAACATGGTAGTGCAGTAGGTATCACAATCACCTCACAGCAAGAAGGGCCTGGATCTGATCCCCAAGCAGGGCAAGTTTTCTCTATGTCTGGGTGGGTTTCTGCCAAGACTTCCGGTTTCCTTCCCTTATGTACATCAGTCCTTACCCTTAGGTGTAATGACCCTGTGGCAGACTGGCAACCTGTTCAGTGAATTTCTTTGCCTTTCATCACATATAACTGGAAACCTTGACCTTGACCAGCATATGTGACTTGTAAAATAATTAAAAGCTCCTACCCTGTACCTTCCTCCTTGGTGTAGTGTGCTATACCAGCGTAGCACACTCTACCATATTCCTACCATGTCACTGTGACTGATATGCTGTGGAACACCCAAATCAATTATGGTTAAAAACTGTCCATTCAAGAATGGTTTATGAATTGTGCTTGACATTAAATGGGCAACATTCTGTGTAGCTATATAGTGGAGCTATAAGCCTGATGTTTCCAATAAAGTGGGCAAGTAGTGTATATTAAACATTGAAGCAAATATGGCCTTTAGGTACACCAGATTAAAACTGCAATGACTGAAAGGACACAGTTACGATCCCAATTCGGTTACTAAGCAGGAAGCGGTGTAGACAGGCTGTTGGTGGAATATGGCCTTTGACACCGACCCAAGAACAGTCTTCTCTTCTCTCATTCAGTTCTAATGTGCATAGGAAGCTGGTCATGAAACTGAATGAATGGCCAGGTTGCTGGATGGATGCATGTGCTGGCTATTTCAGCAGCAGGATATCCTGTTCCAGGCCCATCACATAGCCAACACAATGCAGAACCAGGATGCATCCCACAACAAGGTCTCTGTGGGAAAGAAAAGAGTTCAGCTTTTTTGGTTTAGACTGGCCTTGATAAATATTTACCTGATGGCCTTCTTGTTTGTTCAGTGGATTTACAGAGGTATTATGTCTGAAATCTCAGGATTCTCAATCAGTTTCTGTGGGGAAGAAATAAACTGCATTAAAAAAACAATTTTTACATATGATTATTCCTCTAAAAAGTTATGAAATATTTTTGCCAGACAAAGTCATTAAATGAGGACTGGCACAGTAGTGCAGTGGTTAGCCCTATCGCTTCACAGCAAGAAGGTCCTGGGTTTGAGACTGGTACAAGTACCACTGAGATACCCATGAGCAACCCACGCCACCCAATCTCCAAGCACTGCTCTCCACTCTTTTCTTTGGCTTCTCCAGTTTCCTCCTACTGACCAAAAGCTTTCGGGTAAGGTTGACTGAATACTCTAAATTGCCCATAGGTGTGTGTGCAAATGGTTGTCTGTCTCTGGGTTGCCCTGTCCTGGGTGTACCCTGCATTGGGCCTGTAGTCAGCTATTATCTTATTACTTATCTTTCATTTCAGACTGCAGATACAAGTACAAACACTTGAACCTTTTTTTTTTACCTTTTTTGTCTTGTTTTGTCCACTTTTCCACATAATAGTACATCAATCACACAGTGGTTGGCACTGTTGCCTCACAACAGTAGCCAAGGTCTTGCGTTCAACGTCCAGAGGGGGTGGCCCATGTCCTTTCTGTGACTTTGATTCTTCTCCCCATGCTGCATGGGTTCTACCAGGAGCTCCGGTTTCCTCCCATAGTCCAAAGACCCTGCACATTAGGCACACTTGAGAGGCTAAACTGCCACTACGGTTGACTGTGTGTGTGTATGTGTTTGCCTGTTTGTCTGGCCTGTCCGAGGTGTTTTTCCACATGCACCTTAGGAACATGTGGATATGCTCCAGCACACTAAAAGTTACCATCACACCACATACCAGTTGTGTGCCATTCCCTCATGCAAGGTAGGTCTTCACACAATCCTGGAGGGGAAGATCAGCATGCCTTTCCTCCAAGCAACAATGCATATTTTTAAACTACAGCATCACTGGACAGCTGCATGATAATGCATGGCTTGTGTGTGCAATTCACGGTAGGTATTATGAATAATAATAATCTGTTTAACCAGTGAAGCTGAGGAAAATAATGTTGCACTACAGAATGTTACATAACATGGTCAATTACAAAATAAATGCTTCCCCATTTGCAACAATATCTTATCTTATCTTAAATATAGTTTATACTGTGTGGAACAATTAAATCAGAACTACTGCAGTCCTAAATGTCATACGCAGCTTTCCAGGTCACATAAAACTTATGCTATACATGACTAAGTTTATTAAAGCATTTTCATAAAACAAGATGTTTTTCAGCCAATTTTTTTTAAATAGAAGGGACAGAGTGCTATGAAATTAAGTTTATGATTGGGTAACATATTTAATGCCTATTGTAAGGCTGTGCAAAAGTGTTTATTGGATGTGCTCGTAACAATGTGTATAAAAAAGACTACTAGGCCATCTGCTGGTCAAACACAGTATGTGAATGTATATGGGGGCATTTGTTTGACTATTTGTTCAGACAAAACTTATACCATACACAGATCAGCCGCAACATTAACACCATTGACAGTAAAGTGACCAACATTGACTGTCTAGTTATATCATTACAATGGTACCTCTCAGGGTGGTGGGATATATTAGGAAGCAAGTGAAGAGTGATGAAGCAGGAAAAATGGGCCTAAGGATCTGAGTCACTATGACAAGGGCCTTATTGTCATGGCTAGACAACTGAGTCAGAGCATCTACAAAATGACAGGTCTTGTTGAGTGTTCCAGGTATGCAGTAGTAAGTACCTACCAAAAGGGATTCAAGGAAGGTGAAGAAGTGACAGTGTCATGGGCACCCAAGGCTCACTAATGCATGTGAGGAGTGAAGGCTAGCCCATCTGGTCTGATTCCAAAGAAGAGCTACTTTAAGAAGTGAACTCTGACTCTAAAAGAAAGGGGTCAGAACACACAGTGCACCATAGCCAGAGCTGTTTCAGCAGCATGAGGGACCTACTCAATATGAGGCAGATTGTATAAATGTTATGGTTGATTGGTGTATATAGTTAAGAAAAGGATAATTCAAGATTTTCTTTCAAAAATTTAAAATTCTCAAAAATTGTTTCTTTTTTTTTACCATTTCTAAGATAATTTCTAAGAACTGATAAGTGCTACTTTTCATAATAATTGTGGTTGGACAGGGGTCATCAGATTGGACATGGGGCCCAGAGCAAAAATTCATTGGACCAGATCACATACAGGTCACCCCATGCTACTGTACAATTGCTGGGAGCAATGTCACCACAACCACTGTGCATTAAAACCTTGGGGAATTGGTTCCAATGGCCAAGCAGATGGACACAAGGCTAAGATCACTTACGAGCATTAGCTGGAGTGGTGTAAAGCATGCCTTTACTGGGCCATTGAGCACTGGTTATGTGTTCTCTGCAGTGAGGAGTCCTTACATCAACATAACTGAACACTTTTAGAATAAACTTAGAATGAACCAGGCATTCTCATCCATTATCAGCAGCTCTATAGCCATTGAAAAGTTTCACTGCCATTTTGCATATAGTTAGTGTAAAATGCATAGTAAACACTTATTTTTTTTATATAAAAACGCATATTTTTATGCTTACTATTAAAATACTGGGCATCTATACTGTTTAAAATTAAGGTTCACTGGTCATTTTGAGGGCAGCATAAAGGTCCTGGGTTTGATCCACGGGTGCCTTTCTGTGCGGAGTGTGCAAGCTCTCCCCGTGTTCATGTGGGTTTTCTCCAGGTGCTCCATTTTCCTCCCACTGACCAAAGACTTGCAGTAAATTGATTGGATGCTCTAAAATTGCCCATAGGTGTGAATGTGTGTATGAGTGGTTTCCATCTATATGTTGCCCTGCAATGGGTTGGTCTTCTGTCCTGGGTGAACCCCACTTTAGGCCCACAGTCAGCTGGGATTGGCTCCTGCGATCCAGAAACTGAAGAAGAAGTTTAGAAAATGAATGGATGGATGGACATTTTGAACAGTAAATTAAACAGTTATATTTGCATTGTAGACATCGCAAATAATTAAGGTTTTCTACAATGAACCACTTCACACCAAACCACTCTGAATTGCTATGTATACCTCATGACCACTGAACTCTGCAGAATTCCCCTTAACCATTTTGGTGATGCAGTTCCATAACCAGTAGAGGGCACCAATGTTTGCTTATTTAGTCCAACCAAGCCATTAAGTCTGCACCATCATACACAAGCAAACACTTTCCTACAAAACACAAATTACAAAACATAAACATAAATTCACAATCATAAGTTTCACTGTCACCCATTTAAATAAGCAGTGTAGGAATTGGGGCGTGGTTTGATTTGCTCACCCCTGACATCATTTTCCTAGCTGTGACCTAATAGTTGGAAAAGAGGGCTTGTAACTAAAGGGTTGTCAGTTCAGTCCCAGAGTTGGGCAACAAAACGTAGGTGTTAGGGGTGAGTGAACAGCACTGGATATGGTACTCAAACCCTAAACTTACCACCCTCTGGTGCAGGGGTGCAATCCAGTGAGTCTAGGATTAATTAAATGCAGAGGTGTGTGTGTGCCATCACAATTTGAAACCCACTGTTATTTCTTTCTTTAAACACCCTGATTAGTGAGTTTTTGAGTTTTTTTCAGTTTGTGCATGGCCCATCATTATAATTCTGAAGGCTGGTGACTATTGAAAAAAAGGGAAAGAGCAGCTCTTCACATATTTCACTGCTTTCCATCAAAGATTAAGTTCTCTTAGGAACATAACCTGGCCAGGCTCTCTTTGCGCTCATTCTCTCATCCCCAGAAAGTGTCTTTCTATGGTTATTTCTCCTCACATGCCATGTTATCCTCTCCTTCCCTGTAAAGACACTTTGAAGTTCAGTTTCTCAGCAGACTTCATACAGTCATGAGGGATTTACATATATAATGAGAGCTCATTTGCCTGTTCCATCAACTCTCATGGTTTGCCACTCCTGACTCTCTTTCCACTTCTTTGTCATTGCCCCTCCTCCTCATTTCATTATGTCTCTGGTGTTTCAAGTCCAGAGGCAAACCACTGGCCACTGCACTGGAAATGCTTAGCATGTAGGTAACCTTGTTGTTATACAGTTGTTTGTACAGACAGCAGCCCATCTGCTGATGCACAATTTGTGTAAGCCACACTCTAATTGTTCATCAGTCGTCAGCTTCTAGACTGTAGGAGTCCTAGGCTGATGTAGAGCTCTCAATTTTAAGTGAGTGATTATTTGTCATTGTGAACACACCACAGCAAAGTACACAGTGTTACAACAAAATGTGACCTCTGCATTTAACCCACCTGTGTAGATGTAGTATAGTGTATATATATATATATATATACACACACACACCACACACACACACACACACACACACACACACACACACACATATATATTTATTTATTTATTTATTATTTTTTTAAAAACAAGAATGCTAAAGAAAATCATTCAATAACTTTTTTGTCATTCTCCAGTTTATTGCAGCCTCTGTATTGCCCTCTGTACAAATTTCTCTTCAGTCTTGCCGGTAAAGAATTTGGATCCCTCTACAGCAGAGGTATATTAGTAAAAAGCTGATTTTTTTTAACAAAGCTTACTTTTAATCACACAGCATAACCTGGTAGGGTTAAGGACAGATGCATTTCCATGTTCACTGGTTGTTTAGTCCTATGTGCAGGTCAGTAGTGGTAAATCTAGAATATGCTACCTAGGATTAAATGATGTATACTAACATGCTTGTTCATGTCAAACATAACACTAATCAGAGTTCATCTATATGGCTTGATTCACTGAGAGATATAGGCCTATGGCATTGTGGGTTCATTACATTCACACAACAGGTTTATTCTTTAACCTGTGACCTTTAAGGTATTTTAAATCAACGTGAAGCTACACTGTTTTCATGTGAGTATTATATGTTTCAGAGGAATAAAATAGGTTCTGTTTGCACTGTTGTATAATTTATTTAAAGTAAGAAATACCTACTCTGCTCCAAAACCCAAAGCATGGAAAATGATGTAAAACTAGGGGTGCACCAATCATGCATTTATATGGCTGATGAGTTCTTTACAGCTAAATGGGCTCCACTGATTCTTCTATTTTTTGGTAAAAAAAAAAAAAAAAAGCCTGCAGTCACACTTGCCATTTGCAGAGTGCCCTAGTGAATTTGCATTTTAAATGGCCTATATTCTACACTTGCCTTGTATTTTATTTTTTTCTCATAGTTTACTTTGCCAATTGTGTCTTTTAATGTACCAAAATAATCATAATTCCTCTTTACATTACCATTGTCCCACCACACTTTACCCTTTTTTATGTTTTAAAGTCCACCTCAAGACTGAAACACTTCTTGAAATGTCTGTGTGAATAAGTGGGGGCTAAGCTGCTGTAGGCTGAACAGGCAAATATATATACATCATATGCAATTTGAACACTTAAAATTAAATGCTTAAAATTACATGCTTTGTTGGTTTTGTAAGTGTGTCCTCTACAGGCTAACAAACTTAAAAATTATTTTTTAAGGAAGGAAAGAAAGGAAGGAAGCTCACATTTATAGGGATATCGGTATTGCCGTTGGCAAATTAGTACATGAAAAATATTAAATACTGGCAATGGCCCACAATCCCCATATCAATTTACTCCCTAAACTTAGTGCAGGTTTATATGTTTAACTTTTTGGGAAAACAACCTTTGCACAGGACATCTTTTGATTTATTTTAATGTTTTTTTAACCAAAAAACAGTAAATATATGTTGAAATGTGCAGAAGTAAGTTCTCTGTAGAGGATCTGTACTTATTTTTACTTTCAACAACGCGTCATTTGACCAGGACGCCCACAGTTTTGCATGAGACAGTATTTCATAGCGTTAGTTTTTGTGACATCACAAAAACAGTCGATTCAAAACTGTTTGTGTAGCTTAGTTTTACACATACAGACTGCATGGACCAGGAATTAATGATTACATATGATTACATATTACAACAAACGGAATAAGTAAGTTTTAAGTTGCAGACTTAATATCTTCAAACGCTCTAAAATATTTCCACACACTTAACATTGTTGGAAGGGTACAGCAACAGCCTTCAAATGCAGTGGGTGTGCTCTTGGCTGAATCAAAGTATTTACTTGAAAAACTGCAACACATACTGAACAAAATAAAAAGGTTAGCTGCTGACCAGGGATTAGGAGTAAGTACTGTCCAATTGCAGTTGCGCAATGCTGCTCGAAACAAAATGAAAGTAATGGTAAGGGAAGAAAAAAAAAGTTATGGATTTATAACAAGAACATATTATAGCTGTCATGCAACTTTATATATCAGTTTTGGTAGAAAGTTTCACTGGACTTTTACTGAAAAAGGTTAAAGGTAGCTGCAGAGACAAGGTCAGAACCAAAAACCAACAATGTAATGTAATGTAATACAATCTAACACAAAAGTTAGTGGCACACAGACTTGGGCAGTACCTACTGTATATATAGATTTCACACTGAGAGTTTGCACACTTGTGTTTTGTATGTGAAAGAACCGAGCACTGTTGACCATGAGAGTCAAAGCTGAAAACTTAATGTGGCCACAGAGCTTTCTGCCCTAGCATTGTTTCTTTTTTTGCTGTGTGCGTCTCACAAAAAGCTGCCTGTTTTCTGAAGTGACAGGGAGATAATGCCAAATATTTTATGGAATTATAGTTAATCAAATGTTTTAGTAAGTCTTCAAAGCCAAATGTAGTTTTATTCATCATAGCCATTCATCTTAATGTGGCAAATGTAACTGCTGAACCATTTAAGATGGAATGGCCAAATCGAATAAGAAAGCCAGCTTCGGTTCCAAAACATAATTGTTGCACGATTTAATGTGGAAAGGTCAAGTTTGCTGAGAGAAGGTTTTGCTTTTGGTCTCTCGAGTGGGTCTACCATTGTCAAAAATCTTTGAGTAGGAGTTGGGTGTGGAGACACTATAAAAGGCTTAAAAGTCCTAAATTCTACAGCATGCCTGTATAACGATATACTGCCCAAGCCTAGTGACACATAAAGAAAAAACAAGTAAGGATCCAAAAGTTCCAGAGTTCTTAACATGAAGGGGTTCTTGTGACACGTCTCCAATTCTTCAAGAAATCCAGCTGAAAAACAGCCCCCGAAAACAAAATGCCATTATAAATGTACTTAAAAATCCAATAATTCCAATAATCCTGCAGTTTGATCATCCTGGTGATCCAATGATATATAGGTGTCCATTAGCACATGGTTTTGGCACCACTTCACTTTATTATATACATGCAGCCAGCACTGAAACTTCACAAGTCACATGGTATAAGCCACCCAGTAGATGACATTAACCACGGCGAAGGTGAAAGGGAAGACGGCGCGGGCGTAGATGTCGATGGTGTCGGCATCGATGGGTTTGCACTTGCAGCACTTTTTCTCCTGGCTACTCTCTCGCTCAGCTCGGCGCACACGTGCACTACGCGTCTCTGCCTCTTCCTGTGGCTCGGCTGGTGTGTCTGTGGGACGCTGTGCTCGGTTCTGCCTGGAGATCAGGACGCCCTGGTTCATGCCCGTCACCGACAAGGAAAAGAGAACCATGGCCTGCTTGCCGTTTCTCACCATTGACTGTGAAATGAAGAACACAGCATGACAGGACAAAACCCAGAGTATCCTGACAGCTAACCTTGCTATGCTATTAACAAGTAGCATCTTCCCTGGAGAATGAGTGTGGCTTTAAATATTAAAGAGCTTATATTCTTTAATTTACTTTGTTTTTTGTATCAATTTCATCATTTGTAAATTTTCTAACCTTTCAGTCATTTGTAAATATTTTTTTATGGTTGTGACATAATAGCCACTGCGAACACTTCATGGTTGTGACTCAAACTGCATGTTTGTGTGTATATATAGTAAGATTTTTATCTTATAGTGTTTTCTTTTACGTATTTATATTCTTTAGTGTGTAAATGTGTGTGTACATATATATAAGTGTATTTGTGTATATACATCTGTATCTTTTCTCAGCTGCTGTGGCAAGTCAATTTCCCCAATAGGGGATAAATAAAGTTCTATTCTATTCTATTCTATTCTATTCTATTCTATTCTATTCTATTCTATTCATAGCCACCACAAAAACTTGATACTTTTAGTTTAGTTTAGCTCTTTTTTTTACCTCAGCACTCTTGTTTGCTTTGACTTTGGCCTTTTCTTTCTTGCTGTAGTCGGCGTTGTAGTGGGCGAAGGCGTACTCAATCAGGGCAGCAAACACAAACACGTAGCAGATCCAGAAATACACATCTAGGGCCTTTATGGCGGAGGCACGGGGCAGTGAAGAGCGAGCGCTGACCATTAGTGTTGTCATGGTGAGCACTGTGGTGATCCCTGAGGGTAAAAAGTAAATTTCTTCAATGTTTATCTATTCATATGAACACATGTAAATAGTCTATGTTTATGTGAGTTATTGACATGTTAATTTGATTTAGGACCTTTGATGAATGTGATCTGAGTGAAATAGATGTTTAAGCTGTAGTGGTGCTTGATTGACTTGAGTATGATGTTAGATTTGTGTTCGTTAGCCTTTGCTCAATGCCAACCTGCAACCCAGAATGTAATTCTGTGTGTTTACCTACAGGGGCAGTAATAAGGCAGTCCAGAGTGTTTTTAACCTGTGGGATGTAATCCTTTTTTGGATTCACAAAATTTGGATCAGTTGGCTTTTTAGATCTGAACCTTCACCTCCTTAAGTTAAAAAAAACTCCTTAAATTGCTTTTACTGGGTTCACCCTCTGAGAATTATAGGATACATCCGGTCCTCCAGGAAGTTACATTCACAGCAGGTTAAAGCAATAAAGACATTTTCTTTATGCTTATGAAGATTTCTGCAGAAATTGACGGCAAGAAAAGGCTACAGGTGACTTCTTTGATGTCATACAAATGCACATCTGCCCAAATTCAAGTCATGAAAGCCAGTGTGGACGGTCTTATTCACTTCAATGCTCACTTGATGCCATAGACATCAGAAAAAACACTTGATTCAGATGTCCGTGTGAACAGGGCCCTAGTGACAAGAATCACTTTTTCTACGTATGCCAAAATGAAAAATAACTAACCTAAGGTTACCCTTGCAGGTACAGCTGACTGGCTGATCCAGAAAGAGACCCAGGACATGGCGACCAACAGGATGGAGGGCATGTAAGACTGGATGATGTAAACACCTCGGTTACGCCTCAGCTGAAAGCGCAAGCTAAGACGAGGAAATCGGCCAGCTTTTAAAGACAAGAAATAAAAACATTTTGAGTTTACATTTAACTCACTTTTGAAACTGGTTAACAATAAATCCGTCACAATCTTTTATCTCATTCACCTGATTTAAAATTCATCATTTCAGTGATAAAGCGATAGTCCGTAATAGTAAACTGGGACAGCTCCAGTTTGTCCAGTCCGTGGATGTGTCTCTGACTGTCTGACCAGTGATAAACGATGTCTTCTGAAGAGTAGCCATCTGCAGCACCCAGAAAGACAGAATAGTGTAACAGAGATATGTAATACTACAAATTAAACTTTTTGTTTTCTCTCCACTCACAGCTCTCAAGGTCCAGCATGCACTCCTGTTCATCCATGGGGTACTTGGTAAGGTCCATGTCACAGGCCACTGTGGATGTAATTCTGGAATAGAAAGAGAGAGACAGCCATGATGAGACAATGGCTGTTGTGAAATCAATTTTGTTTTTACAAAGTAAGTAGGTCAGTATCCTTTATTAATATTAAAGGCCTCATATGTTAAACCTTTTTTTCATCCCCTGAGGTATGCTTATGATGTTTGTTAGGTTTTATTAATAAATAAACTGCTGTAATTCATTTACAGGACCATTTTCCAACCTCTCTTTATCCCTTAGAAGTCAACAGGCTATTAAATGAACTCTTTTCTGATTGGACAGTATTTAACAGTGTTTATGTTCTACCTCAACCTCATTTTCAGTTGTTCATTGTGCCCTTTTATACATCTTCACCCAAGCAGTGTGCGTGCATTAGATTTTCTCACATTTACAAACACACACACACACACACACACACACGTGCACACACACACGCACACACACCGGCTGCTATAGAGGATGACCCCATCAGGTTGCAGGCGTATGAGCTTGTTCTCCACAGTGACGTCATGGAACCAGGCTGACTTGGCATTGACAATGAACGTGTCCGGCAGCCAGAGTTTATCTACAAAACGGCTGTCCAGCCCCAGGGTCTTGTTCGTGTGGTTGTAAGACAGGCGGTCGTCTCGCCAACTCTGACGCAGAAACACTGTCATGGTGTACTCCTGCCATCACACACACACATCTTACAGTTCAACAAACTTTTAAAATTTCATTCAATTTTTAAATTTGTAAGAATAAAGCTTACTCATACAAATGTACTGAGACTTTTTTTTTTTTTAAAGCTAGCATCATAAATAACATTTAGTCATTTGCAAACACACCGTACAGAATTTTAGGTTTTGTTCACACTGTATTGCAAATCAGATTTTTTTCTTAAATCTGATTTTTAGAATCAAGTGTTCAAGTTCCTTGCTCACAGAAACCACTGATTCTTGTGTCTGGTTCAAATATAACATGACTTGCTGAACGTTAAATATGGATGTGAAAACTGGCGTTTTATAGCAAATTTGGCAGATTGTGTGAATATCACAAGCACCATTTTATTTTGGAAGAACCAGAAACAAACTATGTTTTAATGTGGAACAGTAATAAGCAAAAACTATCCATACATTACCATGTTGGCTTCTGAGATATGGTCAATGCTAGCTACTTCGATAGCCATGGCCACATTCACTGGGGGTCCTGTGAAGAGAAATGTTAAAAAAAGAAAAATGTCCCCCCACCCAACCTCGGGTCCCTCGGACATCACAGAAAAGTCAACAGTTTCAGCTGAAGACGGCGGTATGGTCGATTGTGCAAATGATGAGGCAGCCAAATGACAGAGCCTGTTAATGAGAGATCATAAAGACTGAGGGGTATTTGTGCATTGCATGAAGATTTAAACATTGCCTGTAACTTATAGGCAGAAAAATAAGAAGCAAGGTTTTTGAAGCTGTGCTTTGAAAAGAGATGCCATAAGAGCCTTTTAGGCTATATAGCACTTAGCTACATAGTTTAGGTTCCACAAGAGCATGTATGGTCAAATACTTCAAACCTGAACGGACATTTTGGCCATCAGGGGACCCTTTCCCATTTCTTGTCAATGGATTCTTACGCCACCTCCATTTCTTGACTGTATAACTTAGGATAGAAGTGTTTATTAGCTCACAGCATCCTTCAGTATCTTCATACCTTAACTGTCTATAGTGTGTAACTGATATATTGTTTGGCTGACATTAAGCTTTCATGCATTTATTGAGGTGGCAAAAATCCTGCCAGTGATATTATTCATGTTATTTTCATAAAAAACCTGATAAAAAAAAACAAAAAAGAGGAGAGCAAATTAATGGCAATAAAATCGAATAGAATCTAATAAAACAATTATATATTTTAAGACTTTTTCAAGAGTTTCAGTTCAGCTGTCACTCTCAGTTATGTTCATAATCTACCAAATATTTTGATGATTAATTGACCAATCAATGTTGTTTTAAGCAAAAAAAGCATGTGAACTTGTTTTAACAGGATTTGTTTTTTTTCCTTTTAATTTATATGCATAATATGTATAATTGCATACATACATTTTAGTGAGATCCTGCTGGTGTGGGCGTCCTCGCTTTCAGTGATGTTCACAAAAGCAATTTTGTGCCCTTGGTGGACAATGGTCACACTGCTAATATAATACTCTATATAATACTCAAAATTTTTATTAGTGATCAAGAATGTAAGATTTTATCTTAGCTATTATTACTGAATATTTGAATTTTTGGCTTCTTAAAACACAGTGATGACATGATCAATTATCTTTTCTATGAAGTAGCCAATGACGTTTCTTTAGATAAACCCATCTCACACATAGCTTAGCACCCATTTTAATGTGACAAATCCCCTCAGACATGCTCTTAAGACGTTCAGTGCTCCTGACAACTGAAATGGTGATGAAATAAGCAAGCGCAGTAGCAGAGAAATGGAGTGATACACAGACCAGCAGAGTTCCAAAATGGTCAGAAATGTCTTTTCAGCCTACGAACTCACAATATTTGTTTCTGCAATGTTTACAAGCAAGCCAGAGAAACAGGCAGACAATGACCTTGCAAAAGCCTTTGCTTTGAATGACTCAGATGGATGTTCACCTTGGCTTGAGCTGAGTTAAGCTGTGAGATAGAGAAATCCACACTGTGGCCATTGGATGTGACACATTTGACAAGCATTCTTAGCAACATCGGCTTTATGTGGGCAACGCTAGCACATGCATATTCATGCTGTTGCATAATGTATTTAATAATGGATTCATAATTGCGCTGATGGTTTCTGTGGGCTTGCTCACTCCTCATGTATCAAGCTCTCATTAAAGTGCAAAGTAAGAATTAAAAAGAGCTCATTAAAAATGTGTGGCCTAAATATTGTGCTTCAAAATTAGATTCCAGGAAGTGGAACACTGTTTTGGCGAGGAACCTCGGCTGACTGGGGAATAGGTAGAAGTTGAACTAGAAACCATAATACACTGCCACCTTGCATGTGCCGTTCTTGAGCATTTGTGCTAGGAATGACTGCAAATGTGAGAATGGGTGAAATGGCAATCCAATGACACAAGCAGTAGATCTCAAACTCACCTCCTATCCCCGGCCGAAAGTTTCGAGCATAGCCTTTCATTAAGTCATCCAGATTAGGCAACCAGGATATCTCAATGTCTGTACCTACATAGTCACCAATGTCACTCAGCATGGCCCTATAGGAGCAAAGACACACAAAAGACTTAAAGCAGATGAACGCAGATTAATAGAAAGGATCATACAGGAGGTATAATATAAAATATAAAAAATATTAGATATGATAATGTGGAATTGAGAAAGTGTTTCAAAATGGTTTGGAATAGAGAATGTGACAGTTCAGAGACACGCTGCTGTATGGGAAAGCATACAGTATGGGCAAAATACCATTGTCATCCTATATGAATTCACATTTTTTTATTATACTTATCAAAAATAAAAACATATATCATTAGGGGTGAATGTGTTTCATTATTATGAACATAATGCCATGTTAAGGTGGAAATAAGAGCTCCTCCGGTGTGGGGACAGCACAGCAGCACAGTAGCACAGTAAGCCATCCACAGTAAGCCATCCTCACCTAAACATCCTGTTGTTCTGAAGTACAATAGGCATGTCACCAAATGGGACTGAAACAGCAGTCAAATTTAGACATCTGTCCAATGCAGAAACATTAAAGCCATGAAGCAAATACAGAGTCGAACTGTTTTTAAAGATAAAGTACATTTACATTTAATCATTTGGCTGACGCTTTTATCCAAAGCGACTTCCAGGACAGAGGAAACAATCAAGCATTCG
>JBBPDA010000019.1:5805098-5815960 GCA_037974385.1 Arnoldichthys spilopterus
CACACACACACACACACACACACACACACACACACACACACACACACACACACACACACACACACACACATACAGTACACACAACCTAATAACCATTTTCAAAGTTCTGCGAACACAACGTCATTGAACAACTCAGGCAAGTCCTGGCCACCAATTCTGTTACATGAGTTGGCTAGCATTGTGCTGAATGATGGGGGAATGATCTGTTTATTTCTATTTCTGGTCTGAATGATGGGGGAATGATCTGTTTAGGTCTTTGTTTTGTACTAGTTTCTGAAAACGAGGAAGTCTTAGGGCTCTTTCCTATGAAAAAGCAATGGGTTGTATAAAGCTTCCATTATATGTTTGCTACATTTGCCTCATAGCTACAGTGCAAAACTAATGAAGCAAACTTCAAACACTATAGGGGACAACAATCCATATTTTTTGATTTAGTAGCTCATAATTCATTCATGAAAGGGTATATACTTGAGGGGGGGGGGTGAATATAGAGACATTTTTTGCACCACAGCCTTGATGCAAGTGTACACTGTTACTCCTTTTATTGTATTTTGTGATAGTCAGCATTCAGCAAAGGTTAATTAGATGTTTTTCTTTGTCATTGCAGCTGCTGTCAAAAAGTGGGACTGCAGTGCCACTTACTATGATGTATCCTGTGCTGTGGAAAGACTACCTACAGCATGCTCCTGGGAGCTCTGGTGGTGGAGGCTACTGCACCCCAAAATAATTAAAGAAAAAAAAGTTTATTTTTCCATTCTTTTCCTTATAGGTCTTTTAAAAAGTTTAGTCAAATTGCTTTTCTTGTTTTGCTACTTCTATTTCTTTCTGTTTTATGAACTGTTACAAATTGTAAAGCACTTTGAGTTGCATTTACGTGTATGAAAGGTGCTCTATAAATAAAGATTATTATTATTTTATTATATACCCTGCAAAGTCAAAGTATTAAATGTTATACTGCTACATTTTTGAGTTATTATTTATATAAAAGTTAATAGATATGGTATTAATATATTACAATGCTAATAAGTTCATGGTTAAATATGCAACCTAAACAATATAAGGTCATCTTTTTATTGACATATTTTCAATTACATGAAAAAACAACATTTAACCTTTCACCTTTCAACTAAATCTCAATGTTTCCAAGACATCTGGCAAAGTCGTCAACATCTTTTCAACAACTTTTTTTTTTTACCAGACTATATCTTAGATAATGTTTTAATGTTAAATATAACACTCTTTATTAAAAGGTTAACTGAAAGAAAAAGATGGTGTACTAAAAGATTGAAAAATTAAAAAATTGAGAACAGGACACTGCCAGGGCATCACACCACCTCCACCAGCATGCCTTCTTCTTGTCAGATCAGGCCACCTTTTGCACCCATTGATCCTTGGTCCAGCCCTGTTGCCCACATCCCCATTGTAGGTGCTTTTAGCGGTTGACAGGGGTCAGCGTGGGCACTCTGATAGGTCTGCTGTTATGCAACCCAATACACAGCAAGCTGAGATGCACTGTGTGTTCTGATACTTTTCTATCATAGTCAGAAAGTACGTTTTTAGCAATTAGTAGTTCTTGTGTGGAATCCAACACAGACAGCCTGGCCTTTACTCCCCATGCAAAACAATGAGCCTTGGGTGACCCTACACCCAGTTCAGCATTTATCCTTCCTTAAAAAATTCTTGGTAGGTATTAACCTACCCCACAAGTCACTCAGATCCTTATGCTCACTCATTTTTCTTGATTCCAACACATCACCTTCAAGGTCTGACAGTTCACTTGCTGCTTAACATATCCCCCTTAACAGGTGCTATTGTATCAAGGTAAACAATGTTATTCACTTTGCCTGTCAATAGTTTTAATGTTGTGGCTGATCGGTGTGTCGGCTATGCTGGCTACATCAGTGCTGCTCTGGCCTACAGATTCTACACAGACTGCACATATTAAAAAAATATGTTGAAGAAGGAAAACAAGAAGAAGGATACGCTAGCATACGCTTGCTTTCACTCGTCCACCAAAAGTAATAGTCAGTACGCTAGTACAGTATGTGGAGGGAGCTATCAGCTGTTGGTGGGAGAATCTGTGTCACTGTTGTTCTCCGGAGGTTTGAAACAGAGCCAGCATTTTTTTCATGCATATCTACCTGCCCTGGTTTCAACGTCTCACCCCCAGGGGAAGTGGCGCGAGTGTTTCAGAGTGAAGGACGCATTACAGGCTGCTCCATCTGATCACTTGTCAGAGCTGCAACTGTGCCTTTTCCTTTGTGACATCTTGACCAGTCAGGTGGCTCGTTGGTGTTCTGTACCCTCTGGCAGGAGTGCTGTTCTTGCAGAAGAGTCCTCCTTCTCCTTGTTCAGCAGAAATTAGGACACAGAAAGCTGCACTTGCCCACTGCTGTAGTATTTTGTAAAAAAAATATATATGTATATATATAATAAAATAAAAATAAAGCTGCAGTAACATTACAGGGTCAGAATGTATTTTTGGGCAGTGGTGGACTAGTGGTTAGGACCTTACCCTTGTGAACTGAAGGTCACAGGTACAAGTCCTGGCAGGAGCAAGGTGCTGTTCCGCTACACTGCTCCCCAGGTGCTGTTGATAGCTGCCCACTGCTCCACATGTGCATGTGTGATGGGTTAAATGCAGAGGCCGCATTTTGTTGTGGTGTTTAAGTGTGTTCACAATGACAAGTTGTCACTTTCACATGGATTTGATTTGGTTCCTGTGTGAACAAAAAAAACGAGGTTGTTTTAACCCATACAGGAAAAACAAAGACATATATTTTGAGGAGCATTTACACAATATGTAACTGTAAAAATGCCTCAAGAAATATACTGCTAGTAATATATATGTCAATTTTTTTTTACTTTGGTTTAATATGTACACTTATATGTGCATATATTTTTAACTTCATGATCATTTTTTTGTAAAAAAAAAAAAAAAAAGGTGAAAGCTTAGCTGTTAAATATGATCTGCACTGGACATGGTATAGTCATACTTTTTCCAAGATTACTTACTGGGTGGTGGCACAATATGGTAATAATATACCCTCCTGTTCAATGACTTTTATCAGTTGCAGACATCTAATTATAGATTTTGTCATATATTTTGCATTTCATGTTAATATATTATACATGATATCTTCACATAATATGTTTTATATTTCAATCAGTGCTGTAAATATAATGTATATTGGGAGGGACACATCCTCCCCAATATTGCAAAAGCTCAAAATATATTCCCCCAAAACAAAACATGCACCAGCATCTGGCTAGCACCTACACACTGTCATCAACATTTTTAGCCAGTGTGTGTGTGTGTGTGTTGTAGATAATGGATCAAACACAGCACTGAATAATAATATAGAGAAACAGACGGACAACAGTGTGCAATTAAATCCGCAACTGAATGGTAAGGGGAACTGGACTATGGGGGTAAATGCAAAACTGGTTGGACCTAATGAAGTGACATGATAATGTAAATTCTTACATTATGAACTAATTAACAAGCCCCTATACGAAGTGTGTGCATGTTAGACCAGAACTACAATATGCAGGGCAATGGGAACTTAAGCAAAAAAAAACAACAAACAGACACAAAAACCTAAATAATTGAAAATGATCAATTGACAAAAATGTAGCCTACTAGCCGATTATGTTACTTACAATCTCACAAACACACACAGAAGCACACACACACACACACACACACACACACACACACACACACAAACGGGCTGAACAGGACCAATTTCAGCTACAATCTGAACCATTTAAATGAGGCTCTAGCTGATGACTCCTGATATTCAATCAGAGTGAATGAGCAACAATGCAATAACTCAGCGTGTCAGTCTTTTTCAGATTATTCAGCCCTTTTGCTTTGTGTTCCAGAAATCTTGCTGAGGCAAGGAAGATCCTTATCAACTCTTCTTCAGAGGAAGAAGCCATCTTCATTTTGTGTCTGGTGACAGCATGCATCCGGTTGTCCTTCAGCTAAAAAGCAAACAAGGACAATTTATTTTCCCTATTTTCTCTTTGTGCTCTCATCTCTGTACAAATCCACACAGACCCGTTTTCTCTGTTCACATCCTTCTGCACAAAACCGACTCAAACATCAGACAAGAAAAAAAAAATCTGAATACACACACACACAAGCAAGTTGGTATTGCTGTCTTTGTGAGTACATTCCACTGATTTTGTACATTCTGTAATAGTGAATTTCAGTAACACTACATCAACACCTAAACCTAACCCTGACCTTAACCTCAGCAAACAAAGGACAACATTTTTTTCTTAAAAACGAAGTTGAATTTATGGCAACAAAAAAAACAGCATAGTTCATTGTATGGACCAACAAAATGTCCTGTATTCCTATTATTAATGTATTCCTATTATGAGGACATTTGGTCCTAACCAATAGCTAAATACATGTGTACACACACACACACACACATATGCAGATCGCCACATAAAACAGAATCTTTAAATATAAAGAAGAAACAAAAGAATAAAGAATCTGATCACACACACACCTCCACAAAAAACTGAATTTTTAAACATTAAGAAGAACAGATAATCTAATCACGCATACACACCAACGGAGCCACACATTTATGACAGGTCACATTAAAGGTCCTCTCTTATCTCTAAACATGCACCTGAAGTCTTTAGTAAGCAGTAAAGCAGTACGGAGGTCTCTATGAAAACTGATTCAGGATCAGCTCCCCGCGTTTGATTGGCCTTGTACCAGCGGTACAGAGAGTCTAACTTCGCTGATCCCTGAACAGTCACGCTCGGGCTGTTCTATCTGCGGTGTCATGGAAACGCAGCAAACAGAAGCAGCTTCCTGGACTTAGCCAGAAACGGTGAGTAAATAAAGCAAAAGTGGGGTGCAGGGGAGAAACACGGAAATGCAGGAATGCAACGTTACGATGACAGAAAGTGGATTTCTTTTAGTTTAAAACAACGTGTGTCTCAGGAGAGCGGCTGCCTGAGCTAGCTGCTAAGTTTAAGTGGGAGAACGTGATACAATGGGACAGTTGAGAGCATGACAGACATTCTAACAGCATTCCAGAGTATATATAAAAAGTATTTAAAATAAGTTCTCATTAACGTGCTGCATGTTACTTTAGTTTTTCAGTGAAGCGACTGTAGCATTTCTGTGGGCAGAGGCGGCTGCTTTAAGCCCACTGATGTAGGAATAGAGCAGCATCATTAGCATGACTGTTTCAGAAACAATGGTGCAAAGAAAACAGTAACATCTACAGCTGAACACTCTATATCAATTTTTTTTACAGCATTTATTAGCATATGAACTGACCTTTATTTAGTACTATTCTCTATTTGGGGACATCCTGGCCTAAAAAAAGAAAAAAGCTCTCCAATGTGAGAGCTATTAGCAAGAGCAAAGCTGCCCATGCTGTCATCAACAGGAGAGAATGAAACTGTTAGCCCAGAGTGAAGTTAATATGAGGACTTTAATTAAGCCCATTAAATGCTACTAGAGACTAGCCACATTTATTCTACAGGTCCACCAGCATCACTATGGAGGATAGTGTCTCTGAGGACTTTCCAGAAGCACCTAAATCAACTGCTGCTTCAGAAAATACCTGGAAAGATGAGGACACGGAAGGTGAGTGTTAATGTACAAAAGTGTGATGTGTTCTTATAAGTAGATGTATTTATTTAACTGAAATCAGCCTGCTGAGCTTTACAGGGATTGCATTAGAAATCACTGAGTGGTAGACGCAGGTAGAATGTTAGTGGTGAGTAATTAGAGTTGGGGAACTACTGAAAATGTTTAAAAGGAGTTGGAAAGGTGTATTTAAGGGCCCATATTCTACATTATTCTTGTTTAGTTTTTCCATGAGATTAGCTACTGATGATTTGTGGTTTTATGGACCAGACCCAGTAATATTTTCTTTAATACCTTTCTACTTCCATTAGAGGCTTTTTTAGTTACTGTGCCTTTCAAACTGAATTACGAAGCATAAATAATCTCTGTTTCCAATGCCATTTCCTGTATTGTGCCTCATTTCAAAAGTAGTCCAGGCTGAAACTCTCCCTCTTATTTGATCATAATTGAGCAGGCCTATAGGCTGAATTGGAAAATGTATGTACTAAGATCTAGCAGTAGCTAGAAAAACTCCAGCAAAATGAGAGGGAAGCTAAAAAAAAAGACACACGAAATTTTGTAAAGAGAAAATAGATCTCTAAGCACTTTGGACACAATTCTTGCGAGCTCATGTCATGAGAAATTAACCAAAAGCTTGTGTAAATAGGAACTTTTTATTCTATGTTTAAAAGGCCAGTAACCTACATTTACATGTAATTTGTTATGACATATGTATATTTAAAACAATATTTTGCCTGACTATTTTCCCAGCATCTTTTTATCCCTTAGAATGTAATGAACTAATCATATATCAGGCTTTAAGACTGGTATATGTAAAAGGCATCTATTCTGACTGGTTTCCCTGAGTAGGGCCTTATTCAAAAAGGAATATATGTAAATATGTGTGTATGTGTGTTTTGTGACTTTCTTACAGTTTACATGCATGGAATATTTGTTACTATGGACAGTAAACTGTATATTTGGAAACTTTTACAATGTTTACATACTGCATCAAAATTTCATATTCTGAAAAGGTTAAGGAAATGTCTTGTTTTGCATTATACGTGCCCTTTAAATTGTATGTGAATTCTGAACTAAAGCAGGGTGGTTGTTCCACACTTGGGGGGATGCACTTGTAAAAGATATACTCTTTGCATTTATGCACTTTGTTCCATCCTCCCCAATTAAAAAAGATGAAGATGGAAGTTGGGAGGATGTTTTCAAGAATGCAGATGACCTTCCTGCTGATTATTCAATGGATTTTGAAGACCCAGAGTGGTGAATCTGTTTTCCATCTCATATATGAAAATATCTGGCCCCTTGTATATGTCTTCCTGACAGCCTGTCTTTCTGTCAGGGAGGTGAGTGAGTCTAGAGATATAGAGGTTGACAAGAGCCAGAGAACCTACGTTGACAGCACACGGATGTTCAAGCTGAGAAGAAACCTGGACCAGCTGGACAGCTTTTACAAGCAGAAGGAGCTCAACGTGTTAAAGTCCAGGTCTGCATACATACATATGCATTTATACAGAAGGACCTCATCTCTGTAATGCGACCATCCTCCCTCCCCTTACACTTAACAGCGGTACAGTTTGCACTTTAATTGGTGGATATATTTAAAACTCTCAAGCCAGAAAAAAATCATATCCACCTGACATAATGTGTTTCCATATGTGTTTCTAGCCTTTAGCACAAGCTGTGGAGAAGCTGTTAGGTGGGTGGATGGAGCGACTCAGAGGTCACGTTGTATTTGAATAGCAGTGGGGAACAAACACACTGTCAGAATTCCAGTGCATGCTGCCATGAGACACATAAGGCCTTTTTTTTTCTACTGCTTTACACAAGATTGGGGTATTTCTGCCGGGGTTCTGCCGTTCTATCAAGATCACTCATTACTGATTACTGAACTACATTTTTGCACACAATTACTCACATTTCCACTTTAGGAATTATTTGTCTCTTGCATTTCTGGTCATTTACATTTTGAACCACACACACGCCTACACTTAATATTTCGCTATCATGCTACGTCATTGCGGTACAAAAATCAACCAAAAGTAAAATTTTTATATGTAACACTGGTAGCAATGAAACAGCGATACAGCTTAAATAACAGTATGTAAATAATATGATTATAATATAATATAATATAATACCACGCTGTCGCCTCACAGCGAGAAGGTCCTGGGTTCGATCCTCTGGTCGGCCACGGGTGCCTTTCTGTGCGCAGTTTGCAAGCCTGTGTTCGTGTGGGTTTCCTCCGGGTGCTCCGGTGTCCTCCCACTGTCCAAAGGCTTGCAGTAGGTTGATTGCATACTCTAAAATTGTCTGGAAGTGTGAGTGTAACTGGTTGTTTGTCTATGTGTTGCCCTGCGATGGGTTGGCCTCCAGCCTTAGGCCTGCAGTCAGCTGGGATTTTCCCCGCAACCTGGAAATGGAAGAAGCGGTTTAGAAAATGGATGGATAATATAATATAATATAATATAATATAATATAATATAATATAATATAATATAATATAATATAATATAATAAAATGGAGACAAGAGAACAGTGCTTGAAGCGAAACTTCAACATGGGCCACATTATAATGGCTAGACATTATGGGGTTTTCACAATCAACCGGTGAAAATGCATTGATAGCATCATGCGTTTCCCAAGGTATATTGACGTGTGCAGGGAACCAAAGTGACTCTGTCTAGTCTGATTCCACAGAAGAGCTACTGTAGCATGAACATTTTTGTTGGCTATGATTGAAAAGTGCAGCACAGTTTTTGTGGCATGAAGGGGAGACATTATTAGGCAGGTGGTTTTATTGTCATGGCCAATTGGTATATGTTTAATTTCAAAACATTATTTTAAAACCAGGCATCAGGCAGCACTTCAGGAATCATTTCTTTGTATATAAGTCCCTGTGATGATAATTTCTTCTAAATGCGTTATAGCTTTTGTGAAGGCATCTTTAGTATCTACAAAGACTGTAGAGCTTTGCAACTGGATCATCATCAAACGTAGTTTTATATAGACTAAGAGAAAAGTGCAATATGTTTCAGCCTGAACATTGCTGCAAGTTACTCTCTACGGTGAGGTATGATTAATTTCCAGCTCCCCTGTGACTGCTGCAGAAAGAGACGCTTTTGAAACTAATTTTGGAAGCCTTGCTTTGCCATCAAAAGCTTTTGTAGGCCATTTCAGTCTCCAGCCAGACATTTTCTCTACCACCGCTTCACAGGGAGGAACTAAAGGCCTGCCGTCTCCACCTGAGTGCACTGGAGAACGAGAGGGACATTTTGGAAATGGAGATTGAAAGAGAGAAACAAGCAGAGAACAGGTAAAATACAAAATGGCATGTTTTGTTGATGGAGGAGAAGCAGCATCTGTTATTTCTTCATCCCTTGTGTCTGTGCACTGGTCTCTGCAGCGTGGCCACATTTCGCCTGCGTGCCCAGCACAAAAGTCTGTGTGCACAGCTCCAAGGAGAAGAGGAGCTGGAGGTTCATCTAGCCATGGTTCTGCAGGAGCATGAGTGAGTCTTATACTTCCATACTGGCTCACAGGGCTACACAAACACACACACACACACACATACACACACACACACAATCCACTAGGGTTTCCCATCTCCTCATTTTCATGGTAGTTAGGTAATGAGTCCTGTTTACATAAATATTCTATAAGTAGCCTGAACTTCTGTTCTGTTCTTTTCTGTTCTCCTTTTTATCTTTCCTTTTTTGTCATGCACTTGCCCTTATTCGTTCTTTAAAGTGGTGACTATTGCTGGATATGACATGTGATTTTATGCAAATTACTTCTTTGCTCAATGAAACAATTGTAGTTTTAAACTTTCAGACCATACACCATTTGTGTTCATATGCAGAGGAGAAGATATTTTATTATAATTGGTATTTGATGAAGTGTGAATGTTGTGAATCAATCTTTTCCCCCAATTTTTCTCATGTTCAGTTCTGTCCTCTAGGGTCGTGAGGGGTTATGTCATATGAAACAAGTCACTTTGTCTTTTCAAAATATAGCTAATGCTTTGGACAACTCATCATGGTTGGAGGAAAACATTAACTACAATCCCGTTATGTCAGTTAACAAATCCCCAGGCACATTAGCTTCATGCAGAGTGATGGGGAGATGGAGGGCCATCCTATCCACCCTTAGAGAGTGAGGCCAGTTAGGCAGTTTTGGACTCCCAGCCACAAATGCCTGTAGCATCATTACTGATTAAACTTAGCTAGTTCCCAAACAGGGGCACCAACGTCCAGGGGTGGTACATTCTTGCCATGTATTTGTCCTAAAAATGGCTGAAATAAGTCATAAGGTCCATATAAAAACTGCTAAAACAGATTCCATGTCAATAAAATTAAATACAAATCAGTAATGGCCCAATGATATAATTATTTATAAATACAGTTGCAAGAAAACAATAACCCTGAACTGAAGAGTTTTTTGTACCTTGTTTTTGCCTCGCCTTAAATATTGCACAGTTACCTTTCTTAATATTTGTCTTCCCTTCTGCTGAGAAAAGATGCCTTTTATGCTTGGCCAGTAGTAAGAAGGTCTTACATGTATGTGTACTCTTTTGTCCAGACTAGAGCTATGTGAGGTGGAAGTAGAACTACATCGGTTCCTCGGCCTGCGCAGGGAGGTGGAGGAAGAAGAGAAGAATTTCCAGGCTCAGAAACAAGAGAAACACAATCAACGAATCATGAGGGAGAAGAAAATTGCCAGAGGAGCCAGACTGAGAGCCCTGCGTGCCAAAAAGTAATGAAAGTGACTTGACTTAGCAATAGCAGACTCACCAAAAAGAAGTGACATTAAATACTGGTAGCCGTGGCCTGTTTAAAAAAGAAGTCTTGTGACCAGAGGGTTGTTGGTTCAATCAAAATGTACAAAAAATGTTTCCCCCCTCTCCTCACATTTAACCCATCCACACATGGAGCAGCAGGCACCTATCAACAGCACCCAGAGATCAGTGTAGCGGAACATTCCCTTGTTCAAGGGTACATCAGTGGTGCCTGGGCTGGGACTTGAACCTGCAACCCCTTTGATCTCATGACCAAGTCCCTAACCAGTACGCTACCACTGCCATATTTCACATCATACTTAATATTAGTTTAATATCTCGTAAGTTTGATTACACATTTTTTAATGTGCCAAAAACTTAATTCAAGTCAAGTCAAGTCAAGTCAAGTTTATTTGTATAGCGCTTTTTACAACTGACGTTGTCACAAAGCAGCTTTAC
>JBBPDA010000019.1:5821783-5834281 GCA_037974385.1 Arnoldichthys spilopterus
TCAGCTGTCTCGCGTTTCCCAGTTCTCCTCCTCCCCAGGTGTTGTCTATCTATGTTTATTATATATACCCTTGTGTTCGGTTCACTCGGTGTGGGTTATTGTATTGTCTTTCTGCTTTGTTTTGTGTCTTGAACATTTTCCTCGTTTCTATATATACCCGCTCCAGTGCCTTGATTGTTTGTAAGTAGTCTAGTTCGTGTTTTCAGTACCTCCTCGTTTTTGATTTTTCTAGTCAGTGTTTTTTTTGTTAGTGTTTGTGCGTTTATTTAAAATAAAGAAATATAAAGTAAACTCCCGGTGCACTTGCTTCCTACAACCCTTGAACCAGATCCTACATTGGGACCCTGACAGAATAACCCACCAAAGGATGGAAGCAGCACAGGAATATACTTTTTATGACCTGGGAGTCCGTATGTTCTGTGAAACATTTTACCCTCTTTGATACAGCACCTACAGATAAAGGTGATTATACTTCCAACAAATGACAGGCATTTTGTAGTCATTTTCATTATTTCTGTTTCCTGGTCGCGGGGAAGCTGGAGCCAATCCCAGCTGACTACGGGCCTAAGGCAGGGTACAACCTAGGACAGGAGGCCAACCCATCGCAGGGCAACACAGAAAGAAACAATCATACACACATTCACACCTACAGGCAATTTCAGAGTTCAGTCACATATAAAAGGTAACAATCTTACATTTATTACATCATCAAGACCTTAAAATTAGAATAAAGTATCCCATACCAGGTGCCATTGATTAGAACCTTCTGCAGATGAAGACATATTTAAGGTTATTCAGGTCGGGTGTTCCCTTTGTTACTGATGTATGTGGATCATCATGTCACGATCTAAAGAACCCTCTATGGCCTTCAGTAAAAATTTGTGGATGCCTATCTGTCAAGCGGTTTAAAAAACCCTCTAAAATATTTGAAAGAAATAATTCCACTAGAAGTGGTATAGATTTCAAATGTCTGCCAATTTGTCGAGGATTGGCTCCCCCATCAAACTCAGCCTGAGAACACACACAGTTGATGTTAAAAAAAAGTCTCCAGACTTTCATCACAGGATTGTCAGATAACTGTTACAACTGAAAGTACACATGTCTTCAATCAGAAATAGACTGGGCTAGTTTGAGTTACGCGAGAGACATATCAGGAAAAAAAACTTTGCATTACTAAAAGAACATTAGAGCCAGACAACAGTTTACCAAAAAGAATATATGCAAAAACAAGAAGTTATTTCTGCTAAAGGGGGCAATACTACCTTTTGAGGGAAAGGGTGTACATATTTTCTCCACAGAAGAACATAACACTGTTGATATATTGCAGAATAAATAACTTTAAAAAAGCACTGCATTCCAACATAAAAAAGTTATGCCTTTGATGAAACATGATGGTGATAGTACTGTGGTTTGGGCATCAACAACTCTTTTTATCTCTGTGGTTCTCAGAAATTTCCCTGGCACCATACGTTTTTATTTTTTGTTTGAATAAAACAAGGAGCCCATTCATACCTGACTGTCACCTGACTCTGATTTCAGAGCCACATACCTTCACATGCCTCTCAGAGATGATATATGGTTATGTTAAGATAAGAAAAGATTTCTTTTTTTTATTGCCCCTGTAGGGGTCCGTCTTGTCTCGTCCAGTTATGTTTTTCCTAGTCATGTGACCTGTTCGTGTTTTGTTTTGAGTTACTCCATGTGCTCCCTGCCTCGTGTCTGTGTTAGCCATGCCCTAGTCTCGCCTTCACACCTGTCCCTCGTTCCCTGTCTCCAACCTGCGTCAGCTGTTCTTCATTTCATGTCACTATTGTGTTTGGTTCAGTCTTTGTCGGTTATTTGTCATTACCATCTTGTTGTTTGTCAGCATTGTCTTCCCTGAGCCGCGTTTTATGTTCTTTAGCCCTGTCTTTCCTTAGGTCTGTCGTGTGTTCCCTAATCGTGGTTTATTTTCTAAGTTCATGTTACTCAGTGTTTGTTTTGTCGTTTTATTTATTAAATTCCCCTTCTTGGGGTCGGTACTCGTCTGCAATTGCTTCCAAACACCCAACAATCGTGACAGCCCCCCATGTTCATGTTCCTCAATAAATAAATGATCAAGTATAATATTTTTGTCTCATTTGTCTAATTGGGCTCTCTTAATCTACTTTGGAGAAAATCAGATGGTGTTTTAGGTTATATTTATGCAGAACATTTCTAAGTGTTTTGATGATGGATGTGCTATAGCAGACCCTTGATAGGTTATCTAAAAATCTAAAATAAAGGAGAGGAGAAAAAGGATATTATGGTGTCCAGATTCAACAGTCTGCCTACCCTGCACATTCTAGGATATATCACAGTGAGGTTATGAGCTGGCAGCTCTGTGATTATATGTTTCCCATATGCTTTCTCAGAGATTTACTGGTACTTCTATACTCCTACGCCACACATAATGCATACAAGAAATCATCTTAAATGAACGTTCATCACATTACTTGCAGAAGGAATGTTCTTTTTTGCTAATGGGATCTTACAAGGATGTACTGAGGGGAGTAACTGTAAGGAGATGTGTAATGATCTGTTCACACTGAAAATGAGATGTGTTTGACTTTTAAGGCACCAGCAGACTTATTTTCTTTTTGCTAACTTCTGTACATCAAGGTTGTTGTATGCAGACTGTATGATGGTAAGACCTACTGAATCATGGGCTAAGACATGAGTCAACATAAGAATAAAACATCATCAGTGTGCATGATCCATCTGTGCCACTGTAGTGGTAAACAGTGAAGCTAACCATGAGTGCGGGATTTCATGTTGCATTTCTATTGGTTGGTTAGCAGACACAGTGCGTAGAAGCAGTTACATTACGAGATGGCCTAACAGCTTCAGACACTGTCAGAATTTTGTCCCAGGCTATCATTGGTTCTTAACATCAGGTCTTCTTTAAATCTCACTCACAGAGCTATATAGGACCACCGTTTTGGAGGCATGACCAAAGACAATGGGTTGTGCTTGTTGGAATTTAGTTTTTTTCCAGCCTTGGGAACAATATTGGGGCAGCACGGTGGTGCAGTGGTTAGCACTGTCGCTTCACAGCGAGAAGGTCCTGGGTTTGATTCCTGGGTCGGCCTCGGGTGCCTTTCTGTGCGGAGTTTGCAAACTCTCCCTGTGTTCATGTGGTTTTCTTCCGGGTGCTCCGGTTTCCTCCCACTGTCCAAAGGCTGCAGTAGGTTGATTGGATACTTTAAAATTGCCCGTAGGTGGGAATGTGTGTATGAATGGTTGTCTGTCTATATGTTGCCCTGTGATGGGTTGGCCTCCTGTCCAGGGCGTACCCTGCCATAGGCCCGCAGTCAACTGGGATTGGCTCCAGCTTCCCCGCAACCAGGAAATGGAAGAAGCGGTTTAGAAAATGAATGGATGGATGGATGGATGGATGGATGGATGGATGGGAACAATACCTGTTTTTCACAGGCATTTTATCACAGTTACTGTGTCTTTAAGATAGATATGCAAAAGACAATAGGCAAACATTGTTTTTTCTGACAACACAAAAACAAAAAATATGTGGTGGTCTGTTTTGCTCTGTTTTTATGAAATAGTGGACTGGGAAATTAATATAAATGTTATCACTGTTAACATACTTTGTCGATCTCTATTATTTACAGATAAAGGCCCTTTAAAGCTCCCCAAACTTTTATATTTCTCCTTTTAGTTATAACGGTTTAAAAAGGACTTTAGATTTTGGTATGTTCAATGCTCCCTACACCAGGTGGTCATTATGTCCACATATAATAAGAGGCCAATGATTTTTCTGCATATGCCATGTCGTCTTTATAGTTGATAAGTGTTGTTTGTGTTATTGGTGTCTCCTTAGGGGGACCAGTAAGCATTTCCAAAAAACTGAGAGAGAATGATAAAGTCTTTTTGAAACCAAGTTATTAGAAATTGGTGAAAGTGATTGTCAAGGATCTTTAAAAAGCACATTTTCTTGATGATAATGGCTGAAGTTTTATTCAGCTGTGGTTCAGGAGAGAGTTAAGGCAGTTATCATCCGCAATGTAGTGCAGCAAATGAGCATATTGACTGGACTGGAATAAACAGGATTTAAGTTATTCAATACAACTAGTGAAACTAGAACATATGGTGCAGCCAGAAAGACTATTATATACTCCAGCCATGATTGGCTGCAGTTGAGTGAACTGCTTTTCAGTGAATCCCTCAGTGAGTACTTAGTGGTACTTTTCAAAGTCGGTTTGAAGTGTGTCTTGGGTAGGTTCCTCACTGTTTTCCTTTTTTCCAAATACAAATGTTTTCAGAACATAACAGATGAAGATATTCCACTTAAAACATCTCATTTGAGGTCCATGAAGACAGGCCTGGATAAAAGTTTGGCTTCAAAAACTGCCAAAAAAGCCATGGGGGGCAAAGAATTAAAAGGTCCACCTTTCGTCAGCAGGCCAGAAATTGTCCTCTTTAAGGTACATGCAACCTACCAGCTCTCTTTTAGAGCCTCTTCAAGTGTAATATTTTAAAACTGTGTACTAGATCTTGAATGAATGGGTTACTATGAACATATACTGTTTTGCAGGATTTCGATGTTGGGAAGACATACAAGAAGAAGGTTGTCCTTACAAATGTCTGTCACACCACAAATTACTGCAGGCTTCTTGGAGTTTCACAGAACCTCATGGATTTTATATCAGTAAGGTGAGCCTGTCAATATCTTGGCACATTTTGATTTTAATTGATATTTCACACACATAAATGACCCCAACAACAAAGGAAAATAGGTGAAATTAGGAATATCATTGTAGACTCAATGAGACATTTTAAAAAACAGTGCAGTCAAACAATGCTGAACACAGACCAAAGGGTTTGTATTTCTACTACCTCACAGAACGTAAGAACTGTGGAGCTGATTACTTTTACATTTACAATTGCAGCATTTGGCAGCCGCCCTTAGTTAGTGCTTTGTAGTCTGCAAAGAAAACCTGTTACACCAGTAAACCTAGACTTAGAAAAACTGCTAGTCAACCAAGATTCTACCAAAGCTGATAGTAATCTTTTACATAGAAAATATTAAATATTTAATATTTAAACAAATAAAATAAATGAAATAAGTATAGTTAGTAGTAAGTTTGTTGTGATGGAACATTCTTTGTCTTATTGTCCTAATTGCTCGGTAAAGAGGTAGGTCTTCAGTCATTGTTTGAAGACAGTGGGGGACTCTGCACTTTCAGGGGAAATTTATTCCACCACTTAGATGCCAAAACTGAGAAGAGACTTAATGTCTGTCTCCAGTTTTTAGAAGGGGGGTGTCCAGTTTGGCTGAGGATGATGCCCTAAGGGGGTGAGCTGAGATCCGTGGTTTAATAATTGCAGATAGTTAAACAGGGGCTGGACCATTTTTGGCTTTGTAAGCAAGCATCAGTGTTTTGAATCTGATGCAGGTGCAACAGGTAGCCAGTGAGGGGTTTGCAGCAGTGGAGTGGTGTGTGAGAATTTTGGTGTATTGTAGGCTAGACATGCCGCACAATTTGGATTCAGTTGTAGATGTCTTGTGGCCGTCAGAGGAACCAGCAAGGAGAGAGCAGTAGTCCAGCAGTAGCATCTGTGGGTGTGTTTTTTTTATGTTGTGTAGGAGAACACCTGCATATTTGGGAAAATAAGTCAGACACAGAGACAAATATTATAGTAGGGCTTCTTTCCCATTACAGAATGGCCTAGTGTCTCTCTAGAGTCAATGGTACCTTCACATACAAGCAACTCAGGCATGCTGTGGGCAATAATGCACCCCATGCCATCACAGAGGCTGGCTTTTTGCACCTTTCAATGATAACAATCATGATGGTTGTTTATAACTTCTGGCATGAAGAACTTGACACCTGTTTTTTCCAAAAACAATTTGAAATGAGTTTGGGCCCAGAAAACTTACCAACGCTTTTGCATTGAGTTGGTGTATGGCTTCCTCCTTGCGTGATACAAGTTGCATTTCTTGATGCAGTAATGCACTGTGTTAAGTGACAGTGAGTTTCCAATGTACTCCCGAGCCCAGGTGGCACTTGTCACAGCATGGTGGTTTCTTAGAGAGCTTTGAGATCATATGCATTCAACTGAGGTTTCCAACCTTGCCCTTTACACACTAAGATGTCTCTGAATTCTTTTCACACTTTTTTGTACTGTAGATGACCTAAATTATCTGCAATTCTGTGTTCCTTTGAACTAATCATAAATCTGTCACAACTTTATGCACAAAGGGGTGACCCACCCTTGCTTGACTGAGGTTTTGATGAAAGCTACTTTAATATTCAGTCATGGTACTGCACCTGCTACCCATTAGCTGCTTCATATGGAGTATTCCAAACCAGTATTACTTGAATATTCTATGCATTTTTCCATCTTATTTTACCTCTGTTCCAACTTTTGTGTTTATACCATCAAATTATGAATTGGTGTATATTTAAAAAATACAATTAAGTTGGTCTGTAATCTATTAAAAAATCTTTTCTTTGTACTTTTTTTTCAGTTAAATTAAAGTTCATGTGAAGTAATAGATCACAGATTTTTGTTTTGATCACATTTTGGAAAATATCCCAATTCTTCTGAAATGGGTTTGTAGCTTTTAGAGCCATTCAAGCACCAGACATCTGGTTCCCATCATTACAACTGTTTTTTCCAAAATATTGGACAGAACATGTTTGAACCTGTTTCCTTTGCAGTCATAGTGGTATATTAATTAACAGTAATGAATATGTATTCTTTATTTGAGGAGACCATTTCCAGTTCTAAAAACTTCACCTAGCTTTAAGGCCAGTTGTTTGAAGTGTGTGAATTCCAGTATAATCAATATTATTTGAAATAATGGTGGGATTTTTGTGTATTTTGCACTGTACATTTATCACACTTGTATGTTTCACCCCTCCATGACAGGCTGGGTGTTTATGTAATCAGAATCAATCTGTGTTTGTGTGGAAGTGAGCAGCAGTAGTAAGACTCTGCTCTCTTCGCCGTATGTCTGTGCCTCCTTTGACGCCCCCAGAAGTTCTAAAAATGGCTCCCTCTCTCTCTTTCTCACTCTCTCTCACGCTCTCTCTCCCTCTGTCTCTCTGCCTTTTTCTCTCCCTGCATTCTTTTGCTTTATGCCAGAGCCCCCCTCTCCTGAGATTCAGTGTCACATGCATTCAAACACACACACACACACACACACACACATACACACACACAGCTTCCTGTCTCACTTTGCCGAACACAGGAAATGGGCACACAGAGTGTTGAATTTTTTTTTTTGTGCCTATTTTTACATATTGGAGTGTTGTTTTTTGTTGTTTGTTTTTTTTTAGCTTTTCTCAGTCAGTCGATGACACATGTTTCTCTTTCCCAGCATGGCATGCATACATAACTTCCCCCTACACATCCTCCATCATGCATCATTGCATGATTCATTAATGCTTTGAGAAAGGCAGTACACCAATATCTTAACTTCTTCTTAATCTTCCACATCCCCCATGTACTGAAAACTCATCGTTTTTTTTGGGGTGTTTTGCCTCATACTCAGCTTTTAACATGTATTTTGGGCTTATTTTGTTACGCTCATCAGCGTGTCTTCCTTGGTATGGAGAAGAGCTTATTCTGTCATTACTTTGACAAGTCGACAGTTTTCTTTCCCCAGCTATTATCGCAATCACACATTCAAATCTTTTGCCTTAAAGGGGGTTGAAACACCTAAAAGTTTTGAGTGCTGACTTAACAAGGGGATTTTCTATTCTACAACCTCTCTGTCACTGGCAATCATTTGTTACTTAAAGACTGCAAAATGTCTTTGTTGTGACTGGCTGCCCAGTATTGTGCTTAGGTAGATGCACAGAAAGGTGAGAAAATAAAAAAAAGCCTGAAGAAATGAGTGCAAGAGGCTTTCAGACAGGTGTACTGCATGATACAATTAAGCCATTAACGTCCTATCACAGAGACAAATATTATAGTAGGGCTTCTTCCCCATTACAGAATGGGCTAGTGAACCCACGCTACCTTAGAAGAGATATAGACGTTAGAATGTAACTTGCTTCCTATCTTTCATTTATTTGTGTGCCACTCAATTTCAAAGATGCACTAAATTCAGATACTAAAGCCTGATCTTTGGCAGAGCTGTCTCATGCCCATGGAACTGCTTTGTGAATGGTTTAATTGAATTATGTTTTTTATCCCTGAAAAGAAGATAATAAATCATGTGTAACTCAAACATGATGTTTTATATATGCTACTTATTGCTGAGGAAAACTAGCCGGAGGTCCCTCTTTTGAATGTTTACAGATATGAGCAATCAACTTCTTATAGATTTCTTCAAGCTCTAATAGACAAATGCAAATCAATTTGTTTGACTTTTAGATTTTTAGAAAATTTAGTGCTGGTTTAAGGAACTGTGAAGTTTTTTCTAATGCATTTCTTTTGAAATATTTGTAAACTTTCTGTTTAGCCCATAATAAACTGTAAGTTTACTCTGTTATGCTGTCAGGGGCATTTTGCTTGCATGGTTACTTTAAGAGGCAAGGGTCACTACAGATCAATACAAAGTTATTCTGATCGATCACATTTATTCTATGATGAAACATTTCTATCCTAATGGGAGTGGTCTTTTTCCAAATTAGCAGTGCCCTTATCCACAATGTGCAAGGAATCTGAATGGCTTGATGATGAAAAATGTAATTCATATTTTATGGACATATAGTCATAGTTAGCTATGGTCATAGTTACTGGATCTCAACCATCTTTTAGAGATTTTGGGTTGAGGAATGGTGTTCTATCCCTCCAGTACACTTACAGGGTCTTAAAGTTGTTCTTAAAAGCTCTAAAGTTACTTTATGTTTGTTTTTCCTTTAATTTGTCACCTGTTCTGTATAAAAATATGTGCTTTTGAAGTTTTGAAGAACTGAAGTTTTTCATGACTTTAGGAAAACAATGAATTCAAAGCAAACAGTTTTAAAGCTTGGTATCCACATATGGATGGTATTGGCTGGGAAATAAATGGTATATTATTACTGAATCACTATGTTATTAAAAAGACCAAAAGATATTTAGAAAAAACAGTTGTCCCCAAACTTTGTTGATTACATGCCAATTATGGTCTTGAACAGAATCTACTGTGTCTGAAACATTAGTTGCGAGAGAATAATATATTATCTATATATAGAATAGAATAATGAAAAAATAATCATGTCATAAGAGGGGTATCATGGACTAGCCCAAGGTCCCCTTCAACATCGCATTAATTGAACAGTGGACGTTAAAGGGCAAAGCAGCATTTATGGCTGTCTCCTTAGGCTGGGAGTGGAAGGACCTCATTAAATGACCTTTTTGAGCTAAACCCATTACCTCATACTCACCTGGGATAAATTAGCTACATTTTTAAGGCATCAATTTGGCAGCCTAATTTTAGCACGGAGACAGATTGTGGGCTCAAGTGTAGTGCTGGCAAAAAACACATAAGGAGGAACGAATATTATCCCCTGAATTATGCACATTCTGTGGGGAGAAACTACTTTTTAAATCTAATAGGGCTTCCTTACTTGTGTGGCATGTTTTAGTAGGAATCTGATTGGAATTTGGAGGTTGTCAGCTGACACAAGTTTCACATACGGACACAAATGACATGCTGCATGAATGATCCATATAGAGAAGATTCATGCTTTAGGCTGCTTTCATACCAACATTGACTGGTGCAGACTGATTCAACGTTTTCCTTTAGTTTGGTCTGTTTTGACAGGTATGAATACTTCACTTAACTTAAACCATGGACCCCAAAAATCATGGGTCTCAGACTGCACGAAGTAACTCCTTGCACCGGTTTGCACCTGGTGGAAACACTCTTTTATGATGTTCCATGTCAAGTGTAAACTGTGAGCAATCTAGCAGCATGTCAGTGCTGCCTGCTTAACATGACTCTTGATGGGACCTCAGTCTTTTGCAGCATGAGCTGCTTCTAATAATGGCACAGTAGCAATTAAAGCAATATTGATTTATCATGGAACCAATTTTTGCCAGACATCAGCGACCTTTTTGGTTAAATTCAAACTGACCTTTTTGTAAAGCATCAAAATGTATATTTTAGACCTTGACATGCATAAGCTATAATAACATGATCAACATTATTTGTTTTATTTGTGAGTGAGCATAATCTTTTAGCTCATCTGTGTATGTGTATGTAAGCAGACTTTAGCATACAAACCAAGTGGGAAGACAGCCCTAAATGCACTGTACATAAATATTGTTGCTCTGTTATCTGAAACTGTAATGCTATTAAAGGATTTTCAGCTGTAATGCATTACTCTACTTTGTTACAGGAAAATGTCACTACATTACTGTAACATACAACTTTGGACCACTTTACCCCCAACAAGCTACTCATTTCTCCTCCATCAGCTTCACAGCTCAGTCTCTGACTTTATCAAAGGCACGTGCCTTGAGGGAGCATTCCTTCTTCATCTTCTATTGAACTCCCAGGCTTAGATGGAGAAACTGAAGGAGGTCAGAGACAAAAAGAACAGGAACATGGAGATTAGTTTGTGCATTTAATCTTTGTATCTGCTCAAATATTCACAGGCAATGGGATGTTAGTGAGAACACCGGGTGACCTGTGAGGGTGTGAGTTCCAATGACTGAAATGAAGGAATGAAAGTAAAAAGGGTGGAGATATTGAATGAAAATATAATTTGGGAAAATCTGGTGCAGGCAGATGGTGCGTATGAGATACCAGCCCTAAAATCTAAAAAGAAAATCTAAGACTATCTGTTAGTGGGTTCCTTTTCAGGCCTTCCATCCATCCATCTGTGTGTTTTGCTTTTGCTGGCACTTCGCCGTGCTCTATTGATTGCTTTGTTTTTTGATTGCTAGGTCTGAGCTGTAGGCAAGCAACTGCTATTGATCAGGTTTCTGAGAATTTCTCTTATTCTTTGAATAATTCATCCAGAAATCACATCTTTTAGTGTGATGTTTTGATGTATGTTCTTTAACAATAGGGGAATATTCACTAGTATCATAAATGCATATTTATATTAATGTTTTAATTTTTAGAAATGCAGGTATTAGTCATATATATACAAAATGAGTAAATAAGAGAAATCAGTGTTGAAAAAACTTCTCAAATGGACATCATTCAAAAAATATACGAGAAGCTATGAGAAGACAATGGCTATTGCATCAGCTGCCATCACAATGGGCTGCTGACCTGACAGCCGTGCATTCCCAAACCAAAATGTGCAAGTGACATATAAAGCCAAGATGATTCACAAATACAGAAATAAGTAACTGTGGAAAATTTCATATGAAACCATTGTGAAGGAAGATACACTGATATTAGTGCAAATTCTACATTCTACAATTACTGCAGAAAAATGTATTACACACACACACAATACTCAGGTAGGCTGCGGCATTAAAACTATTTTCAATTGGTACTAAGCGACCCAAAGTGTGCCAAGAAAATGTCCCTCACATCATTACACCATCATCACCACCAGCTTGAACTGCTGACACAAGTTTTTTTGCACTAAATTCTGACCCTACCATCTAATTGTTGTAGCTGACTTCAAGACTCATCAGACCAGGCATTTTTCCAATCTTGTATTGTCCAATTTTGGTAAGGCTGTGCAAGTTATATCCTTAGTTTCCTGTTCTTAGCTGACAGGAGTGGCCCCCTGTGTGGTCTTATGCTGTTGTAGCCAATCTGCTTCAAGGTTCGACGGGTTGTCTGTTCAGAGATGGTATTCTGCATGCCTTGGTTGTAACGAGTGGTTATTTGAGCTACTGTTGCTTTTCTATCATCTTGAACCAGTCTGCTCATTCTCCTCTGACCTCTGACATCAACAAGGCATTTTCGTCCACACAACTGTTTGTTTTAGTCATCCCACACACTCGGCTTAAGACACAGGGGATTGTGCTTTCCAATTCATCGCACCAAGGCTTTGGAACAGTCTTCTGTGCTGCACACCGCTGATTCGATCAGCCCTTTTAAAAAATGACTTAAGACATTTTTGCTTAAGCAGGCTTTGTATTCTTACATTCTTAGAGATGGTTGTGCGTAAAAATCTTGGTAGATCAGCAGTTTCTGAAATACTCAGACCAGCCCTTCTGGCTTCAACAACTATGCCCTTTCAAAGTCAGTTAAATCCCCTTTTTTGCCAATTTTGATGCTCAGTTAGCAATTTGTTTTCACCATATCTGTATGCCTAAATGCACTGAGTTGCTGCTATCTGATTGGATGGGTACGGAAAGTATTCAGACCCCCTTAAATTTTTTTACTCTTTGTCATATTGCAGCCATTTGCTAAAATCATACATAAACTTTTTCCCCTCATTAATGTACACACCCCATATTGACAGACAAAAAAAAGAATTTTTGAAATGTTTGCAGATTTATAAAAAAAAAAACCTTAAATATCACATGGTCATAAGTATTCAGACCCTTTGCTCAGTATTTAGTAGAAGCACCTTTTGAGCTAATACAGCCATGAGTCTTCTTGGGAAA
>JBBPDA010000019.1:5838766-5853766 GCA_037974385.1 Arnoldichthys spilopterus
ACAGGTGCCATTGTAATGGAATAACTAGACATTCAATGTTATTCAGTTTACCTATCAGTGATCATAACATTATGGCTGATGAGTTTATTTTTCTGCTGGATATTTTTGTCTTCAATACCAACGTCTCTGTACTTTGTACTCTGTACTTACTTGTAACTTTTTCTTTCGTACTTGCAAGCATTTTTTGTGAACATACGGCTGAAAGAAAGCATTTGCTTAAGTTTCTTTTACTTAACTTTAACTAGCAACAGCTCATTTGAATCCCACTTCCAGTGGAGCATGTCTCTTTTGTCCTTAAAGCCAGATGGTGAAGGAAAACAGTCTGTGTAATCTGTTTATACCTTCCATTTTGTTTAAGGAAGATTTTAGGACTGGAGACTTAAAATAGTCTCCTACTGAAATATTATGAGAATTATTCCACTTTACAGCCATATGCTCATAAGCTCCACTGAGCATCGATTGGATGGGCGATGCAGAGGAGAAACCAACCTTGACCAATTACAGAAAATTGCCAGTAATCTTTATTTGGTAGAATCTTTTGTTTGACTGGCTGGAAATAAAGAAGAGAAACATAGCACTGCCTCCAGTTGCTCTTCTTGAAAAAGAGAACAGAGTAAATTGACTAAAATTCTAAGCAGGGGAAGTCAAAATGTGCTTCATTGTATTATATTTTTGATTGATCTATAGCATTTATGTGTTGGATTCTCTGAACTACTGAGTTTATAGAAGAGTTTCCATGTTCCTGTTCCATTCCTTGTTGGTTTAGTCATGTTTGGCTTAGCGTAAAGTATTTGAATAAGTTATGCTGTTTCATGCAACTAATTGAACTCCCCTGGTAAAATAACGTTTTGTTGATTTTTAAAAATAAGTCATTTTGCTGAAATTCTTCTGCAAAATATGTCTAATCTTCTATTTTGTATTTATTTGTGTGTGTGTATGCATGTACAGTCCAGATAAAATATAATAATGTATGATTATGTATTAAAATGTAGAAAGTTATGTTCTCTATAGAGAGAGTGGGTTTATTTTTCACTTAGAAAATCAACAAAAACATATATTTTAACCAGGGTTTTGGGCACCGTTTTGCTTACAGCCATATAGGAGTGCAGCTTTTGAGTGATTCAGTAAAAAAAACTACCTTGTCCTCCTCCCATCAGGTCCATGAGGGTGAAGTGGGCCCGTTTGCTAGCGTTAAACTGCTTGTCATTTTCACACCAACCATTCCAGGGGAAACCAAGCTAGATATCCAGATCACCTTCTCCCAGCCAAGCTGTGAAGCAGTAAGGAGAATGAAAAAATCAAGACTCTTTTATGTTTACTATATTTACTATAAAATAAACACACTCTTGTTTTAATAACATGCAGATTGTGGTGTCAGCCTGTGGCATTGCAGAGAGTCTTCCTGTGTGGGTGACCAAGCCAAGCATGGACCTGAAGATCTGCATGTATGATCGTCTTTACCAATACAGCATTGAAGTTCAAAGCAGGTGAGGTCACTGATATTTTGGACCTTTAAATCTAAGGATAAAGTTTATTTCAAGTACAACTAAAAGCACATTCTGCACTGGTTTCCAGCATTGCCTGAATCTTTTTACAATGTTATATACTTAAATTCTTTGCAATCTTGTGTTAAGAAATCTATGGTGGATGCATCTTTATTACTCAATCATGGTACTCTCTACCTTTATAAGTTCCCCTGCTTATTGTGTCTTAAATATGTCAAAATGCTAGGTTGGCTAATGAAGAACACTGACAGTTCTGACTTTTCAGACACTTCCTTAAACATACACTTTGCCTTTGATGCTCAGAAAGGTTTTATTCAGGCTTCTTCTTATTACTGTGTTTAAGTCTATACCTGTGATTCAGGGTAAAGCAAAACTGTATGAAGTTGATGTTTGGCTGAATGATGACTCTTTTCAAACCTCTTACATTTATTCATTTGGCTGACGCTTTTATCCAAAGCGACTTCCAAGACGTGGAGCAGTATAGTGGGACGGTACGTTGTTCAAGGGTAGCTCAGTAGTGCCCGGGCTGGGACTTGAACCTGCGACCTTCATGTCCCAAGGGCAATGTCCTAACCACTAGGCCACTACTTTCCCCCTTCATTTAGCGGTAATACTAATAATGAATTAATGATTTTTTAAAGTGAGTAAAGAGACAGATTGTACTTGAACATTACATATCTGTGAATAGCAAAAGTATGTGAACCTCTAGGATTAACAGTTAGCTTGAAGGTGAAATTAAAGCCAGATGTATTCAGTCAATGGGATAACATTCATTCATTTACTTAACAAAAAGAGCTCTATCAATGTCTGATCTTCAGAACACAATTGTGGAAGTGTATCATGAGACAAACAAAGGAGATTTCCGAGGACCTAAGAAAAAGGGCTGTTGATCACCACAGCTGTAAAAGGTTACAAAATCATCTTTAAAAAGTTTCGAGTCCAGTAATCCACAGTCAAAAACTGTGTACAAATGGAGGAAATTCAAGATCATTGTTACCCTCTCTAGGATTGCTTGACTAATACAGATCAATCCAAGAACAAACCAAGGTCACAAAAGAAACCCAGAGTAACCTCTTAGCAACTGAAGGCCTCTCTCACATTGCCTAATGATGTTCATTACTCTAACATCAGGTGAACAACAATTGTGTACATGGCAAGGTTACAAGGAAAAGCCATTGCTCCCCAAAAAGAACATTTCAGTAGTTTGCTAAAGATAGAAAATGAACTTGGACAAGCCAGAAGGCTATTAGAAAAAAGTTAAGGATGGATCAGACCAAAATTGAATTTTTTGGTTTAGAAATATTTGGTAGAAATATTGTGGAAAGACCTGAAGTGAGCAGTTTATGTGAGGAAACCCACCAACATCCCAGAGTTGAAGCAGTTCTATATATAGGAGGGGACTAAAATTCCACCAAGCCAATTTGCAGGAAAGATCAAAAGTAACTGGAAATAATTAGCAGTTATGGTTGAAAAAAGGGGTCACACCATATACTGAAAGGAAAGGTTCACATACTTTTGCCACTTACAAATATGTAATATTTTCATTTTGTCATTTAAATCAAAAATACATTATATAATAGCCTAATATTGTTATGTTATTTCATTTTTTTATTTTGTACTTATGTAAAAATGTCATGTTTTAGGTAATACTAAAGCAGAAATATAGACAACTCTTTGAAAATAAGAGCTCTTACCTGCATATTAAGTAAATATGAGTATTTTATATTTTACAGTGTGTGAGTATGTGTGTGTGTGTGTGTTTGTGTGTGGGTGTGTGTGTGTGTGTGCGTGTGCGTGTGTGTGTGTGTGTGTGTGCGTGCGCGTGTGTGTGTGTGGATATTGGTTTCACGTCATATTGCTGGATTTGGTGCTGTAGCCATCTGGAACTCAATCAGATTTCGAATTGCATGTGCTGATGACTGTGTGTGTATGGATAAACTCCCCCTTACACACATACACAACCCCCCCCCCCCACACACACACACAATTCCACTTAACAGGATCCCTACAAAATTTGTTTACTTGCACTCTCACGCAATGGTCTTGATCTCAAAAAGAGCCCAAATGTGTGTCTGTGAGCTTTCCAAATACTTTAAAAGTACATGATGAAAGCATTCAATTTAAGAGGGAGGGAATGAACTCTGTTAAAAAGCCCTGACAGGAAGAGCTGACGTATACTGTAGCTCTCTGCTGTCTAAAAAAGCTCAAAATAAGCCCTTCATCCTGTCACCTCTGTCTGGTGTAACCTCTTCTTGCTGTTTTTCTTTTCTCTCTCTCTCTCTCTCTCTTTCTCTCTCTCGCTCTCTGCATATTCACACATACACAGTGGAATCTTGCTATGTGGTGAACCATTTATTTATATCAGTATTATTGATCTCTTTTGAGCAGCAGATGAGAATGGAATGAGACCAAAACAAATGCTGAGATTGTTCATGTAAGATTTAAGATGTATCTACAAACCCCGTTCCTAAAAAAAACTGGAGATTTTTATTTACAAAAAAGGGCCTGAAGGTTTCCAGCCTTGTCCTGCAGGGACTGCAATTTCTAAGGACTCATTTAGTTTTTTCACAATATTATGTACTGTAGTTGATGAAAGACCTAAATTCTTTGTTATCTTGTGTTGAGAAATGGTCTTTTTTGAACTAGCTGATAATTCTCTCTTGAAGTTTGGCAAAGTGGTGAGCCACAACCACATCTCGCAGAGGTGACTGCTTCTTTTATACCCAGTCATGTTACCCCCTCACCTTTTACCAGCTCACCTGCTTATTGTGGAATGTTTCAAAACAAACGGAATATTCTATAAACCTTTCACTCTTGTTTTGCTCCTTCCCGACTTTTTTTGAATGTGTTGCACTTGTCAAATTGCAAATTTGTTCGTATTTTCAAACTATATTTAAATTGATTAGTAAAAATATTGGAAATGTTTTCTTTGAACTTTTATCAGTTAAATAAAAAAAGAATTAAGCAGTCACACATTCTTATTTTTATGGGGTTTGTACACATATTCTTAATATGTTACTTTTTGTGTACTAAATATATTAAGGGCAGGTAAATATAGTACCATCAGTCTTTTTCAATATATTCTACCCAACTCTGTATATGTAACAATTTTGAATATGATTTGAAAAAAATAATAATAGCAGTGTAATGTTGGTAAGTTGTTGGAAGTAAATGCAAGCTTCAGGTTCTTTTAACTGGGGTTTAATAAAGTAAAAGAGAAAACAAGGAAACAGCTACAACACAAACTGAGTCAAAGCAACATGGTACGTATACCAGGCTAAAGACAACAGCATGACAACAACAGCAGGGTATAGACAACAGAGAACCGACAGGGACTAAGGAAAACACACAAGGCTAAATAGGCACATGACACACGGAACACCTAACAGGGCAGGAGACCTCATTGGAAATCTCATTTTTATCATTTATCTCATTTTATTCTTTACTGGCTACTCATATCCCACTATATCCCACTATCTTTACACTGACATTGTAGGTTAGTTTTTCTCAGGACCTGTTATTCCTGAGAGTGCCCCAAAACACACACTCACAGTCTCTCTGTCTCAGATACATGCACAAATGTGTAAATATGTACCGAAAGACACATAGTACAGTAGAGTACATATTTAATGTTTCCTTAGGGCAGTTTGCCTTAGACAGTAATCCAACACAAATGCATGCATCATTCACAACACAATACCAGACCCATAGCTTTCTCAGCTTCACATTATTTAGGGTTAAAATGTATTTAAAAGGACAGTAATGGATAGACAGTCTATATCTATTAGTGCTACCTTTTGGGAGACAAATCCTACAGCCCCATGAACTCGACATGTGAAGGGTGCTGGGGGTCCAAAACAATTATCTGTGCCTTTAAAATAACCCTCACTAATACAAGTGCTCATTAAGTCATTAAGGGCAGCACAGTAGTCTTGCAGCCAATTTTAACATTAGTTTTCCTATTCTTAAAACTAAGATTGTCAAACCAGCATATTATAGGAAAAGAAACATCTCTAAAAAAGAACAAAATGTGCCCCCACCCCCATGTCCACCAACAAAGCCTGTCTCATCAAGGTGATTAATATCCTTTGTTTCCCACTGCATGCACATTTTAGGCCCACACACTCACCCATGTGGCAGAAGCAGTACTCTGCCCCCTTTTTCTTTCCCTGAGAGCTGCGTACTGCTTTTGAATTTGGGCTGCTGGATTCTTAATATAGAGATATGTTTTTTTTTAAAAGCCTCTGAAAATCCTCCAAGTCTTCCTCCCAGTGCTGTGGATACGCTAAGTGGGTTGACAGCAGCGGCTTTATACGCAGTATTGTGTCAGCATAGAGGTGGGATACAGAAGTAATAGAAGAATAATTCGGATGGACTTTTGGAAGTGTGCAATAGAGCTAAAGGGCATGAACACACATACACAGTAACTGTGAGGACACACACCACATCCCCATCTGGACCTGCCAGGCACTGATAGTGACACCATTGCCAGAAGCAAGGAGGACTCAGCAACTAATGAGTATTAGCGTGTCAGGAGTAGAGGCCTTAGGGTGGCCCTTTTTTTCCCTCTTCAGGAAAAGTTATTTGCTAGATTTGGACCAACATCAGTTTGCAGAGTCTGTGGAACAAATGAAGGCCTGAAAATGTGTGAGATTGATGTCATAGTTGATTTTAAAGAGCTAGAAATGATGCCAACCAATGATATTGGCCAGAATAATGGGCCCTTTTCACATCTTCTGCTTCCGAAGCAGGTCATTATACTTCTGGTCTGAGCATAACAACACCCAGTCAGCATAGTAGAGCAGATTTGCCTGATACTTCAACATACTGTTACATATTAAACTAAGAAGAAAACCTTGTGTTCCTTTTTACCCCTTTGCTTCTGCCTTTTCAGATTTGAAACCCCACAAGTTTAACACACAGCATCTAAAAAAAATCTCTTGATTATTTATGACCAAGGCAGAACATTTTTGATAACAACGCATGTGTGCTATCAGCTTAACATACACCTTTAAGAAGAACTTGGCTGGTAGAATATTTGTTTCTGTGTTTTCCATATAAAAGAAATTAAAGAAGCACACAACCTCTGTTTTAATGTGTTATAGTCTCCAAGTAAACAATCAAAGACTTTTATTTTGGGCTTACCCAAGCGTTTTTATTATTTATTTGTTTAATCAGAGATAAAAACTTAAGGTGAGACAACAGTGAGTTTTTAAATGGTGTTTTTTTTAAATATTTCCTTTTTAGTTTTCCAGTACAATACCTATAATGACAGTTTATTTTTAAAAGAACATGAACCATAACGGCCTCCAAGAAGTCCAGTATAATATCTCGGTAGACACGAAGGGTGAGAGAAAAGAACAAAAAGGGGAGGGGGGTTAACGAGTGTACATAATGGTCATTTTATGTAGTGTTATTCAATTGCGATGCAGTCATATTTTAGTATTTACGTAAATTTATAGTAGCAGAAGTGGGTTGTTAAAGTCAGCATTCTCTTTAAAGGAAAACAGCCAATATATTTCTGAATTTGTTCATTTTTTCCCATGTTTTTTTCTCTCCAGTGGAAGGCTTGATGTTATTCTTTTTCACCACTATGCTATGCCAGGGATTCCTTGGAAGTTATGGAAAGGAAAAACTACAGTCACTTTCAGGCCCAATTTAAACTTTTTTTTTCTGTGTGGACTGGCCCTTTAAGCCAGTCACCACAATTATGTGTTTTAGACGACTGAAGACAACGTGTTTTCCTTTTGATGCTTGTGGCTTTTTTTTGTATTTTGCTATTATCTATTTTGTTACTGACCAAACCTGTGATTGTTAGCAGCTGCTCCAGTGTTGTAATTTGCTGGACTGGTCTATGGAGCTTTGAGTCTCTGTGGTTTCATATAATTGGCCAAAGTCATAACATCACTGGAGTCAAGAAATCCTTTATCACTGGAACAAAAAGTGTATTAATATATAATAGTTCTGTATAATAATTATGTGTTGGTATATACTGTAATAACCACATTTTATATTAAGTGCCTCTAATAACTGTGCAGTCACACTTTAACAATGCATACAACAACAGGATAACTACCTATTGATGTATTCACTGTCACTGGTGTATTACAGTAGTGCAGCTTATGTAAATGCATGTTCATCAACTTCAGTTACTATTTATGTAATTATGTGTAACTACAAGAGAAAAAACTGAATGTATATGTGTACATTACATAACCTGTGCTGCTGTACTCCATCTGAGTACATCACCAGCAGTTACATTGTTTTTGCATGTACTGTAAACTTTAAAGTTGTTAGGGACACTCTTTTCAGTTTTCTCTTCAGAGTATTCATATCAAACTGGCTAGCTAGGACTTCCCCAGTCACATGATACCACTAACTCTCCTCCCACTCTCATGACACCACCATCACTGAAAGTATAAATGCTACTAAGTGCTTCTTTTAAGTAACTTACCTTTAAGTAACTTACTATGTAAGTGCTTACACAGGTGCCCCATGTGGGATCCCTCTGCGTTTCTTAGCTGCTGTTGTAGAATCGGTTTTTGAGTCTTGAAGTGATGGTTTACAGTTCTAATGTGAAGTAATGTTTATTATTGAAGACTAGTTAACAAGTAATGGAAGCGCAAAATTGAGCGATGTTCATCTTGCAAACTGAATGCATATGGGCTCACTTATTGTTTTTAATGGGATAGATGGATTTCGTTATCTGTTTATTCGATTCAAAGCGGCCAAGTAGTTTTTTTCAAGTAGTGTTTAGTGTCCTTTTTATTTATTTATTTATTTGTAGTGTAGTGCTGGAGCTACAAGGCTAATTTTACAAACACTGGAAGTCAATAGTCATCATTATTACCTCTGTAACAAAACGTAGGCCGGCTAACATTGCATCCAGACTTTTTTTTTCTGAAATGATTGCTAGTTTCAGTGCAGTTTTGCTCATTTTTATTGCACACAGTAGGCCATACTGCAACATAAACCACATGGACAAGTCTGTTGCACCTGAATGAAGAGCTGTGTGTATGAGTGGGTTGACAGATGTTTTGCTTATGTTTTTGTACAGAATCAGTGTGGGCTCCACTTTTTCTAGTTCTAGTTTTTACTAAGTAACATTCGCCTCTACATTTATACCCTAAAAATCATAGCATAAAAATCATAACATATGGTGTTAATGGAAAAAATGTCTAAATAGTATATCAAATAGTAGTGTCAGTGCTTTCTACAGTACATACTCAAGCTGACACTGATTGACAGGGATGACATTAATATTGCTGAGCCACAATGAGACACACAGCCAGAAGCAAATGCAGTGCAAACCACTAAGAAAATGACAGTACAAAGCACCTTATGTTTTTCCAACATAACCACACTTTCCTCAAACAACTCCCTGAGTATTCTCAAATACACTTGCAAATACATTACTTGCCTATGCTTATGTGACCTTGTCTAAGAAGTATAGCTAAAATTAATAGTAGAAGCCATCGTGAAGCTGAAATGTCTGCAGCATTGTCCATTGTCATAGATTACATCAGGAAAACAAGAAATTTGGTCAATTTTGTCATTGTAGGCTTAACCAGGAGTTTAATGCATGAGCCAAATTGGCTGTGATAGTATCTGGAAGGGGATTTATGACTGAGGCAAAGTGTTCCATGAAGGTTTCCCTTTCATATTCATGGTCTGCCACTGCCCTTGCCTGCAGCATGAGCCCATCTGTTTAGTCTTCAACTATGTGGGTCACTTTACCGAAGGCTCGAAAATGAGATGCTGACAGCATAGTGCAATGTAAGGGAATTTTTGGCTCCTCATCAATAAAATATTCCATCTCTCCCCCTTGAGGAACCTGGATTGAAGGACACTAGGCAAGGACTTAATTAGGTATTCAAAACGTATGCATCGCAAACTCAGACTCATGAGCCACTGTGTACTGTGTACGGACATTGCACTACCCAACTACAAATTTAGTAAGTTGCATTCCTGATTTCTGGCTGTGTGGTTAGTACTGTAGGAGTATCTTAGCTGTCCTTATTTAGGCCCTTCAATTAAAGCATCATGAAAACCCTTTTATGCGAGTTGAGAAACTACCACGCAGGCACTGATGGTGAGTCATAGAGAGCCGTAAGCTCTTGGCTTGTTGCTTTCAGTTGTAGGTGTGCGTAGTCGGAATTCTGTGGAGAATTCCCGAGATGGAGCGCCATTTATATCCCTCATTCTGGAAGCTCCTTGCCACAAGGCGCAACCTGCCTCTGGATTCCTCATCAAAATTGGGTCACCTCAATAATGGCAAGGAAGCAACTGTTATACAGTGTATGGAGCTATTAATGTCAGCAGCAGTCAGGTGGCTCATGTGTGTCCTTGCTGAGTGTACTTTTGCCTTAGTGGATGCCAGAAACCATGGATATACACGCATTCTGTAGTAATGTCCAGTTATAGCATTGAGATATCCCAGACAAAAACATGAAGGTCAGGTGTGCAAATGAATAGAGATTGCAGTTGTATAGTGAAAGCATTTTGGCCAACGCGCTCTTTGTTCTCAATCTCCATGACAAGCCAGTATAACAGGCTAAAGCTTGCTGTGGAATGCACAATGTACCTCATCTACTGGTGCATGGGCTTTGCTATAGAGAACAATGAGAAAAGTGTGCAAGTTTACAGCTGATGGAGCTTACAGCAAGATACAGGTACAGCTTTTGCTTAGGCTTCTTCTTGGGTTCACTTTTTTAGTTAACACTTAATTCATTACAGTGTTTTTGTGTTTTCTTATGTTTCAGAGCCAATACAGCCCTCAAAGTGACATTTGAAGTGTCTAAGGAGCTGAAGAATCATATGCACATCCTGCCAAAAACTGGCTTTATCCAGGCCAAGTCTACTTTTCATGCCCAGCTCAAGTTCCTGCCCAGGTAATGACTAAAACATGCACAGTTGACGTGTTTCTTAAACTGAAAATCTAGCCTTTAGATGATGAATATTAATATGATGATTATTATTATTTACAAAACAGATTATTGCAAAATGGATTGTTGGTTGTTTGGAAGCATGTGCAGGCAAGAGCTGAATTTTAACTGGTTTACTGCAAAAATAAAATGACAAAACAACTTGAAAACATCAACTCAGAAACAAACAAGACTAAGATACTCACAAATAACTACGGCAAAGAGACAATGCTAAGGGAATACGAGAAGAACAGAGAGTTTACATACAGCAAGAAGGTGATAAAGACAATAGCGACAAATAACCGAAAAAGACCGAACCAAACACAAGAAACTAAATAGAGACACGAAACAAGGAATAGCTGACTCAGGAAATGAGGGACAGGTGTGCAAGGTCTAGGGCGTGGCTAGCAAACACGAGACAGGGAAGCACATGGCTACATCAAAACAAAACACGGACAGGTCACATGACTAGGGAAAACATAACCTGACGAGACAAGACGAACCCTTACAGAAAACTTTTGTGTTATATAGAAAAATATTGTGTTAGTGTTTAATCAGGAATGTTTTTGTTGTACAAAATCCATAAATTCAACTACTAGCACTGGAATAATAAATCCTTCTGTAACATCATTAAAACTATGGTTAGGAATAAACATGAATCATGATTGCACATATTGTGTTGATTGTAGAGAAAAACAGAATTTGAGATTAAAAGTTTTAAGAATCAAGACTGCATTAACCTGTGTAGTCTCAGAAAATGTACACCATTAAGTGTGAAAGTTGCCATTAGTACAAGGGAAATAGGTGAATTTGGATGTTCTATTTATGTTCTACAGGAATCAAGTTTTCCAGTGATATATAACACAACATGATTGTAATCCATATAATAATAAAGTTATTGTAGAAGCAATTAACAAAATAATGGCTAATGGTCTTTTTGTGCCTGGTCAAAGTGTATAACCGCAACAGCCCCCAGAAGGAGAATCAACCTTTCTGAACAAAATTTTTTTATGTAACTTTTAAAGACTTAAGTTGAAAGGTTTGCTTTTCAAAAGTTGTACTTTTTCCTCCAAAACGCTCACACATTGCCTAAGACAGCTGGCGATTTCAGGCAGGTTAGTTACCAGGTCTTCCTAAACCAATAACGTTCACTTTGAGGGCCTTGTGTTTGAATGACTTACTGCCGACTGAGAGAAGCTCTTGACGGCAGTTGGGAGAGGTGTGTGCCAACGCATCTGGGTATGGTCTCATTGCCCTTTTTCACGAACCAATTTTTTTTTTTGCGTTCATCACAGAGGCATATTGATAGCTAAGAAGCTTTAAGGTCCAGTAGCCTGGCTTTACATGACAAAAGTTAATGGCACATTTGATCAGGGCTGGCAGGCTGATCCAGGGGGAAGTGAAACCTCTCTAATCTGCTTTAGTGAATCAGAGGGCTTTAAAAACGCGGATTAGAACGGCATTACGGTTGCCCGCCCTCTCTCTCGCTTTCTCATCTTTCCCTCCTCGCTCCTCTTCACTCACTCCTCTCCTCCTATGCTCAAAGCTCAGCTGCCAGATTTGCTTCCACTCACTCGATGGCTTATGTAACCTTCTGTAGTTTCTGCATTTCCACCGTGACCTTTTTTCCATCAATATTTTTTGTTACTAAAACACTAGCTAGAAATAATGTAAATGAAAGTGTGTATGTTTCTGGGGTTAAGTATATGATTTTTTAAATGGCTTTGTTTTGGGGTTTTATAGCTGTGGAGTGGATGAATAATTTCTTCCAGCAGCTCATGCGCTCAGCGAGAATGAGATTCCTTTTTTTTCTTGTCATGTCTCTCACCATCATCCTGTGTACTGTCAGAGAACGGTAATGATTTTTTTCTCAGTCTCTTTCACACAAACACATACACATTTGCTTGAATACTTTGTCAGTACAATTACAAGGGATCACACAAATGTCCCATATACACTGACCACATGTCACTTAATAAGGTAGACATACCTTGTATATTCAATTATTGTCCATTTTACCAGCTCCACTTATTATATAGGTTCCTGTCAGTCATCTTCTAGTGTTTTATCAGTGGTCAGTTTCTGGTCACAGGACACTGTTGGCTGGATATTTTTGATTGGTGGACTGTTCTTAATCCAGCATCCATTATCTGCTTCACCTGATCAGTCCTTTCATGTGAAGTGAAAGTGACTATTTGTCATTGTGAACACACTCAAACACCAGAAGGAAATGTGACCTCTGCATTTAACCCATCACATGTGCCCATGTGGAGCAGTGGGAGCTATCTACAGCTCCCGGGGTGCAATGTAGCGGGATGGTGCCTTGCTCAAGGGTACCTCAGTGGTGCCCAGGCTGGGTTTGAACCTGTGCCCACAATACATCAGGGGAGAGCATGAACGCAGTCCCCCACTACCAGAAATTATGGAGTCGAGATTCCCACATTTGGGGAATTCGCAATGGCCAAGCCTCACCTTGGGTGAACTACCTTTGTGATCATGGTGTCACCCCTGTCAGGTAAGTATCAGTATCAAGTACCAATGCAGCTGACTTAACAGTAATGTAAAAGACTTTTGTGAGAATTAGATTGTTACTGTTAAATTTTTACAAACTTTAACTAGCAACATCAATATATAGATAACCAGTCACTGTTATCTCTGACATTGCCATGGCAACAACCAAGCAATCCCCCAGTGTTTTTTACCCTTTCAGTTAAAAAAAAGGGGAAAAAAAGTCAGGAAAATGTTGTTGATCCTGATACTGAAAGTCAGATAAGAAAAAGCAATTTCTCTACAAAGTCAAGATATGTATAATTTGGAGTAGAGTTGTATAGTTGAGTAATTGCAGTACAAAATGCTTTATGGTGCGTGTGTGAATTTATTTTGTGATATTGTTTCCCAAGCTTTGGGTTGGGGTTTGGTACCTTAATTATAAAAGATTTAAAATTTCAATTTTAGTCTGGATTCATTGGTTTGGGATAGTCATGGTCGGTAATTGGCAGTATGCAGTAAGTACGTATGCAATCAAGACTCAATGCAACATTTAACTTTGCCACTGTTGCCACTGTGAAATGCTTCAATAGTAAATCATTCAGTGGATGCCTAGTGGTTAGGATGTTGCTCTTGGGACCTGAAAGGTCGCAGGTTCAAGTCACAGCCCGGGCACCACTGAGGTACCTTGAACAAGGTACTTTCCTGCTACACTGCTCCCCAGGTGCTGTTGATAGCTGACCGCTGCTCCACGTGTGCACATGTGATGGGTTAAATGCTTGTGTCATGGTGCTTGAGTGTGTTCACAATGACAAATAGTCACTTTCACTTTCTGGATGACAACATCTGTAAAACTACTATTACTACTACTGATAATAATAACAATAACAAGAACAACAACAATAAATAATAATAATAATAATAATAATAATAATAATAATAATTATAATGGGCAGCCCTTGTTTATTGAAGGTTGCAGGTTAAAGTCCTGGCCTGGGAAGCTTAATAGCTGCCCCCTGCTTCACATATGCACGTGTGATCGGTTACATGCAGAGGTCACATTTCATTGTGGTGCTTGAGTGTGTTCACAACTACAAATAGTTACTTTCACTAATAATTATTATTTTTATTTTTGTGTTTATTTCTTGCAATATCACTTAAGGATGTTATAGACCCTAGTAAATAAAGTATTAAATGTGCAGAAGAATTTTTAAACTACATATGGAAATCATTATTAAATAACATGAAAATAAAATGTCAAAAATTATGAGCTCAAAACCTAAGAAAAATATAGTGAAAATCACATAGGAAATCATGTTACATTTATAGAATAATTACATTTCTCTCTCTCACTCGCTGTCCTTCCTCTATATGGGATTAACCACTTCCACAATTTTTTTCAATATTTTCCCTGGAAGAGGAAGTGCTTTAAAGGATTTTCTTTGTCCTCTGATGACTCAGAGGGAAGCAGTGGGCAGTGGAATTATCATACAGTGGTCAAACATATTGGATCATGTGAACATGTCTCGCCACTAGTCAATTTTTTTTATCAAATCAGCTGTTATTTCAGCTTTATCTGCAAGCAGAGAAGATCAGATACTGACATAACCGATTACCTAATGCAGCGAGACACTATAATGCAGTTCTGGAGCTCTGTTTACTGAGCTCAATGTTCAGGTGAGTGGATTAGGCTTAGACAGTAGATTTGTTGAATTTTTTCAAATTGTGGAATTATAGTATTTATTTGGGTAGTAGCACGGGATGCGTTCATATCAACAGCCAAAGCCGAGTGGCAAGCATGTTTGTTCCGACAGATGGGCCGTGTGACGTCCCGCATGGCTTTTCCACAGTGCCATGCCAAGCTAATTCAGGAGTGACTCTCCCACCGAGACTCTATTAACCGAGAACAAGTGATTCCTTAAATAAATCATTGCTAGTATGGGATTGATAACACCCGTCTAGAGTGCTCAGATGGCAGTAAATGGCACACAAACCCTTTAAAAGGACTCATTGTTTGACTTCAGCAGCCTAAATGTATCACAGTAGTAATAAATCATGTTTGCCTTCATTTGGACCCGAGAGCA
>JBBPDA010000019.1:5857743-5873132 GCA_037974385.1 Arnoldichthys spilopterus
GTTATTTCTGTGACCATTGTGAGTTTTTCTTTCATTGACTGAAGGGTACCAACAATTTTGTCCACGTGTGTACATGTCTTATTCCATATTTTAGATCTCAGTTTCATTTACATTCAGTTTGAGACTGTGTCAGGGCAGTAGTGGCCTAGTGGTTAGGACCTTGCCCTTGAGAACAGAAGGTCACAGGTTCAAGTCCTGACCCGGGTACCACCCTGCTACACTGCTCCTCAGGCGTTTCACATAGCTGCCCACTGCTCAATGTGTGATGGGTTAAATGCAGAGGTCACATTTTGTTGTGGTGCATTTTGTGTGAATCGAGACAAATAAGTCACTTTCACTTTCTGTTACAGGAACATCCTGTAATACAGGAGTTCATTATCAACTCCTAAAATTCCCCTGAGTAAGGATAATATAGGACATTAGGCCTAATTAATGGGGTTAACAAAAAATTAATAGGATAATCCCCTTGGTGACTGCACATATAAATTAAGCTTCTGGTAATATCATTAGCCATTCTTTCGCGAATAGAATGTTACACATCATTCAAATGTAGTTGGGAAAATGTTATGGCTTCACAGTAGCCATAAGATGTAATCACACAATATGCAAGCTATACATGCCATGCGCACTAGTGCACCTTATACCATCACGAATGCTGGTTTTTGAACTGTGCACTGAAAACAAGCTGGATGCTCCCTCTCCTCTTAACCAAAAGAAGGAGGCATTCATGATTTCCAAAAAGAACTTCACATTTTGATTCATCAGACCACAGGGCAATTTTCCACTTCACCTCTTCCATCTTAAATGAGCTCAGGTGGTGTTTCTGGATCATGTTATGTATGGTTTCTTCTTTGCATGGTAAATTATAACTTGTGTTTGTGGATACAGCCATAAACTGTGTTCACAGACAATGGTTTTTGGAAGTGTTCCTGAGCCCATGCCGTGATTTACACTACAGAATCATGTCTGTGTTTAGAATAGCTGCCAAAGGCCCAGAAATCACAGCCATCCAATATTTGTTTTAGGCCTTGTCCCTTGTATGCAAAGATTTCTCCAGGTTCTTTGTATTAATTAATGATATTATGTATTGTAGATGATCCTCAAACTCTTAGCAAGTTTACATACAGGAATGTTATTCTTAAACAAAATTCTTTGCACTATTTGTATTTCACAATGTGGTGAACTTATTTGTAAGATTCTTTTACTAGGCGTTTTTACCATCCTTCCTGTCTTTTGTTGCCTCCTCTCAGCGTTTTTGAAACATTCTGCTGGCATCAAATTCAAAATGAGCATATATATATATTTTATAAAACAGTGTCATTTCTCAGTTGTAATATTTGTATGTTGTATTTGTTCTGTTTTTATGGATTTACATGATTTACTATGCATGAGTTATGAAAAACCGTTATGCTCCAACTGTCTCTCCAGCAGCATTTTGATTGTATTATCACATTTAATGCAGAAACATTCACTTGATAAGTATTAGGGTTGCAACTATCAAATATTTTCATTTTTACAAAAATTAATTTCAATATTACTTCAAATATTCTGAAAAATACTTTTGTACTCTCTGTCTTACTTTCATGATTACTGTTATTTTAGTTATTAAGGTTGCAATTATTATGCTATTATTATTATTATTATCTTTTTTTTTACTTGCACAAAAAATGCTAATCTGGGAGACATTCCCAATCTGGAAACCTGAACAGGTTGCTGGCTCTGTTTGAACAGCACTGGGTGGTGTTGGAGAGCACACTTGGTGCAGTCTGAATTGTTTCTACATCTCTGAGTCTATTAATAAGACACTTAGTCTTAGGAATAAATGCGTCAGAGAGTAGGTTAAGATCTCGTATTGTTTGTACATCCTTTTCTCCTTCACTTCCTGCTGTGTCTACTCCTCATGGCACCACTGTACTCTTTAGAGTTAAGTGAAAGTGACTGTTATTGTGAACACACTTAAGCACCACCCATCACATGTGCACACTTAGAGCAGCAGGCAGCTATCAACAGCACCCAGGGAGCAGTACTTTACCTCAGTACTTTACCTCAGTGGTGCCCGGGCCAGGACTTGAACCTGTAACCTTCAGATCCCCAGAGCAATGTCCTAACCACTAGGCCACCACTGCCCACAAGTTAATTATATATAATGTTTTCCATGCATCAGAGTAATTCTGACATGACTGTGTACTGTGCATGTTTTGTTTTCTCCTGCACTTACATACACAGAGAATGAGAAGCCACACACCCCAGTGTTGCTGACTATGAGGAGTGTGTATGCTGAAGGCAGGGTGATGGCAGCAGTGCGAGAATTAGAGGTGGGCTGCATTCGTACTGCACAGCCAGTTGCTAAGAAGGTAAACACCCATTAAGTGCTACACACACCATAAGCAAAAGTGGAACACCAGACTTTCCCAAAAGCTATACACAGTGTCAACCAGAGGAGGATGGGTTCCCTCTTCTGAGCCTTGGTTCCTCCCAAGGTTTCTTCCTACAGCTAGGGAGTTTTTCCTTGCCTCTGTCACCCTTGGCTTGCTCTTTGGGGGCACTTGACTTGACACTTATGCCCTTATATAAATGTGTGTGTGTGTATCTGTATTAAAATAATATGTTAGATTTAATATTAAAACTATATGTATTTTTCATCAGTAATTTTTCTTTAGTGTTGTATTAGCAATTCCACCACAACTGACAGTGGCTTTGCTAACTAGCCAGTGCATTGAATGTAATGAGGCAGAATGCTAATCTTTTAGCTGATTTTTCATTTGAAAATGTATGTATGTTGGTATGTAGACATGTAAAAAGATAAATAATTAATCATAACAAATATGATGAAGAACAGGTGGCACAGCAGTTAGAGCGGGTGCTTGTTTACACAGCAAGAAGGTCCTGGCTTAAATTTTTGATTGGGGCAGCCAAGTCCTTTCTATGAGGATTTTCCCTGTATAGGTGTCTCCTGGAGGCTCAGGGTGCTTCCCACAGTCCAATGACATGTAAGGGGGTAAACTAGAGATGCTCAATTGCTACACAAGTGTGTCTGGTTGTGGCTGCACTGTGATGGATTGGTGACCTATCCGGGGTGTTTGTCTGCCTTTTGTCCTATGAGTGCTGGGATAGGCTTCAGCACTATTCCCCCATCACAGCCCTGTTTTTTCTGTTCAATATTTAGGTAGATACAGCCAAGCAAGCTGCCCCATTAGTTAGACCTTAAGAAGCTAGGCAGATTAACATACAACATGACAATAGAAGGGGTGCCCAAATCCCTGGAGAAGTGGTGTCTATAAGAAGGTGAGTTGATCCAGGTGTGTCTAACCAGGGAAACTGCCAAACTGTGTTGGAGATCAACCTTTCAGGTCAAGGTTTGGGCACTTCTGCTATGCTTCTTCTGAAAGTCATAGATACCTAGCTGACTGTAATATCATAGAGGTCATTTCTTCCTCGTTTTTGACATATACATCAAAGTGGCCTAGCTCACTTCATGACTACTGGCAGAGAAGTATGTAAAAGCACAACATGCACAGTAATCAAATCAGATTTTGAATGTGCTTCAGTCAATAGAAAGCACATACAAACGTATCCCTATTTACTCACTTCTCCTTGTATTTCATATGGTGTTCTCTCCTCTCTATCAGAATGTGGAGTTTCTCTGGGAGAATGTGGCTGCTCTGCAGCAGCATGGCTTTACTATAGACCCTACCAAAGGATGTGTGGACGCAGGACACACGCGTACCATCACAGTTACCTGGACGCCCCCTGCTGGACACACAGTGAGTAACAATAGCTCATGGGTTCATCAGAATGAACAGATAATTAAACACCAACATAGCTTGCAGTGTTTGGTTTGAGCTAAGAGTCCTGATGTGAGGTTTTCATAAGCAAGTGCTTCTCACAGACTTACGATTTTGACCCCCCCCCATCCACACATTGCCAACATACAGTAAGCACTTAAACTTTCACTGTTTTATGTTAACCCATGTTTAATTGAACACTAAGATGATTTATTGTATATTTTTGAAAACAGGAACAGTGAACCACCCCTAAAGCTTACAGTGGAGTTTAGTGGGTTACACATATATTTTAATAGACTTAAAGCTTTTAAACCATTTATGAAGCTCTACTGTATTCACATATGTATTAAATATGCTATGTCCCCCTATAAAATGCATGCCCAGTAATAGTAGTTTGCCAGTGTGGCAATGGGCATATTTGGAAAATTTAAAGTATTGCACTCACACCCCATTAACCCCCATTTTAAGCCTCTTGAGGAAATTGATTTGTTGATGTAGAAAATCACTAAATAATAAAGCTTCAGTAATCAAAAAAGTGTCTGGTTTAACAACAGGATTATGTAACACATTATTATAATTTACTGAGCCATGATGGTGAAAAAAAAAGTGAATGTAGGTCAAACGCCTTAGCTGTTTCTCATTCGCTCTTATCAGTGCAGCACCAAACAACATGCCATTGCCATGTCAGTCTCATTGCTGTGTTGAGGAGGGTCCCCCATCCACATAATATCTGGTATAATAGTTGTCCCTCTACATTTAGGTAAAATGTAGAAGGCAGCTACAAACTGTGCAGCAACAAATGAAATATGTCCAGTAACTGTACACTAACATACTGTTAATCTACCTGTATGGCAGCTGATCAGATGACCATATTTGGTGCAAGGTCGAAGCACCCACTTAACAGGCGTAGTACGCATGAAGCTTGATCACTGTGCTGCAGTACCTATGCTATGCTGTTACTATGCAGAGAGTCTTGCATATTTGACCCACTGTCATATGTGAATGGTAAGAATAAGTGCAAGGTTTTCTGACTATTCAACAAATGACAGATTCTGGTGGATGAAGATAGCAGGTACTGCATTATATCTGCAACATATCTGTTGATTTTTGATTTTAGTCACAAATTTAAAACATGAGACCTTTAAATCTTGCAAAAAAATTGAACTAAAATGTGAATCCAGAAACCCTGGGACAGTCCTGGTGGATTGTGAGTTTGATCACTGGTGATGCTGCAGCCATCTGTGGCCAGAAGTCCATGTGAGCACAACTGCCTTGCTGTCCCTTACCCTGCCTCTCTTCCCCATCACTCAGTGCTAGGCATTAGGTACATCTGTTAGCTGACATGACAGGATTGGTGTTTCTGTACAAGACGGTGGTACAGTGTAGTGTGGCTTTAGCAATAGTTTGGTGGGAAAATGCACAAAAAAAGAGAAAATTCATTACTGTTGATGCAAACTGATACTGATGTTTGGAACCAGATTGATTTATGAGTGCAAAAGTTTGCATACTTCTGTTCACTTGACAGGTTTTGTTGTTTTTTTATGTGAAAAAAGTACACATCCTTTACAGGAAGCAAACTGAAATATGGCCTTTTCTGCAAATTCCAGGGCACAAGTTATTTTTATTTGCTGAGTTTAACATACTAGAAAAAATAAAACATGACAGATCAACTGTTTTTGTCTGCGTGTGTGCAAATTGTCTTCCAGCCCTACAAGATGGCTCAAGTGTGTGTTCCCTTGGTCTTGAGAGGAGATGAAACTGAAGTATATAGCGTCACTCTCCTGGCTTACACATCCCATATCTCACACCCTGGATAGAGCTTTTATATATAATCAAGCACTATTGTTATTATTTTATAGTTATTATTGTTTACTCACTATATCAGCCCCCAGGGCGTTCACTGGTGATTGACATCATAAATAAAGTGCACTTATCGCAAGCCCTGTGGTTTTGTTTGCTTATTATTAAAACGACGCCGTGCTTGCTATAACTAAGTTTCTATGCTCTAGTTTTTATTTAAAGCCAGTTTGGTTTCAATACGCAATTTTTATGTCGAAATGTAATTTGGACTGAGTACTAGAAAACCTGATTGAAACTGGAGTTTTATTGAATGCACTTCAAGTGCATATATGCAGATTTACACACACAATGTTTTTAACTCTCTGCTTATATGTATTCATAAGTATAAACAAATACATTTTTACATTTAAAAATGGAATGACGAACAAAATATTCAGACACTATATAAAAATATGCAGTATTTATGAAATAAAGCAGCATGTTATGAAATAAAGCAGCATGTAATGAAATGAAGCAGCATGTTATGAAATAAAGCAGCATGTAATGAAGCAGCATGTAATGAAATGAAGCAGCATGTAATGAAATGAAGCAGCATGTAATGAAATAAAGCAGCATGTTATGAAATAAAGCAGCATGTAATGAAGCAGCATGTAATGAAATGAAGCAGCATGTTATGAAATAAAGCAGCATGTTATGAAAAGAAGCAGCATGTAATGAAATAATTTAATCAAATATTACTAAAAATTTTTTGACTGGGAGTGTTTTGTTCATTATGGGCTCAAAATCGTAAGAAACACCACAGTACTAAAAACACTATTATTTTTCTACCAAATATAAAATTCTGGTTTTTGTGTCTGTACATCGATGTATAGTGAATGCTAGTTTACAGTGGCATGACTTGATCTTATGGGCCCCAGTGCCAAAAAAATGATTGGCCCTCCTGAAGTGAAAATTACTTTCAAAGAATACAATGACAGTGTAATTTGCTCGTGTGTTGATTCCAGGGTGCATGCAATCCCCCCAGCATGTTACTGTAACCTAAATGTTTGCATTCAATGTCCTATTTAAGATATAAATTAATATAAATAATGAGTCTGTCATTGTGCAGATTTTGAGGATCTGAGAAATGCTTACCATGCATGAGCTGCATACTGCTGACTTGACCTTTCTGTGAGTTGTGAGTGCACAAATGTATCAAGATCTATATAAGGGGCCCAGTATAAATTTTAGGCCATAGGTTCCACCCCTTTCTCAGTATATACATGTATAGAGAGACGCTACAGGAAAGCCATTTAGATGAGAGAAAAAAACAACAAAAAAAGCCATTTGACTGCAAAGATGAGAAAAGCACTTAAAGCTCTGGAGAAAGAATTCACAGAGGAAGACTTCACACGAATGAAAAACTAATGGAATCCTAATGGAAGGCATTGAAAACTGTAACAAAGCTAATCAGCAGCTAAAATCAGCTGTTGCAGCAGGGATTACATGATGTTTCTAGAAGTACAGAACTGGGAAGCAGAAAAATGAAAAAATGGTCAAGAGGATTAGAACTAGAAGACTAGAAGTGAAGGCAGGAGACAAGGCCCCAAAGATGAACCAAAAGATGATAGGGTGGAACAAGAAAGGTGGATGAAGAGACAACTGGACTGACCTGGAAGGTGAGAACCTGTCTGCAGCTCCTGCCATGGCTGTGCAGAAATAAGTGCACCAAGTGATGAAGAAAAAGAAGGCTGAGGAGAAGAGATCGAAGGAGAAGCAGAAGGCCATGAAGGATGCGAGTGAAAACGATCAAAAATAGTAGAAGATAATGTAAAAGACTGTCTGGAATGTTAAAGAGAGTAAAAAACTTAAGAATAAAACATGAATAAACTAATAAAATGCAAAGTGAAGCTTCTTTAGTCATAAAGGCTGATTTATTAAACTAATATTCATATCTAAAGTGATGGTTTTTGGCTATGCTGAAGGTTAAAATGACTTAACTCTGTAGTAGCAGTCTGCTGAGCTTGTTGGGCTAGTTGAATAAAATCGCTACCTTACAAAGTGCGTTTAGTGTGGTTTTGTACTGGCAAACGTGTACATATGTAAAACCCCAGTGGTGGAGGTTCAAAATAGTTCATTATTTACTCTCAGCAACACACCCTGTAGTCTATAATCTTACAAATCGATTTTCTTACATCTACAAATGCCTACAGATTCTACAGTATTCCCTTTTTTATTTTCACATATATAAAAGAAAGAATCGATATAGAAAGAAAAACTCAAGTCAAGTCAACATGAATCACAACACATACTCCTTTACTGCTGGGAATGAACACAGATCAGCCACAACATTAAGACCACCAATGTGAACAGACATTAACTGGCAGTGATAATAACAATTAATTATGTCAGTAGAATGACACCTATCAAGACACTGGGCAACAAGTGAACAGCCAGTACTTGATGTGTTGGAAGCAGGAAAAATGGGTGAGCATGAGGGTCTGAGCCTTTGTCAACAAGGGTCTTATTGTGTTGGCTAGACGACAGTGGGTCTTCCAGAGTGCTCTTCCAGGTTTGGAGTAGTTAGTACCTACCAAAAGTAATCCAAGGAAAATGGGGGAAAAAGGTCAATTTTGATCTTAGGATAACTTAAGCATTATATATATTCGACTGAAAGAATGTAATTTCAGTTTAGCCATATTTTATACAGATGTAAATCACAAAAATAATTTTTTGGAGTTGTTTTTTTTTTGCAATAAAATCTTTAGCTTTAAGATAATTTGCATATTTTCTCCAAGACAAAATCAAATGTGATTACTGGCAATGCAAGCAGAATGTAATTTAACTTCCATCAGTAAATAACTGTCCATCTTCTGTATTCTCCTGTTTTAAATTTCTTACTCATGTTATCAACAAAGAATTATACAAAGAAAGGGGATGTGAACTGATATACGGTTTAAGTAATTTGGGAGATCTGGGGATAAAGAGAGAGAAAAGAACTAAAATTGACAGACATAGTAAATAGGATTGGGGGGGGATTTCCCCTAGGGGAAGATTTAAAAAAAAAAAGTGGTTAATGATATTTTGTACTGCACTGTAATATATAGACCTATTGCATGACTGGGGGACCTGGATGACTGGCATAGAATGACCCTATTTGCTCTGCAAGAACCCCAGATCAAATCTAGTCTGTATTACAATGAGGAATATCAAACATGTGATATTCCATACAGACAGCAGGTGGAGACCGAAAGCACTCACACAGCACTTTATACATTTCTTACTCTGTTTACGGCTGGGAAGATTCAATTCAGGTAAGAGGATGAAACTGTTTCACCTGGACCATGGTTGTTGACAGCACAACGTGGAAGCATGTCTAATTCTAATACAGCAGATTTATTTAAAAAAACATACAACAAAAAGCATCCACTACTTCTTTCAAATAGTAATATCCAGAGAGAAGCCTTGAAGAGAGTGTAGGGCTGTAAACAAGAATCTGTCAGGTTTTTTCCCCCACCTGCATTCCAACCATGCTCACCCCTCAAAGTGGTATTGGCTAGTAATACCACCTGCTCTAATTTGACTGGCCATGTGTTCATGCTAAAAAGGTACTGAAGTACTAAATGTTGTACATTTACATATATTTACAGTGCTGTATATATCTTAATTTCCTCTACTTTTGCATGTTTATCATATCAAATTGTATCATATCATCATAAAAAAATTTAATATAAGACAAGAACAATATGAAAAAGCACATTTTATATGATCATTTCATTTACTGTTAAAAAAGTTTAAAAAGCTTTGCAGCACATCCTCCATATGGCAATGTCATTGCATTTTAAACCTAATAACCACCTTTAGCAGCAGCAACAGCAACCAAACGCTTCTTATAATTACAGATCAGCCTTTTAAATCACTGTGGAGAAATTTTAGCCCACTCTTCATTTTAGAATTGACTGCTTCTTCCACAACATCTCAATGGGCTTCAAGTTGGGCTAGGCCACTCCAAAACCTTAATTACTCTTTAGCCTTTCAGAGCTGGACCTGGATAGTTGTCTTCTTGCATATGTGCATGAGCTTTGCACCATGAAATTATGACTCGGGCAAGATTTTCACTTCATGGTTCCATCAGTTATGACAGGTCTTCCAGCCCCTACAGCAGCAAACCATCCCTTTAACCCATGATATGACTGTTCGGGTTCTTTTTGGTGTCTTAGAATTTTAATAGACTGGCCTAGAGTTTTCTTTATTTGGAAATAACTCTCACTACGGTTCAAATCCTGTCACTTCATGTCAACAGAGAAACAATGGTAACTGGTATTCACCATTTACCATTGTTTTCCCCAAACATTCAGTGGTAAAATATCCAGAAGGATAACTGATATCCTAATATTTGGAGAGTCTGAGTAGAGAAAATTGGGTTCAAGGCCTCTGGCAAGAATTGCCAAAACAGTACGTCAGTTGTAAAAAGTGCTATAGAAATAAAATTGTCTTGACTTGATGTTGTTAGCTGATTTAACTAGCAAAGAGTACAACAAATGTACATCATGTATGCTTTAGTGGTCCAGTTGTTATTATGGTGCTAAAAACGGGTTCAGTGACTTCAGTTAACATCATAATATTAGCCTAGCATTATATAATTTACTTTTCCACTGCACGAGGCATTAATGCAAACATCCCAGAAACATTTCCTATTTGGAGAGCATGATATCATTCTGCAGTGTGGCCGTCATAGTGCCTGTCCACTGTCAGGTGGAAATTAGAGCCATTGTCAGTGCTGTGCTTCACTGGGTCATTCTGCTTCCTTGAGAATGGCCAAATCCAGCAATACAATCCACACAGAATCTTTGCATGCTTTTCCTTTAAGAGAGTAACGTTAAGAGGTTTACGGTCAAGAGCTCTCCTCAAGGTCATAAGAGGTCATAAGGTTCTGTCTAAGACAACTCCAGCAACTACACATCAATAAAGTCGGTTTTATATGTGTGTTGAATGATGCGCCCAAACACTTCTTATTCTGAAATCTGTACCTCTTCGAGCCAGTTTTGTGGACATTGATTCAACCTATTCTTGAACTAAACTGCAATTTCCATGGTGTTTCACCATTAAACATCCCATTTAGTCCAACTGTAAGCTTACACCATCTCTGGAAAATAGGCTGTTAGATTTATTTTTTCTCCAAGTTAAATCTTGTGTGTTTTATAGAGGAATACCACAGATTTGCAAAATTACATACCTGTAGTTTATGGATTATAAACAGAATTATATACAGAATGTTTGATGTGTGTAGAAGATTTTCCCCACACTTCTCTTCAGAGTGGTGGTGATAGGAACCAGATGTAATGACCTCTACAGCCCAAATATAGCCACTTTTTTACTCTCTCCTCCATGGAAATACATTTTAGGGAAGGAAAACTTGACCTGAAATCTATCATAAAACAATTTATCAAGTATCAGGCAACGGATAACAATTTTATGTAATGCCTTCTGCTTCAGACATATGGTTCCATTCACCACCGCTGTGAACAATTGTGACTCTAGATGTGGCTCACTAGAATGGAGCCTTTCACCTCATACCCCCCCTCCCCTTCACATCTGTAGAACAGAGCATTTCCGATCAGTTTTTCAGATCTTAACATTTGCACAAAAATGGCAAAAAATCATAATGTGATTAAATGTGTATCATAAACTTTGAAATATTTACAAAAGTTCATCTTCCAAATATATAGTAATTTAGGTTATTACTACAACTCGATCAAAGCTCTCATTTCAAAGCTCGTGTATTAAAGCTCTGTTATCTTATTTTCCACGAATGAGCGGCGAACTGTCGGAGTCATTGCCGCGTTAGTTGTAACCTACAACTGTGCCTGAATCGGGCTTTGAATCTATAGACTACTCGGAAAGTTCGCCTCGTCCAGTGGTCTGCTATTGAATGTCAATATGACATGCTCCAGTTTGACAGCAGATATCAGTAATGCTGGGGCTCAGCCAATAGGAGCCGTCCATTAGGAGAGAGGCATGCGGTCAGCATTTATGCCAGATTGGAGCAGATTACTCCAAATCAGATTACTGCATCCCAACCCTGCTATAAAAAGCAAGGTTATTATAAGCTTATCAGCATGTAATGTCAGTCTTTTTCATGGGCTGCATCACATCATTCTTGGGTGACATTTTTGCCCTTATTTTGGCATTTTGGCACTAATCTCGTTTCAGCTCTGGTCTTTATTTAATGCCATATGATACTGTTACTCAGGCTCCATGCTGCTAGAGTCAGGCAGCTGAGCTTTAGAGGTAGTCTATCTGCCAGACAGCCCCACATAACAGTGTCCTTCAACAGAACAAAATGCATGATCTGCTCACAATGGCATTGAATATTGCATGATACATACTAATGTACACTCCTTTATTGGGTGCATCTACCTTATAGCTGCTTTTAAAAGGCCTCCAGACCATTTACAGTCAACAGGAAGTTGTAATATGCACATTTTTGGCACTTCTGTACTTCTGTGTTCTTGCCCTTTGCCATTTACACCTTTTGTGAAAAGCCTATTTAGATAACTGAATCTCAGTATTTTTTAATTATATCAGGAAATAAAACCTCATGAATCAATTTTTCTCCTATTTTTTTATTTTATCTAAGTTTTACTTTTACATAATGTAAAAGCTGCCATTTAAAGTGTGGAAGATGATGAAAGGACTAATAGAAATGTTTCAGAATTACTGGGAATTAAGGCATTAACATACCTTAAAGCTAAGAATACTATCTCCTTAAATATACTTTTTCTAAGATTTAAGATTTCATTAGGACAGCGACAAGATGCACGTATACATACACATACAGGCCACTTAATTGGGTGCACCTACCCTATATCTACTCTCATTGTTCATTTTTTCAGCTTCACTTAACATATAGGTGCAATCTGTAGTGCAAATAGGGACTGTAGTCTGATTATTTCCATTATTTTGAAGCCCATTGAACTTGTTTATGGAAGCTCAGGACCCCAACAGGACAGGAGTGGATATTATTTGGGTGGTGGATGATTCTCAGCACAGCAGTGAAAGTAGTTGGCCCACCTTGGAGATGTGACTTTACTGGTAGTTTGTGTCAGTCCATCCAGTCTATCATTTGGCCTCCGTTTCTGGCAGCGGGACACTGTTGGCTGGATATTTTTGGATGATGGAGTATTCCAAGGTGACACTAAGTTTAACAGTGTGCCGAGTGAGGGGTCTGCAGGAATGAGATTGGGATTAGGTGCTGGGATTAGAATACACTGATTTTATCTGCATATAATTGAGTTTAAAGAGAAGATTTCACAAGAGAACATGGCCATGTGAAGATGGCACCAGGACAGAGGAGAGAGAGGGAAGAGAGGGGGGTAGAACCCAAACTGAAACTTCTAACAGTGCACAGCAGTGCCACAGTTGAAAAAAAAAGTTAATAAAACAGGATAATGGCTCCTAGGGGTGGGGGTGGGGTGGGGTGGCCTTAGGCAAGAGAAAGCAAGCACGTACTAAAGGAAAATGTGTGAAAGCATATAAATAACACAAATTACAACCCATGATAATTTTTCATACCTCATAACCCTTGAAGCTCCTGTTAAAATACAGATATTTCAGAAAGCCATTTCACCACTGTACACTGCCGTTCAAAAGTTTGAACATAATTAGCCGTTGCTGTTTAATAAAAATAGTACACTGTAGGTTAAAATGCTGTAATGCTTTAAGTAAAACACAAGGAGGCATTCAAATACATTGGCAATTGGAAACCTATAAAATAAATTAAAAAATAAAATATTATTATATAATAATACACAGCAGTGATTCCAGTTATTCCAAACCTTTAAATGTTGCTGAATATCGTACAATCTTCTGCATGTATAGCTAGATCAGCACTTACTTTTATGCTAATAACACTGAGCTAGCATAACAGATAAAGTGATGGGGTATAATGAAGCTTAATTTCATTATGACTCTGATAAGCATTCATTGGGCCCATATTAGTGTTGATGTTGAATATTTTACTTCATGATATCTCAGCTAAATTAAGGCCTGCTGCAGTATTGCTCTATCTATTCTTTGCTCCAGCCTCACCTTCTAGAGTGCCACATGGCAGTACTTCTTAAGCCCACTTGGTGGACACACTGCTCGGTGAAGACAGCAACCCAGTATACATGTATATGCACAGCATACATACCTAAAAAATCACTCATCACCCTATCAGTCATAAACAATCCTGTTATATATATACATATATCTATATGCATGCACACACGTATATACACTTATCAGCCATACCATTAATACCACTGAAAGTGAATAACATAGTTGTCTAGTTATTTCATTACAATGGCACCTGTCAAAAGGGTGGGGCATATCAGGCAGCAAGTGAACAGTCAGTCCATGAAGTTCATGTGCTGGAAGCAGGAAAAATGCGTGAGCGTATGCATGTGAGCCACTTTGACAAGGGACTTATTGTGATGGCTAGATGACTCAGAGCATCTCCAAAACAGCAGGTCTTGTGGAGTGGACGAGTTTGCAGTAGTTAGTACAAAAGTGATCCAAGGAGGGACAACTTGTGAATAGGTGACAGGGTCATGGGCACCCAAGGCTCACTGATGCATTTGGGCAGTGCCTGTCTGGTGATCCCAAAGAAGAGCTGCTGTGGTTTAAGAAGTGAATGCTGACTGTGATAGAAAGGGGTCAGAGCACATTGCAACGCAGTCAGAGCTGTTTCAGCACCATGAGGGACCTACACAATATTAGACAAGTGGTGTTAATGTTATGGCTGACTAACGTTATATATATTTATACACACACTGCTGGCTTCATTTACTGAACCATGTGTTGCAGCCTACATGTGTTTGTGTAATGATCAGACTGCCGTGTTAACGGGATCCCAAGGGATGCTTTGTGAAGCAGCCCAACATACACGATTTTTAAAAGAAATGATTAAAAAGAAAGCATCCCAGGCAACTATCCATTTCAGATGATGACTGTTTACTGCATTGCTGTATGTAAACATAGAAAAATAAGCTTTACTTGAGCTTTACTTTTTTCTTGCCTTACAACCCCCTATATGTACCTCTTCACAGAGTTTAGACCAAACCCTCATCTCAAAACCATAAAGTGTATATAGTCATAAAGCAATGCCTGGGGCATCAAGTACACTCTAAAAACAGGTGTGCTAAAAATGACACAGGTTGTGTAGAATTTCTTTACTTTAGTGATTGTGCTCAGAGACAACATATGCTGTGTTGATTTAAACACAGTAATTATCTCATTAGTCCAAAATCTCGACTGAAGAGACAAAGTTTTTTATATTATTATTATTTTATTATTTATTAATGATCTATAATTCTATATTAATATTTTATTTACATAGCACTTTTCAAGCTTAAGTACAAGGTGCTTTCCAGATTAAAGGATTTAAAAGTAATATTCTGAATAACAGAACCAAATATAAGCCCCTCATATAAGATATACAAAGTTTAGGAACGTGATAGAAAACATAGCAAACAGCGCTGAGCTTTATACATAAACAAGTGAAAGTGCATGGGTAAAACAAACAAAATGCTCATATATAAATAAGTAAAAAGCAGATAAAACAGATAAACTCATATCAATGGTGTAATTTAAGTAAAGGAAATTTTAACATACATAAAGACGTAAGATGCAAATGTAAATTTTCTATAAGGCAGATATATAATGAGCTCAAATAAAGCAGCTACAATACCATTTAAGGAATAACTCAAATTTATAAAACAGATAAAAGTACAAATATAAAAATTCAAAAATGATACTAAAACAAGCACAGTTTAGATTTGT
>JBBPDA010000019.1:5883166-5895666 GCA_037974385.1 Arnoldichthys spilopterus
GTAGGTGTATATATAGACCTATATATATAAAGAGAACTCACACAGGCAAACTAATTATAATGTGAATGTTTTATTATTTAAGGTCAAATACAGCAGTCTAGTCATAAACAAAAGCAGCTTCTCAGTACAAAACACTGCACACACAGTAAAAAAAACCCTAAAATTAATTGTGTAGTGAACACACATCGATTTCTGTGTCATAATAATGCATCAGATTATGTGCTATTTTGGTCAGTGCATTGATACAGATCAAATCATTGTTACATCCCTTCTATGTATGTATGAGTGTACAGTACTTTCTATCCATATACAATCGCCACATGAATGTATTCAAATAAATTTAGCTTCTGATGATGATGATCTTGCTCTTTATTCTTCCAGGAAGTGCCAACTGACATCTTTCCCAGTTTTTTCTTCCCCATGCCCACAACAAGTAGGCAAAGTCACACATGACTTGAGGTTCCATACACGTTTAGACAAGAAATTGTTTGCCCAAGAGTTGCTCTCACACACACACACACACACACACACATACATACATACTCGTGTCAAGAATGAGTTCGAACTGGGCATGCGTCGCTTTTAATGACCTTGCCCTGAAATAACACTTGTATTGAGATGCTTATTTAAGATCCTTCAGTCACATACTGCTCTATATATTCTTTTCAGACATAATCTTGATCTCCAAGTCCATTTACTCCACAAAAGTTAAGAACTTGGTTACAGTCCTTAACAAATTGGCATTATCTTGTTTTTTTTCTCTCTGTGTTCTGTCCCCTAATGCCAGATACTGTAAAAATAAATCGGCTTTAAGTAAGTAACATATGACAAGCTCAGAATTATCTGCACTATGTCATTTGATGGATATTTGTTTTAATGTTTCGTTTCCCCCCCCTCTCTCTCATCCCACTCCATTTTCAGTCAGCCAGCCCAGATAGGATTAAATTCTTGCTGTCTTTGGGCCTTAGCTTTTAGGATTATCAGCTTGGTCAGTGATACTGCTGATTTGAGTATGTCTTTATTATTATTATTATTTTATATGTTATCCTCTTCTCTAGAGCTACAATTTGATATGAATGGACCTTGGTGCCACTCCCACTGTGTGTCTGACTCTGAGATTTCAACATGGATCTCCTATTTGTGGTAGCTCATATTTAACAGTGAAGAAGCAGGTTTACTTCTGTGTCCGATATGTTCATTTTTCAGTGTCTTTGATTTTACACTAGCAGGTTCTAACTAGAATATAATGGTTAATTGGTTTTTATCATCATTATATGTCCACATGTTGAGTGCAGTTGTACATACTCACCATCAATTTTGGGCAAGTTTAATGGCTGTTATTGTTGTAAGTCAACATATTACGTCAAAGTGTGTTTGTGTGAGCTCTGGTGACCTCATGGGTTGTGAGTTTGCTAGTATGGTGAGGAGATTCATTGAGGTTTTACTTTGCACATGTACTTTTCCACCTGGTCACAATAATTCATCTTACACTGTAAAAAAAATATATATTTTAAGCTAAATCGAGAGTCAGAAGTTAAGTACAAGCACACAGTTCTACTTGTACCACAGGCCATCAGTGCTGGGCCACAGCAATGCCCCACAGGCTTTTTTGGCTGTTTGTGTGTAATGAAAGTGACCTTAGTAGCAATCTGTTACAACGCCCAGCCTAAATCCTGTAGCAGGAAGTTCTTTTTCTCTTGTGCATGTGTTTCCTGTCAGCCATTTTTCGAGGCACTTCATGTTGTCTTCATATACCTTTTGTATTCGAGATTTGCCTTTAAGTAAACAGGTGTGTAACTTAAATTTGGATCATTTATATTCAGTGTTTTCCTGCCAGAGATACAGTGACAAAGGCTAGGTGTAAAGAAAGCATCCCTAACTGTTCACTGTGGTCTCTCAGATTTATAAGTGGGCAATATCATAAAATGCTTAAAGATAATTTCTCAGTGCATAAAACTCACCTATTTATTTATTTGAGGTTTGACAGTTGAAACAGACAGAATGAGCTGTTAATAACATTAACATAAATTTAAAAAAAAAGAAGGAAATCTTGGTTTTATCCAGATTTGTGTGTCCTGCATTAAAGTGAACTGGTCAAACTATGCTCTTGTTTTAATGAAACATGGATTCGGTCAGTGTTGAGTACTGGGACAATAAATACTGTCATATTTCCCAGTCCTACTGAAAGATACAATGGCCTAATTTAAAATAAGTGGACTTTTTCTCGTAAATTGCAACAGCAAAAGTTTCAGTAATAATTGAGCAATTGCATCCAACTGAAGCAAGTGAAATCTCTGCCCTGTACAAGAGACGAGCCTGCATGTCACTGTGCAATTAGAACAGTCTAGTTTATCTTTGGCTATTTTGTGGCTCCTTTTGTCATGTGACATTTTGTAATGTACGCAAGCAGAATTAACTGCCACAAATTATCCTGTGAAAGATATTTACTTAAAAAAAAGCAAAATAAATCTTTTTAAGTCTGTTCTCTTTGGGAGGACGTTACATGGGGTAAGATTGGGGTTAAAAAATGTGTTCATTTCTTGATCTGAAGTCCTTTAAAGCTGTTGGAGCCAGGAAGTGTCACTATTGTCAAAATAAATGCCTGTATCTTTAAAATGGTAATTTAATTGTAGAAGGTAATGCTTAGGTTTAAGTTGAATAAGCATTAGATTTTATCCCTGTTAATTTTTGGGCCATTTCTTTAGGTCCATTCGTAATGAACTGTTCATACACAAACTGGTATATTCAGACAGCATTTTTGGTACATGGGTGACCGGATCTTTTCCAGATCTGTAACACCACTTTTTCTATGGCCATTTTTCCCTATAAATATAGCAGCTGAATGTATTTAAGTTACACTGCTGTTAGGATTTGAAATATCTCCTGTTTTGAGACAATGTTTGGCAGTGGATGTTCTTTGAAATGTCTCTGGAAGTGTCTGTGTTTCCGTTGCTCTTGCTGTTCTCCACGGTCACTCCATGTATCTTCTACCTTGGGTATGTGATTGGGTGGGGGGCTGTCATTGTTCATACTGTTCTGTTAAAACCCAGGTGAACTCAGCAAAATGGGAGTTTTCAATGACCAGAAACCTTCATTTTCGCTCCTTTCGTTTTCGCTTAGTAGTTCAGGTTTGGTCCTAGAGTGTGCACCAAGTATCTAGTCTTGACCGGGCCTGTTGCTTTCGTGGGCCTAGCTTCTGAGAACCACAGCATAAAATAATATTCTGTAGTTCTTGCACAAGAGTACAGTTGTGCATAAATTTCTAATAAGTATTTACTGCAGTTATGTTTGAAGGCTTTAAGTTGAGGCTGCTCACAAGATTGTACTGCCTATCTTCGTTTTTTCACTATTTGGCACGTATGAAATATCCCATGCCCCGAAATCCGACTAAACCATACCTTCAAAATCTTGTTTGTAATATCAGATCCTTATCCTGATCCTGGGGCCTGGTGGTAGAATGTCCAGATCATGTGGGGCCTCCTTTCCAGTCCTGTCCCGTATATTTGTTTGATGTAGATTAAGGCGCAGTGCTAGACAATGACACGAGGGTATTTGAACACAAACAAGCAAATCTTCGCCCTGATGTTATTTTTAGTTTCTGGTGCACATGGCCACCTTTTGCACTTTTCCACTGAAGGATATATCCACCAAACTCTGAGGGCAGTAATTGCTATGAAGTTTTAGTGCACTTGTCTTCATAGAACGGATGAGTAGGTTTTATTTGAACCACGACTCAAACCTCATCTTTGTCCTCATCTTCCTTTAATCCTCACTCTGTGTGCAGTAGTAGAAGTTGTGTGAACAGGAGAAAACATTAGATAACCTGAAACTGCCCAGACAGTTTGTCTGTGCCATCCTAGTATTTCTCCCCCACAGATCGTTTGCATGCAGCCTTGCTCGGTTTTTCCCGTTATCAGATGGCGGTCGCACATGCTACTGTGCCATTTTGAATATCCAAACTTTTTGCGTACCACAATGTAACCAGTTGCCTCTGTCCTAGTGAGCTTTTGCATATGGTGCCTGAGCAGCTGTGTTTTGAATAAAGTCTTTGCTTTCTATTTACATTCTCAAGCCATAGAATGACTGAGCGACAGTGCAAAAATGTGCTCAAACCTGAAGCAGTTGGTCTTATTTTACAACACCCCCCCCCCCCCTTTTTTTTTTTTTTTTTTTTTCCTTTGTATTCCAGCTAACTTTGTAGCTGGGATAAAATGATTTGCTTTTAATCATGTGACAGTTTGCTCACTAGCGTCTTTTTTTGGAACTGCATGGTGGTGGGGGTTACTGTATTGGTGCAATCAAAGATGAGCTTCTTGTGCTTCAAACAAAGTCATGCTTTTGGCTCTGGGCGAGCGTTTCAAGCTTCATGATTTCTTTGTATGAAAAAGCTACTTGTATGGGTGGCAGGAGACGAGCACAACCACATCTTTGTATGTTTGGGACTATGAAGGGCCATACATTTTTATTTTCTCTTTTAAACGATCCAGGCTTTCTGATTACAGCTCAGTGGCTGAACTGCCGTATCCGGAAGCTTCTCTAATGACTATCTCCCATGGTGCTGGCATTTTAAGTAACTGTCTCATAGCCAGGGTACAGCCAGCATAGGCTCTATCCAGAGAAACCAGTTTAGCTAGAGGCGACAGCAAACGGACGGTGGAATGACTAGCGAGTTCACTGTATACGCTTGAACTCCTCTTTAGCAGGAAGGCTCGAAGAAGGACAGGAATGTCCAAGCTGACTGATTTATAGACAGGAGAAGACGGAGGGGGGTGGACCTTAGGGTCTTTAACAGAGGCCATCTCTGATGTGGAAGAGAGCAGTTAATGTGTTGCATTTATAATAAGCTGTAGTGTAAACAACCTTCTGTTTGTGGTCGCGAACAGCCTTTTTTAGAGAATACCACCAACCTGTCCCTTGATTACCATATGACCGTGTCCTTTGTGGTGCATTTAGACCTTTGATGAGGTCTGGGTGCAATATCAAGGAGTCAGAGAGGCCATGTAAGTGTAATCTTACTGCAGTATTTTAGGATCAGTGCAGTTTTTTGGCATTCCATACACACGAAGTCCGTCATTGTTCTTTTTTTACATTTGTCAGTTTTTTTAAATTAAGTATGGGCTGTCAGTCCATTATTTTGTGTTGTTGGACTTTTTTGATGTAGAGATCAACAGAGCTTGATGAGTAAAGTCTGACCATTTTGGTGGTGGATTTACCAGACCTTTCCTTTGCAATGCTGCATGTGACCCACATAACTACTCAGTGGCACTTTTTATACCTAACCCACTCCTTAGATATTAATGTCTATTAATATTTTATGTGTCAAAAGTTCTGTCCTTTCAATTATTCCCTGCCCTTAAAGAATAAACGTGAATATTTGGAGGAATGTTACCTGCAATGTGCCCAAAAATTTCCCCCATTATAGTTATTGTAACTTGCCATTAAACTACTGGTTAAATATGCAGCTATATGCATAAAGAATAAATGAAAAATGTGAAAAAAGTGAAATGTGCTATAGGGAAAGCTTTGTTTACAGGGTGTCTGCAGACCACTTAACGACCACTTAAAAATCCAAGAGATTTTTTTTTAAAGATTTATAATCTACACCACTCCTATGTTGTGTCTTAAATCCTAATGTCAGTTTAGCTTTAACATATGAGGGGAACTGTCTTGCCTATTGTGAGACTTCATTGTTGGCCCACAGGAACAATCTTTAAGAGCAAGAAACGAAACTGACCAAGTGCATTGGTAAACACTGATTTAAACTTGAGGCAGTACAATATGATCTTTATATTGTGATACCTTTAAACCAAGATTAAATTGTCACTACAGTGTTTTGTTACAAAGGAAGAATAATTAATCCTGTTTATTTAAAATTTAGTGAAGTATGTGAAAAATTAATAAATACATTGTGTAATTTTTATATTACAATATATAACACGCAACCCTAAAGCCCAAAAAACCCATAAAAAACTACTCTTTGGCAAAACATGGCCCTGGGCTGTCTAATTGCAATTTTAATGTTTTTCCACTAACTAGTAGAGCCCTAATTGTGGCTGCAGTGATCATGAATTTGTATGGTAATAATATTCTCTCTCTTTTTTTTTTCATTAGTGAAGTTGGTCTGGTGCAGAGTTTGGCTGATCTTTTTTGGTATCTGTGTCTTGTTCTCTGACACTACTTTTTGCCACATCAAGAAGCACTCCTCCCAGTATGCTGACCTAAAAAGAACCACAAGCCTTTTTCTTTATTTTAAATAAGCTCGTAGTGAAGTAGATTAACTTTGCATGTGATGATCCCTAAAGCCAGTGCTCTCCCTCCTCTTCCTAAAGGCAGAAGCAGCAGGTTAAAAATAGATCAACAATTGACAATGTTGACAATGCAGCTGAACTCTAAAGGGACAATGCATGCAGGGTTCTGATGCGTTGTTGGTTTTCCACATCTGAGGGAAGCACATCATTTGAATTTTGAAAAGCTTGTTTTCATTTTTTCAAATATTTTAAATGTGAGAACAATCAAAGCATTGAAGGCTGGTCAGACTTGTTGCAAGAAAATGCAGACCAGCCTGTTAAATTTCTGACTTGAATCGGGTCAGTTCAGTGAATCCTGGCCAAAGTCTAGTGGCTATTGTTAGTTTTACCACCATGTGAACAGCTTCTGAACAGTTGGTGCACAAGTGACATGACAAATTAAGCAGCGTCAATTTATAAAATCGCAAATGTAATATTTTTACAAGGAATGTTTAATGATTTTAGTCAGCCAAGCTGTATTCAGAGGCACTGTCAGATTATGAATTTTTCCACAAACTGTATATACAAATACAAAAGATGTACTTTTGGTATTTTAGCTGTGCATAAGTAAAAGTATTGCAATGCAGTATATTCCCTGCATCATGATATTTCAATGACAGTATTTTTCGACGGTGCAGTAGCCTATATAACACCTCAGCGCCACAGTTGCTCTTCAGACACCTTACTGTGTCTGAAGAGTAAGTGTCTGACATTCTTCATAGACAGCTTGTGGCCAGTGATTTTTTCCAGTGCTGCAGAATAAACCTATTGACCCTCTTTTTTCCATGGAAAGGGTTTGTATGTTCTTTTTGTTTTATAGGTGTGTGAGGAAATCTTCCTGGTGTTTGTCAAGGCAGGGTATGTTCAGTAAAACATTGTAGGGTTCCATCTGATTCTGTATTCATTTTGCCTTTCACCTGGATTTGCCTTAATGAGACATTTGTTCTTTGTCCCCCTTTATGTAGTCAGAATTATCAGTGTGTTTTATCAGTTTTATTTGTGATCAAATGCTCTGCCCGTTATCTTGGTGACAATAAGATTTACATTTTGTTTTACAGGCCATGCATTTAAGGTGGGTGTTTTCGAACAATAACCTGCCATGCTTAACCATCCAGTGCACTTAATTTTGGATGAAGGAGTATTAAATGCAATCATAAGTGTTTCATTCGGCTTATTTGTGTGCACACCACTGTTGAGAACGCCTGACATTGTCTGGGTGGCCTTTGACTGGTGTCTGGTGGGGAGTAGGAATGTTACAGTTTAGAAAATTTAACATCATAATGGTCATGGTTATCAGTATTACCGCAGTATTGGTAAAATGTGCTGAAAGTGTTGACAGGTGACGGATACTCCAACAGAAATCATTTTATTGTATTTTTAATTTTATTAGCATAGACAAAAAAAATTACAATGATCAAGTAGGGGTGGGCAACTCCAGTCTTGAAGGGGCAGTGTCCAACACAAATTATTTCCCCCTTCTCAAACACTCACTAAACATGCCAATTAACAGATGACTTGAACCAGGTGTGTTTGAGCAGGGAAATCACAATCCGTGCTGGAGACTGGCCCTCTAGGAACAGAAATTGGCCATCCTTGATCTTTTTCTATAGATTATATTCTCTCACGCTACAAAAACACCTAAAAATAAATGTAAAATGTAAACCTTGGGCTACATGGTCCAACATTCACATGCATGCTTGTTGCTTAAATGAGCTTGTAAGGAAGACCCTCAATTTATTATTGTTTTGAACAAGGAGAGTCTGCAATAACCTTAGCTGGCTTACCTTGCTGAGAAGTCTGCTGCATTAGTTTTGTAGGCTTAAGTAAAACAGTTGTTTTACTCACTTTGATTAGTTTGAAGATCAGAACCAGTACCATTTCATCAGCGCTGGCTTCCAGGTTAGCTCGGTATCTTGTTCGCTAGCTAGCTTGCCTGCTGGCTGCCTCCTCATGCCACATCTACACTTGCTGTTAACCAAACTTCGCTGCATTTTTGCGAGCATTTCCCCATTGCGAGACCGAAAACAACAACCAGTATTTGAGACCATTTTGTTTTTTAAACTGTGATAATCGCAGATTAAATGATAAAATCTTTAAAGTAATGCTAGTCATCAGGAATTTCACTGTGGTTTACTGTGAAACCAGTAACCATTTTATCTCTAGTGGTCAGAATAGTTTTGCAATGGTTATGCAAACTACAATTTTAAAGGAATGGAAGCCAGTGCCCACCTGCACCGCTAGCATTACAACAGTGAAGACGAAAACATGTAAAATATGATCGGTCATATGTAACTTCTTGTGTTTGCTCCCCAAATCAGTCATGTCCACTTCCTATGTAAAACTCTCCCACTCACTCACCTGGTTCCCACCACTTCCACTAGGGCAATATCATTGCAGCATGTTCTCTTGGACTCCTGGCTACAGAGAGCGGTGGCATCACCAGGGATGAAAATCTCAATCTCCTGACAATAGTCACACACTTGGGTATGTAAGGTGAAACCTGCAGGAAAGTCTCCAAGAGGAGTGTTGGTGACTACTGTTTTATCTGTATTTCTTGATCTAGTCTATAACCTGAGTCAGTGAGGCAGGGCTGAGACATTTCTTTAGTAATGTCATAAAACCCAAAGACATTTTCTTCTTATGCACAATGTTTGTTTTTTATTCAGATTCCCGTAAATAAGCCACATCAAACTGTAATCTGAAGCAGCACTGTGACATCTGCGCTCAGCTTTCCCTAGAATTTCACATAAATGCAGTTGAACTGATCTTTGTCAAAAATTAGTCTTCCGTTGCACATGAGAATATCTTTTTTGGTGTATCCGTGTCCTGTGTCACTGCTTATATACAGTAGATGAAGACTTTAAAATATACAGTATTGTCGTGCAAATTGACTAATTGAAATCAACTTTAGAGTAGTCATGATTGACCTCAGTCTGTCTAAGCCTGAGTCATAGGAGCAGGGCTCACTCTTGCTGCTAATCATTTGGCTTCTTCACCTGCATCATTGTCAAATTAGTGCAAATTTGAAGGCCAGCAGACGATAGATACAACTGGTGCCTGGGACATGAAATGATCTCAAGGCTCAGGGACCATTCAGACAGGTCCGAGGAGAGGATTGGATAAAATGTGGGGATTTGCAGAAGGGATCACACCTGGGGTGCTACAGGGGATTGTTTCTCCACGTTTTCAGTGCTGTGGGCTCTAAATATCACTACATATATTGAATTTGTCAGCTAGGTCTTTTAAATGATGCTTCTTTAATAACCTAATTACCATCAGATGAGCAGATTTGATTTTTATATATTAGCTCCAGTATGCGCATGCACCAGATGAACCTAAACTTCTGTTCAGAAGGGGCATGTTTATTTTCATTGTAAACAAGTTTAATTCAATCTGTTGTCCATATTTTTGGGTAAATGGGAAACATATATTATCTATTAGATGTGAGTTTGGGAAACATAACTTGCCAGAAGTGTATTAAGTATTTTCAGGTTTAATATGATTTTTTTTTGAATATTTGAAATGTCTTCATTTCACAGAACTCTAATTATATACTACACATAATGGCTCCGAAAATGCCTTTTAAAAAATAAATAATCGCTAAACAGTGATTTTATAAATGGTGCGTCTCCGCTATGAACAGTATAAAAATAGAAGCACCCAGTTAATAGTGGCTTCCTTTAAAGATGGCCAAGAGGAGGAAACTTGGGGGAGTATTAGCAACGCATCTACGTTTTGATAAACGTTTTTAATGTTTCAAACATAAATGTTTTTACACCGTTTCTAAATTTTTGAACTTTTAAATGCCATATTTGGATCGTAATGTAATAACTGTTGCTAATGCTTTTAGTAAAGTAATCCACTGACTATTTTGATGACTGAGTACTTTTTTTTGGAATCTTGAGAAATCAAGATGTACTTAACAGTAATTATTCATGCATGGCATTTCAAAGATTTTAGATAAAAGGTATTAGTATTAGATATATATCATTGTCAAATTCATATAAGTGGCTGTCTATTAGGCTTTGTTTCTTCCTGTAAGAGCAATCAAAAGGTGTATTTAAAATCTGCATTAGGATGTTTTATTATTATACTAGCAATTGCCACAGTCGTATACTACTTATTAACTTTAAGTTTTATTATTTGCTATTAATGAGACAGATTATATGTATATTGGTCTTCCTGTGAGCTTTTCCAGCCACTCCGTTCCCCTCCCCCTAACTGATACCAGAGCACTAACAGCCTGATTGATTTTGAGTGGTCAGCCAGAACCTAGGCGTGTGACGTTGAAGCCTTGCATGCCCGGTGCAATTTGTTTCCATCTACTTTACGGATGAAGAAAGGAAGCAGCAGGTCCAAAAGAAGAGAAGATAGAGTGGAGCGAAAGAGTGGCAGAGAAGTGAGGGCTTTTAAGAATTGGCTTCCAGCAAGTTCTGTGTCCTCCATGTATCCTCCATCAGTCACCTCCAGCCTCATTGTCCCAGCGCTCTTTGTGACCCCCTTGTGTTTCAATTACATTTACATGCATGAGCTCCTCAGGCCCTGCAGATACAGGCCACATGTAGACTGTCCCGCTGCCTGCCTCTGCTGTCAGAGAGAGAGAACAGCAAGGGGTGGGGGGCTGCGGAGGTGATGGTGGTGGTGGGGGTGCGTCTAAGAATGGGAGAGAGAATCCTCTCTCTGGCTTTGACTGTTTTTAAATTGAGAATGGTTTGGAAAGTGTAGGTGGGGGGATGGGGGGCGCGATGGGGGAGGCAGCTGGAGTGCTGTTAAATATTGCATGTTCCGTCTTCGGTGCATAGCTGTAGGCTCACGCTCCGTCTAAACATGTGCGCACGCACACTCACAGCAGCCATTTAGCCGGACTGAAGTAGCCAGGTCTTTTCACCGCATGCACTTACGCACCATATGCACTGAATCCTTTATATGTGCATTATCACCTCAGGCGACGGCTGACCGAGAGCAGCGAAGAACAACGAATATTTGTGCTATGCGGATTAACCGGCACAGGCCATTTGAGTGACCCATTCGGACTGATGGCATCCTTGAGGGAGATGGCACTATTCATTTATTTGTTTGTTAATTTATTCGTTATATAGCATAGTTGAAGGTGTGATGCTAGTGCACATGACCACCCCACCCAAAACAAACACACACACACACACACACACACACACACAACAGACTACAATCCCCCCAGGCTGCCTTGTAATGTTTCCTGCCAGAGTCCTAAAGTTACAATGAACAGAGCAGAACCATGAAGCATCGAATAATTTTATTTTAAGATATCTCAGCTGTGTAAGCTCAGGGTATCTCTCTGTATTACTGGCATTGTAATTTTTTATTTATTTATTTTTTAAACAACTTACAACCTTTTATAGTTCAAAGCGAGATCACACAGTCCCATAGACAGTAACTTTCTAAAAGTTGATCGTTGTTTAGAAGTGGTCAATTTGGTGATCTTCCACATATGGTCAAATATGTTGAAGAAAAGGGGGAGAACCTACAAGAGCCTCCCCTATAATCACATGGCACACAAACACATTGTTTGGGTTTGTTGCGGTTTGTGGGGTCAACATGCTCTGGCCTTGATGGAGCTGCAGACTTTTGAAAATGTTAGTTAGAAATGAAGTTTTATTAAAGCAGACATGATCTTGAGGACGGTGAAGAGGATAATTTAACACAAACGGAGTATCAACATGTGCAGAACGTTTTATTTGTTTGGGCAGTGGTGTCTTGCTTGTGTGCGTTGGCTTTGAATATGAGAAGACTTCTGTATGCGTTCGTGTTCTGCGGCTCACTCCACCCTCCGTTTCCTGTTTGTAACACACACACACGCCCGCGCGCGCGCAGATTCGCGCACACACTCGGGCACACTCGCGCAAACATTCAGCTGACTTTGTGGTCATGTGATGTCACTAGTCTCTAGTGCAAAAGGACATGGTGCCCAAATTCAAAACACCACCCCCAGACTGGTCAGGCTTGAGTAAAAGGCAAACATACGTGAGCTTAGCATCAGGATGTTCGCGTGTTTTAGGCAGGCGAGGTCTTCTAACAGAAACGATTCAGTTTCATTGTGTGTGTGTGTGTGTGTGTGTGTGTGTGTGTCTCCCCCTGCTTTTGAGATTTAGGTAAGGTACACAACAGCAGATTATCAGGTTTTTCAGAAAGGTTTCATCTATCAAGTGAAATCTGCACATCAGGAAGAGGCTG
>JBBPDA010000019.1:5900728-5923082 GCA_037974385.1 Arnoldichthys spilopterus
TCTCTCTCTCTTTCTCTCTCTCTTTCTCTCTCTCTTTCTCTCTCTTTCTCTCTCTCTCTCTTTCTCTCTCTCTCTCTCTCTCTCTCTCGCTAAAGGAAGACCTTTACAATCCCATTTTCCTTCCTTCCTGCCTACAGCAGAAATAAATAATCTACCCCCGGCAGACTATAACAAGCCACTAATATAATAAGAGCCTTATGCAGAAATGAATGACTGTGGCATGGGCCTGGACTTTCTCGTACCACCTGAATGTGTGTGTGTGCGGGGCATCATTGTGCTGAGATGACTGAGCTGATAGGCGTTGCTGAAAAATGTGAAGACCGCTTCCACCCTCTCCGCCGAGCCCATCCACCACCTGACTAAAAATAGTGCAGAGAAAAAGAGGAAGGGGAGAGAGGAGGGAGGCAGCACATAAGAGCTATGGCTTTTTTTCCTCTTCCCTCCTCTCTCTCTTGCTCGCTCTCTCTCTCTTTCTCTCTCGCTTACTGATGTCATTTTCCTTCCCTCTGACTCTCTTCTTTCACTTTATTTCTCTATGAGCAAAGTTATTTGACCACTACTGCAATCCATTCTTAACCACCATAACTGGCATTTATGTAGACCGTCCATTTTCCTGTGTCAATCCTGTAATGCCCAACTAACTGAACAGGAGAAAAATGCTTCAGTAAAGATATATTAACACATGATCGCTCTCTCAAAACCATGATTTTCCTTCCACAGAATCTGTGAATGTTTTGTCAGGCCATGGTCCTTTTTGACAAGCTACAGCTTGAGCCACAGAGGAGGAAGGAAGGCCATATTCAGGTCACAGGGATCTGAACATGGAGGATAACTAGTGCTAACCCTGTTGCACTCCCGATGGTGAAAAAGAGTATTAGCAATATTAGCATGACACATTTTTATCACCTGGATTATGCTAGGCTTAAGTCGCATTGTCTAAATGCAGACCCAGTTAGCCCTGTCGACCAATCAGCGCACAGCATTTTAGTGAGATGCGGTTAGGTGTTTATAGGATATTGTGTCCATTCAGAAGATCTTTGGTCATCGAAGATAGAGGATCTGTAGCTAGAAAGAGGTAAGTTTTGGTCTTGCAGTGTGTGAATGTTATTGAGAATCAGAGTCATACTTCAGGATGATGGAGTATCAACTCTGTTGGAGGAGACATTTGACTAGTGAGAGCCATGAATGTAGTCATTGGTTTTGCTGTAAGTTTTTTTTGAACATCTTAATTTCCATCATTCAAGATACTTTTCTTATTGTTAGGGGAACGCTGTAGTCGGTGGCTGTGTGTAGTGGCTAATTTGTAGTATTTTGGTTTTATAGTTTAAAGCCGGTTCAGAATAACCGATGCTTGACGCTTCCTTGGCTTTAGAAATGCAAAGTTGCATCTAACTCCAGCTTTTGAATTGTGTTTTTGGCTTGTGTTTCCGTTTTTGTGATAATGCATATGTTTCGGTAGGACTGAGAGAGAGAAAGTGTTAGCAGTAAGCATGTTGGCCATTGGATTTGGGTCAGCAGGAGAGTCACTGCTTTTAGGATCATCAGCAGATTCGGTGTTAACCGGATTTGCATGGACGAGCTGAATCAACGGTGTCCCTGGATTACTGGTGTGACATTGGAGCGAAGGGTGAGGACAGGACTGGCTCGGTGTAGCCCTGGCAATTGCTTTGACACCTTTTTAGGACTTCCTACGATTTCCCGTTCTCTTCGTTTTCTCTTAGGACCTTTTTTTCCCCCTCTAAACCTTTGGGCCTTTTCCCCCTGGGAGTCAAAGAAAGGGTAGGCTTTGAAATGTTATAGTTAAAGTAGGGCCTGGTCACACCTGCATAGAATGGATCAAAGCTCTGTCTGACCTATGGGATGGTTAGAATGGTCTCTGGGATGCTGCGATTTGCAAAATGGGACGTGTGCAGCATGTATGCTCTTGCTGGTAATAGACCACTGCGGCTCTTTTAAACAAAATGCTATTTGAAGAGAAACCAGGCTACGCCTAGCACTCCCTCACCCCCACCCACCCCCTACTTTCAAAGACAAAAGTTAAACCAGCAGCATTTCAGTACACCGATGGGACGGGCCGTTACTGCGAAGCCGGCTGAATTTGCTGTGGGATCTGCCGGTCATGATTTGTAAATAGCTTTCTCTCTGCACCAGCACAGAAATGGTGATCTTTAGCACAGGCTAGCTGCAGAACCCTGTTGCTTAGTAACAGCTTCGCAGGTTGGCAAGGACACGAGCGGGTTCTCTACAGCAGCCAGCAGAGAGAGCGAGCGAGAGAGAGAGAGAGCGTGCGAGTCTGCCATCGCTGGATCTGTTTTTAATATGGCACATTTATTGCCTTGCTTGGCCTTGTTGGTTAAGATGGTTAAGCCTAGAGCTGAGTGTGGGGCTGCAGGTCTTCACCATGGACCTGTAAAATTTCATCTGTGCTCTTCACACAGCCCTGTTACATGTTGACTTGGAGAATGGTGTGCCCAGAAGTTGTTTTGTATTGTGGAAAATTGCATGTAACCGGGGTTTACAGTATTGCTTGTTTAGTAAATTCACTGGAGACAGATGCTTAAATTGTCACTATATGGTAAAAAGTCGATCCCACAGCTAAGAAATGAAGAACAACTTCCACAAATGAAGTGATCTATTCTTTTTCACTGGATCATGCGTCGATTTAACTGAACAGACAAAGGGTTTGAATGGATGTTCCCACTGACCACCACCCTATGACTATGCTGAACTTATGCTGTGGACCTCACCTTTTCTCTCTCTTATCTGCTTTTTCTGGTTCTCAGATCAGTGAGTGACCCAGCGAGAGGCAGGAGTGAAGCACATCATTTAGCAGAGGAAAATGAGCGAACTCGACCAGCTACGTCAGGAGGCTGAGCAGCTGAAGAACCAGATCAGAGTGAGTACACACACACACACACACACACACATGCACTCACATACACTTTTCCTTGTCCACTGTGCCATAAAGGATGTTTGCAGCAGAATATTACACAGGGCCCAACCTGTATTCCATGTACGATCTTCACCATTTGTATTTAAAGACTTTTCCCCCCCACATCTTGTGACTTTGCTGCATGATTTGTGGCTACAGGCTCATGTTCTATTGTGTATGAAAAAAGAAATGGAAGCACATCAATATGAACGAGTTTGGCAACCTGGCAAAAATATATCGCAGTACTTGCACAACAGTCACGATAATTTTTTTTTCTCATATGTGACTAGTTAGAACAGAGAAATATCCATGGTACAAAAGATCGAAAGCGAAATGTACATTTCACATGCTGTATTGCATCATGATCTGTTTGTAATAAAGTACTGACGAGGTCCTCAGTATGCATTGTGAACATTGTGATACTAGAGCGAGAGAGATGCTATGGAGACGTCTTTGCATCACACTATTGGCATATTTGATCTTTATCTTTAGCTATTTGGTAAAAGTGTTTCACTGTTTTGCCCCTTTAAGTGCATAAAATGCTGACAAAATGTGCAATCGCTGCAGGCCCCATATTGTATATTGTGACAATTATGTAATTGGAATTAATTGCCTGTTACTTTTTGTCTTTTTTTAAATTGTCATAATAACAATAATTAGTTATGGTGAGATATAAATGTGAAAGATAGAACCTCAAACTTTGAAATGAAATGTTTGAGCAGTAAACTGATCTTACTGTATAAACCAGTTAAACTAATGTGAACTCCCATTTTTCCAGGATGCAAGGAAAGCATGCGCGGATGCCACCCTGTCTCAGGTGAGACCCCACATCATACTCTGGAAATCAAACTATGCTCACGGTTTACACATTAGATCGTTTAATCACATATTGGCCAATTACATTGTCACCCATGAGAATTTCGTAGCATGTGGCCTATGTGAGGTTTGGAGAGTTTGACTGGGAATTTGATTTATTTAATAAAATAATTTGTTCACATTTGCGTCTCCTCTGTACAGATTACAGCTAACATTGACCCCGTCGGGCGGATTCAGATGCGCACTAGACGGACACTGAGGGGTCACTTGGCTAAAATCTACGCCATGCACTGGGGAACTGACTCAAGGTAATCCCATAAGAGCCGTGTGCTTTTAGCTTGCAGGTCTACAAGAGAGAAGACTGAACAAACTTCTATTGAGCAGAGACACACGCGCACACACAAACTTCTGCGTCACTTGGGTTGGGTAGACACACTTCTGCGTCAAGTGCAATAAGCGTCACTCTGGGCTTGCCTGAAATGTAGGTTGAAAAGCATTAACAAAAGTCTCACCTAATGTGAAGAACACCCTGGAGACAGCTTAGCGGTGTAAATGCCATAAGTGTTATTTAAAGGTAAGGGTGGGAAAGTATGATATAAAGAGAAGAAGTAGTATTAATGCCTGTTCTAGTCTGAGATAATGATAAAAAAAAATTATTCGCATGTGAGATTACAAAGTACATTGCACTCCCTGGTCTCCAGGAGGCTAATTGAGAGGCTGCAGGTGAGGTTAGGCCCCAGAGAGACTCGCTGTATTGCTTTGTCATAGTGCTTTGCTGTACTAAAGGGGATCACACAGGAGCAGTAAATCATCTATGTGAATGTCGCATTTTAACACAATGTCTTAGATCATGGTTAAAACCCTTAGGACAATAGACAATGCTCAGCAGTCATACTGCTTGTTTATGGGCTTTGCTTTTTTTTCTGGAGGCAGAAAGAAGAGGCAAAAATAGCTTCCTAATTATGAAGGGGACAGTTCTGTGTCGTGGACAAGTAGGTTGTGGCCCAGTGACTAATTGCAGTCCTCAGAACTTTGGATAGATGTTTTTCCTTGACCCTCAGTTGTAATATTAGATGGGTCAGTTAGTACAAGCAGAGAATTATAGCTAATCAGTATTCTAGTAACTTTCAGTGCTGTACAGATGGCCTATATGGGATCACGGTGCTATTTTATTTTGATTTATATATATAATTTTTTTTATTTACAGTTTATTTATTTATTTACTTTATTTATTTCCCAAATGCACTTAGTCACCATTACATTTCTTTTGGTTTTTGTTCGTGGTTTTATTTACCACTCCACTGTGGTTAATTAGTAGATGTAGCTAAAGATGGTTAATCTACAAGAGGAGAGTACACTAATTCCACTCCTGGGTTATTGGGCTGGGTTCGGACAGCAAGCTAATGCCACGCAATCTCAGCTAAGCGTCTTAATCTTGAACAACAATGAATGTAGCTTAGCACTATACACGGTCACATCTCCTAATTTGCCTTATTTTACTTTTCTGGAGATGGGAGCACTGTTTTAAATCCATTAGATAAGATCTGTCTGAGAATAAAAGGTGCCGTTTGTTGTGTACATGTGTTTCAGTTAAACCCTGCCTGGTCTCCCTCATGTAGATGGTTCTGTGGATCACGGCAGCTTTATACTACTTCATCTTGGAAAGGTTACTTCGGCTTTCCTGATGGCATATCCGTCACAATCACCTGACTCGACTGGTGGTGCAGCAATGTTGTGCGGCCGCTTTTGCATATTCAAAATGACTCTGAGAAGGAAGTTGTATATGACCACGTTGCGTGTCAGTGTTCCGTGTATTTCTCATGGAGGTGGTGTTTGATTACTTACATATCAGAGCACAGTTCAGCCATGAAGAGTCATGGGGGGTATCTCTGCCTTTATATGCAAATCGCCACATTCACACAAAAGAGCAGTGAGTTTAAAACTGTTCATCATCTATTGATCACCTGTTGTAATCTAGCTCAATACACCTTGTTTGTGTTCTACTGACCGTGTTTGTTTAGAATGCCTCCATGGAACCAGAGGAACCAACCTAATATCTGTTTTTTTCTTCTCTGCAGGCTCTTAGTCAGTGCTTCCCAGGATGGTAAACTTATTATCTGGGACAGCTATACTACAAACAAGGTAAACTGGATTTCTCAAAGGTCTGACTATGTCCATTGTGCTATTTACTGGTATGCATGTCTGACCTCACTGTTGTGCCTGTAAAAATAAATGTTTGCTTCTGCTCATGAGCTTTTCCATTTCACTTCCTTTTCCCTGATCAGTTCTACCCATCCTTGGTTACTACCGTACTGATAGCAAATGGCTGCATTGGTTATAAAATAAGACCCTCTGCCGGATCAAGCTGTTTTGACCTACAAACTTCACATTGGGACATTTTGTAAAATGCAGTAAAAACAAAAAATCTGCCTTTTTGAGCTTTTTAAACTCCCTTGTACCTATATTTAAAAAGTTAATAGTTTTATAGTTAATAGTCTAAGTTAGTCTAAGCTGAAACGTTCTGTTAGATAATCGTAATCAAGTATAAAATGAGTTTTAGCTCACCACTTTGTATTTGGCTTAATGAGAGAATTCTGTCCATTCAAAAAACCTTTCTTAATGTGAAATGTATTGGTGTTGTATTGGCGAGGCACGCTACCATCATTACAACATCTTTTCCCAGTGTCCACAAGTCTGAGTATTTCAGCAAGACAATGCCAAGCCTTATTCTTCACGAGCTACAACACTGTGGCTTTGTGGTCAGGGTTTGTGCACTTTATGTGCCGGACAGCATTCCAGATTTGTCCCCTCAAAAATGTTCAAAGCCTCATGAGGAGGAGAATGAGAAGACCATGTCAAGTCATATCAAGCAAGAATGGGCAAAAGTTACGTTTGCAAAACTGCAGCAGTTAGTATCCTCAGTTTCCAAATGATTGAACACGTGTCATTTTAAGGATAGTGGTAAATATGCCATGTCTCACCTAAAAAATTTTACAGCCATCGGATTCTTGGAAATGTTTGGTACTTGTCAATTGAGGAGAATTAACTAATTATATATTCTTGTTTTTATTGCATTTTACAAAAGTTGCAACTTTTCTGGAAGTGTGGTTTGCAATATCAGGGACGTCCCCGGCTTGTGCCTCCAATCCAATTGTTAAATGGTGAATTTTAGCCAATATTACGTTTGAGCTGCAAAATGTAGGTAAAATATATTATGATGCCAGTTTATGCACATTCAAATGTTAAGTGAGCCATTATAGACTGTTATGTTTTATGTTTTAATTGATGTTGGTGTATGTGTGTCTGTTTTTAAAGATTGGTAGCACTAACCTCTGCTCCAGTTTGATTGAATGACTATGATTTGACGTTTAGTTAAATTATTTAGTTTTAAATGCTGTAGTTATATTGTGGATCATGCAGATTTTGGTATCTTCATCAAACTACGATTTCAAATTGTTATAACATGCAAAATAGCTTCTACATTCTCTTTGAAATCCATTGATTCCATTTAACCCTAGTGTTTTGAAACCCTAAGCAATGCAGCGTGGCCAGTCGAGCGCTGCGTTTCTGTTTTCTGCTTTCATTTTAAATAAGTCACAAGTGAAAAGCTTTTTTTGTGGGAAGCAGCAGGAAAATGTGCTTACTGCACATCTATCATCTTGTGTACTGAGCATCAGGTCTCAATCCAGTGCCGCACTGTTGGACAGGTTGCACCAGCTACAAGCCTAAAGTGCTTTAACCATGCTGTTGCAGGGTCTTACCTGAGCTTTTTCTTGTAGGTGCATGCCATTCCTCTGCGCTCCTCATGGGTGATGACCTGTGCATATGCTCCGTCCGGCAACTACGTGGCCTGTGGTGGCCTGGATAACATCTGCTCCATCTACAATCTGAAGACCCGTGAGGGCAACGTTCGCGTCAGCCGCGAGCTAGCAGGCCATACGGGTACGACCCCAGTGTTACTGTGGAGATTGTTGGCTTTAAGCTATGTGTAGACTACAGTTAACTTGACTAAGATCTGAGAAGTTTAGGTGAATAGATAATCCAAGAATGCTTTGTTGTGTTGTCGAGCCTTTCGCTACTTTAACACCACAGTTTTGAATCATATGCAGAGCTGCAAAGTTGTGTTGCAGCAGGTAAAACAGCGGTGAAAACCAGATTGCAGCAGTGCTGTAGTACATTGTCAATTTATCCTACTGAAGTCAGCTTTACCACTTGGTAGTCAGATGCTTATCGTAGGTCTTGGGTCAGTCCAAAGGCTGCTTCTGAAAGACCTATCAGATCACATAGAATGGTGATTCCCAATCGTGAGGACCCACTGACCTACAGTTACGTTTTCCCTGCTCTAACCCATTTTTATAAACTCAGTAAGGACTTTGTAATTAGCAGATAAGTTAAAGCGGAGGTAGTACAGCACCACAGGCAAAGCCAAGGTCTGTGTTTGTAGACCATCGATACAGAATATGATTAATAATTTATCCAATTGAAACGGTTTTTAAACAATATGTATTTACTTCTGTATTTTCATGTACCTGACGTTTGTTGACCCCGTTTGTTTCATCTCGCAGGTTATCTCTCCTGCTGTCGTTTCCTGGATGACAACCAGATCGTCACTAGCTCAGGCGACACCACCTGGTGAGATGGGAGTAGTGTGCCAAGATTGATGCTTTAGCCATTTGCATCAGACACACATACATATAATTCGATGACTATAAGATCAGAAATGCCCATTCAGTTATAAGTATTGAAATTGGGGAAAGTGTTGTTTTTAACTTTTAGTGCAAAAAAATGCAAGGTGTGATTCGAATTCCAAATTATTGATTTCTTTTAAAAAAAAATAAAGCTATTGATCTCCATTCAGAAGATTTGCCATAAGTTTTTATATTTGTACTTTAAAAATGTGTATGTTTGAGAAGCATAGATTTTGTTGCAAATCAAAGAACACGTTGTTTAGACTATTTGCTCATTACTATCAATTTTATTTACTTTATTTTTTAAACAGTGCTCTTTGGGACATTGAAACTGGACAGCAGACAACCACCTTTGCCGGCCACACTGGGGATGTGATGTCACTGTCCCTGGCCCCAGACACGCGCCTGTTTGTGTCAGGTGCCTGTGACGCCTCTGCCAAGCTGTGGGACATCAGAGAAGGCATGTGCAGACAGACTTTTACCGGCCACGAGTCCGACATCAATGCCATCTGTGTACGTATATTAAACACACACGCAGGTTCTTCATTTTTCCTGTTAGAAGTGTGGGAAATTCTATAATCTGCTCTTTCTTCTTTACTTAGTTCTTCCCGAATGGGAACGCGTTCGCCACAGGCTCGGATGACGCCACCTGCAGGCTGTTTGACCTGCGTGCTGACCAGGAGCTGATGGTGTATTCCCATGACAACATCATCTGCGGCATCACCTCTGTGGCCTTCTCTAAGAGCGGCCGCCTGCTGCTCGCTGGCTACGATGACTTCAATTGCAACGTGTGGGACACCCTCAAAGCCGACCGTGCAGGTCTGTAAGGAAGGGACGCTGGATTCCATAAAGTTGCAGATTTAAATACACCTGATTGAGCTGATCAAGACCTACAGGAGCATATGAGCAGTAGGGCTGGTTGTGACTGAACTAAACTGTCCTGGGCTATAAGTCTCTGACCATAGTTGGGAATCCACATTAAATTTGGTCTTTTCTACAAAAATTTAATGACTATAAGATGTGCCCAGGGAACAGTGTAATAGGACAGTACCTTGTTCAGGGGTACCTCAGTGGTTCCCTGGTCAGTACTTGAACCGGCAACCTACTGATCACAAGGGCAATGTCCTAACCACTAGATCACTACTGCTAACACTGTTGGTATTATGATATACCTATCGGAGTGGTAGCTATAGCCCCTAGAAACATACCAGAAATACCACTTGTCAGGACACAAGTTATGCTGAAAAGATGCTGTTTCCAGGCTGTCAGATTGTTTTAGTTTGTGGCTTAAGATTGATTGACCTTTTAACATTCTTTATGCTATGAAAAGCCAAAACTAAAATAGCAAGCTTTTTTAGGCATATACTGTCTTACATGTTTTCCTTTGTGCTGCTATGATGAGGTCTGCACTTTTGCTGTTTCTCAACAGTAATTGAATGTAAAACTTGTCTCCTGTAGTGTTATATGCCAAACTAACATTTCAAGTTGTTTATGGCTCCAGCCTTTTAGCCCTGTTCCTGCACTGAAGTCTTTCTTTTGAATTAGATTTAAAATACACAAGCTTTTAAAATTCTCCCTGCTCCATATAGTCCATAAATTACGTTCTTCACTAGTTTTGTCCATCACTATTGTTTAGATGACTTTGCTCAATTGTAATTTCAGAGGATCCGTTATCTCTGTAATGCTTTCTGGCCATAAGTCTCCTCATCCTTGCCCAGTCTTCTCTTGCCCCACCCAGCTAGCCCATGAATAGTTTAGTGCTTACAGAGTGCATGTGTGATCAGAAGCACAGTGCCACTCCACCATGCTTATGAATTATGTACACGACTGAAAGATGTGAAATGGAGGCTATAGTCACACAACATTGTACTGCAGAAAAGCTGTTCCTGGGTCAGTATGTGCGCACTATTTAGGTGTGGCGTGGATGCGGAAATATGAGTATCAGTAATGATAACGTTAAAATTGACTGCTACCAAGTTTGGATTTCAGTTGGGCTTTTTTGAGGCAATGTGTGCTCTTTATTTTGTCAATTTTAAAATCTTAAAATACATTAACATGTACCACTCTTCCAATGGCGTGATGTTTTTAAATATGAGTATTGATTTTATCCTGTTAATTTGAACAGAGATACTCATATGCCAGTATGTATGTAATCTGTGCATCAAAATGTTACATATTGAAATCCCGCTAAATTAATTAATTTAGGAAAGGCGGGGGAGGGGGGGTGTTAGATGCCATTACAGTAAAATATTTTCAGATTCTGTTTTATACATCAAGAGGTTCTTGTAAAGAGTCCTAGAAATCCAGAAAGGGCCTTCATATCTTTACAGTACTTTGGAAAGACCCTTTAAGTGTATATTTACATTTTTCCAGCTGTAAAACAATTCATGGTTAAAAGATGTTAACGCTCATATTTTAATGGACAACTCTGGGGGGGAAAAGGCTTATTTGCAGTGAATTTAGTATTCATAAATAATTTGATGTAAGACTATTTTTCATGTAACCCTTTTTATTTCACCTCTGCGAAATTTATAGCCGTCACCGTTTTAATAAAGCACACTGCTTCTGTACCAGATGGACAATAAATTGGGCCCTCAGTTCAGTCTCAAGACTGGAAGGAATAATGTGGGTGGGGCTGGTGAACAGTGCTTCTCTCTTTCTCACATCCTTGGCTGAAGTAACCTTGAGAAAGGCACTTAACCCTGAAACTGTCCCCTGGGCTAGGGGTGTGCAACCTACTGCTTCTGGTATATGTTCACCAGTTTGTTTAGGATGGGCTACAAAAGCAGTGGACAAGTTCTTGACTCACATTCACTAATACGAGGACCTGATGTCCCATCGCTAGACCCGTTTTCAACTAATTTATCTATGTTATTGAACTGCAATATCTTAAAGTGAAAGAGACATGTCATTATGAACACACACAAAATGCAACACAATGAAATGTGACCTTTGCATTTAACCCATCACATGTGGAGCAGTGGGCAGCTATGCGATGCGCCCAGGAAGCAGTGCTGCAGGACGGTATTTTGCTCAAGGGTACCTCCGTGTACCTCTGGACTTGCATCCTTCAGTTTGCAAGGGCAAGATCCCAACCACTAGATCTGCCCAACTGCCCACAGTATAACAGATGAAACGGTACAATAGATAAATTAGTTAGTTGGGTCTAAACTAGAATCATGATCGTGTAAAACCTCAGCTGGTCACTGTTTTTTTTTTTTTGTTTTTTTTGTTTCGGTCTTTATAAAGACCTGATGCAGTCAGACTTGAGCATCCTTCTGTGTGAACCTCTCCTGTCTCTGCTCTGATCACTGTTAGGATGGTACAGACTCCGCTTTTAAAATACATGGGTTTGTCTGGCCAACCTTGTGTGAAGATTTGGCTATGCTTTCAAACTTTTTCCCAATCTTACAAAGCAAGTTTTTTTTTTCATGACATCCTTCCGTCCTTCTGTGGTAAATGGATGAGACGAGACCATTACTTTGTTTTAACAGTGTTTTGGTGTGCTCCTTTTTTTTTTTTTTTTTTTTTACATTTTTTTTTGTTTTGTTTTGACGCATCTGATTTGTATTTTTGGGCTGTTTGTGTGTTTCAGGTGTCCTGGCAGGCCATGATAACCGTGTTAGCTGCTTGGGCGTTACTGATGATGGAATGGCAGTGGCAACAGGCTCTTGGGACAGTTTCCTTAAGATCTGGAATTAAAGCTGTAAGGTAAACACCTCTCCTTTTGTCTTCTGTAGAAAAAAAACTGCATCACATGATGCTTAGTGCATCACCTTTTGCACCATTAAATAAATGATCATTTTTGATGCAGCAAAAGCTATTGCTCTCTTTTAGTGTGCAAGTTTTTTCCAAAAGTCTTTTCAGGCACCTTATTTTACTGGATGGTCACTGGGCAGAATTGTCAAAACAGGAAGCTAGCTTTGAGACTCTTTGGGAACTTTTAAAATGTAAGGAATGTAAAACTCGCTCGCTTGTGTCATTGACGTTATTTCCTGGTGCAGTAATGAGCTATGCACCGTCAGTAAATGCCTGTAACTTTAAAGTAACTTAGTCCATACATCAGCATTGAGCTGTGTTATGCTGTGTACAGATTTAAATCTGATATTTAACACAGAATTTAGAGTTTTAGGGATACAGAAGAGTTTTGTTTTGAAGAGAATTGTAGAGCTTTAGCGATGCAGATTTTATTTTATTTAATTAATTTTATTAATAAAAACCTGTTGACCTTGCCAATAAAGTTTCCCTGTACTAAAATCAGTTGTGGCCCTTGCTGGTTGGTAGGCAGGTAGGCATCTGCCATTTCAGGTAAGAGTTAGGCTCAATGTTGGGGTCTAGCTCCAATAAGCTTCCACCGAAATCTAGTAGTAGTAGGTTTATTGTCATTTTCACAGTATACACAGTACACAGTAAAAACGAAACAACGTTCCTCCGGGTCTAAGGTGCAACACAAAAGCAAGACAGACAGGAGCACAAGTGCAGACATGACAGAACACAAAAGCAAAAAATACTACTAGATTTAAACTAAACTTAACAACTACACTAAGACTAAATTCAGCTTCCTTTAAAACTCCTCTCTTAAGTACTAACCTCATGTTCTCTGGTCTGAAACCCTGAGCCATGGAAACACCTCATATAGGCTTGTGTAGTAATGCTTTGGTACTCCCATCTTTTTGTAAAGTCTTACTAATATGACCACAGTTATATATAGCTCTGCTGCCATCTGCTGTGTGAAGTTATGGTCTACATCCAGAAAGTGTTGTGGTTTAACAAGGCCAAAACAGTTAGCAAGTTTAGTAAGTCTAAAGCATCGACCTCTGCAAGACCACTGAAGGTGTGCCCCCATATGTACCGGTATTGTACAGCAAATGCTTTAATTCCTCCAAGTTGTGAGTTGGCGTTCCTATGGGTCAGACTCCTTTGTCCATTACCTTTCACAAATGCTTGATTGGGTTGAGATCTTGGGAATTTGGAGGCCAAGTCAACACCTTGAATTTTTTGTCGAGTCCCTCAAACCATTCCTAAATAAATTTTGCAGTGTGGCAGGATGTGTTATCTTACTAAAAGAAGCCACTGCCATTAGGGAATATTGTTGCCATGAGGGGGTGTACATGCTCAGAAGGAATGCTTTACCCTAGAGAACCATTTTTCCTCTGCTGACTTGCCATCACATAATGCATAATGGTTGTCATACTTTCCCCAGGTAAGCAACACACAAGCACCTGCCCATCCACATGATGTAAATGTGTTTTATCTTTCTTTGCTCCATGGTTTAGTTCCAGTGTCCATTATAGGTGCTTTCAACAGTGGTTAGGGGTCAACATGGGTGCATAGCTACACAGCCCCATACATAGCAACCTGCAATGCACTGTGTCCTGACACCTTTCTACCATAGCTGGCATTTACTTTTTTAGGATTTTGTGCATAAGTAGCTCTTCTGTGGGGCCAGAGCAGACAGGGTAGTCAGTTTTATTGGTGTGTGTGTTCAGTTCTTGAAGTTGATGTGTTGGAAGCAGGACAAATGGGCAAGTCTAAGTGTCTGAGCAACTGTAACAAGGGCAAAACTGATGGCTATTGGGTCAGATCATCTTTAAAGTGTTGGGGTATTTGGGGTATTTGCATTATGCATGGTTAGTACCTACAAATGGTCATCTGTGGAGGGACAAACAGTGATCTGCATGAATGAGCCTTGGGCACTCATGACCCTGTGATGGTTAATGCAAAAACATTGTTCAGAAATGGCTTGAGGAAAATAGAATTCAATGGATTAATTGGCTTCCAAATCTGATGGAGCATTTGTGGGATGACCCAAACAAACTAGTTCAACCCAATCCAAGCTAGTCCTACATTGCAACTTATAGGACTTAAAAGGTCTGCTGCCATGTCTTGATGCCATATTTGGCAGCACATCTTCAGAGGTCTTGTGGGGTGTATGCCTTATGGCAGGGGACCCTAACTCTTGCTCAGAATGTCTGGTTTCTGGCATAATTTAGTGATTTTCCCTGCTCAAACGCTCAAGAAACCTGGCAGTTGTGAGTTGAACCAGGTGTGTTTGAGCAGACATTTGCTAGATATTGGCCGTCATGTATTGGAGTTGAAAATCAACCAAATGTATTTTGATCAAGGTTGTGTAAGGGCTCAACAGTGTAACATGGAGTCTTCTCAGTAAGGACACTTTTAATGATTTTACGTCTTTCTTTTCAGATGGCACCCGGACTCCAAAGTGGACTGGAAGACCATTCAAACATCAAAATGTTAAATTTTATTGCATATCCAATCTTCTCAAACACAACAGAACTGACCCCATTATCTGAAGAAACAACAAAAGGGCAAAAGTTATTCTCCTTCCCATAAAAAGAGCACAATTGTTTCACTCAGCCAGATCACATGGAAATCGTTGGGTTCATCTTGACATGGTTGGATGGGGGTGGGGGTATAGGGGTCAAAAGTAATTGTGCATTCCTTCCGGGACCATTTTCCGACATTTGCGTTGAACTAATATCCAAAAACCTGCTCATCACATTGCAATTGTCATTTAGGCTAACATTATCTATCTCCAACTTAAAAAGAGGCGATGTTTTTGTTTTTTCCTAAATGAGCTAGCTCTCGATGGCTTTTTTTGGGGGCAAATTGTTATTTTTTTCATCCCAAGAATTACATTCAGCTGTCTGGCGGTTAGTGTTTAAAAAGCTCTTTTATCTCCTAGTCTTTAAATCTTTTAGAATCCAGTTTATAGATGGAAGGTAAAACAATGTTGAAAATAATCACGGTCATCATAATCCAGCTTTATCATGTCAGAAAAGAGGAAACAAAGTGAACGGTTTGAGCTTGACCAGGGGTCCACTAGCCGCAACCAGGCCTGTATATTTAGTTTAACTTTTTTCTTTCTTTTTTTGTTTTGTTTTATTTGTTTTTCTTTGTTTTGTTTCTGTCTAGTCACAAATCTTTGTTTGCACAGGAATAAACCATTGCATATATATATATAGAATAATGTTGAAAAACGTCATCTAACCAAGCACATGCTGTTAACGGTGATGAATGCTCATTTTTAAAAATGAATTGAAAAGTCCATTTTAATCACGTTTCTCACTTCTTTCCCGGTTGGGCGACGTAGAATAACGAAATGAAGATTGTCCTGTCATTTAATTTCTTTTTTTTTATTATTATTATTATTTTATTTCTTCTCTCCATGTCCTTTTTTTCCTGTTAGAACTTGGTTTGGAGGGTGTTGACCGGAGGGCGGGTTTAGGGTTGGGGGTCACGGGTTTAGGGGGACTCAATTTTCATTTTTACCCGGTTTCAACAGAGGTGCCCGTTCCGTGCTTGGAAAACCAGTTACTACTCTGTGAATGACATGTTGTAAAAATCAATGTTTGAAAATAATGATATTGAGAAAAAAAGAAAAAAAAACTTTTTAAGTTAAAAATTAAAAAAAAAAATCTTATTTTGGTTGTCTGCCATGGGTGGGTTAACTCTTAGAATCGCATGCTGTAGAATTGCTTAAAAAGAGGTGCATATGGAACTAAGTCCTTCGATGTTTTTCTTTAAGAAAATAACCTGTTAAATAGACCATCACAATATTTATATTCTTTTTTTTTTCTTTTTGCTACTCTGTGCATACATAATTCAATTAAACTTGCAAAGCTATGCACTCGAGAAGCAAACACCTTGATCGACCCGTTCTGTCCATATACCTTGAAGTTTCAAAAACACTCGTACACCGACCCACACACACACACACACACTTACATTCTTATCAAATAACTAGAACAAAAATTTCCATTCTTTCTGTAGCAAAATGAAAAATTCCAGATACAAAGAGAAAAAAGAATGCTAGAGACATTTTGTAACAAACAGGTTTTTTCTGTCCTTTAATAAAAAAAAAGAAAAAAACTTGCAGCATTTGAATGGCAGAATTTTTCTGTTGTTCCCTTTCTGCGTGTAACGAGAGGCGCTCTTTCCTTAGCGGTAGTGGCATTTCTTCCATTCTGTTATTCCTCTGCGACATTCTGTACAAAAAAAGTGCTGTCGTCGTGCGTTAGGCCTGGAGTTGGCAACAAAATAAATTAAGAAAAAAAAACACACAAAAAAAGAGTAAAGATTAAATCAATTCCCTTTCTTTTCCCTCTCTATCTCTCTCTCTCTCTTTCTCTCTCCCTGTCTCCATACAAATAACTGTAGAGCTCTGCACACCCCCACTGTATCCTTATCCATCTTTTGTATTTAATTTTAAATTCAGTGTACAACAGAAAGCTGGATGCAAGATAGAAACTATATTAAAATGTACTGTTATTTAAGATGTAATAAAGCAGTTTGAGATGACCTGTCCGTGTTGTTGCACTTTATAAGTTTAACTGTGAACTGTAAGATGCTTTAAGGTGAAACCTTTGACTTTCATCTTGCTGCCTGCTCACTGAACATATTAATCTAGTCCCTAATTTCACAATAACTTCCAACCTGACCTAAACTCATACAAGCAGCAGTTTGTTGTTAAAGGACAATTTCACCACCTATAGCCAAGGTAGCTAACAATGCTTCTTTCGTACACCCACTTCGGCTCAGAAGGGATGTAATAACCACTTTGCTGGATCAGGTGTGTTGGGAGCAGGGCAGGAGCGAACTCTGGCACCAGTCTTGGAAGCCAACTTCCACAAAAGCCTGCTTATCAAGAATATATATATAAATAACGTGGTCTAATGTGATTTATGAAGTGAAGTGAAAGTGACTGTCATTGTGAACACACTCAAGCACCACAACGAAAACGAGACCTCTGCATTTAACCCATCACACGTGGAGCAGTGGGCAGCTACCAACAGCGCCTGGGGAGCAGTGTAGTGGGATGGTACCTTGCTCAAGGGTACCTCAGTAATGCCCGGGCCAGGACTCGAACCTGCGACCACCACTGCCCACATAATTTTTTATATGAAGCATCTCTCTCATCTTCAGTCTACCCTAGTGAATGTGGAAGCAAATCTGATTCGAGCCGCGTTCTCTGATGAACGCTTAAGCAGTAGCCTGACAAGACAGTTCACTGTGTTAAAGCAGTACTAGAAATACGAAACCTCTGTCTTCAACGAGTGTGATGCCTATGAACAAATTTGATTGTAATGAAGTGGACGAAGATTTTTTTCTTTGTTCTTCTTGGAGGGAAATTTGGTTGCAGCATTCTTTGCAAAAGGTCAACAGCTCTTAAATACACCTAGTATAGAAGCACACTAAAAGATGGTCCAGTAATATACACTAATCACACATAATTACACCCGACCAGTGAAGTGAATAACACTCTAGTTTTTTCATTACAGTTGCACCTGTCAGGGGGATGGGATATTTTAGACCGCAAGTGAACGGTCAATTCTTGAAGTTCATGAGCAGGAAAAATGGGCGAGCGTAAAGATCTGAGGTGCTGTTAACGAGGGCCTTTTTGTGATAGCTGGACAATGGAGTCTGCATCTCCACAAAGACTTGTGGAGTGTTCCAGGTTTGCAGTAGTTTGTACCGATCAAAAATGAAGTGGAACTGGTGAATTGGCAACAGTGTCATGGCACCCAAGGCTCAGTGATGCACATGGGGCTAGCCTGTCTCTTCTTGACCCTGTAGAAGAGCTACTGTGGTTTAAAAAGTAAATGCTGACTGGAAAGGGATCATATGAAGTGTGCTGGTTCTGTACCATTTAAACAACTATTGCTTTTGCATCATTAACCTGATAACGAATAGTTATTTGTGTATCAGTACAGAAGGCTTGATGGTGGGCAGTGGTGGCCTAGTGGTAAGGACACTGCCTTTGGGACCTGAAGGTCGCAGGTTCGAGTTCCAACCCGGGCACTACTGAGGTACCCTTGAGCAAGATACTGTCCTATTACGCTGCTCCCTGTGTGATGGGTTAAATGCAGAGGTCACATTTCATTATGGTGCTTGAGTGTGTTCACAATGACAAATAGTCACTTTCACTTGTGTTTCTTGCTAAAGTCTGTTTGAAAAGCCATGAACATTAAGCGAATCCCCTAGGATTGAAAAAGGTCCCTGGGGTCGTGGGTCCACCAATTACTTTGTTTTTGCCACCTTGAGTCCTGCCCATCATCAACACACCGCACAAGAGCAGAGTTGTCTGAAAATTGCTGTAGGTGGCATGTGTCAACGTTGGACATGAAATCGGACAGCAGGAATGGGAATGGAGACGGCAGTGTCCCTTGTAGAGTGTCTGTGCTACTCACCACCTGGTCAGGCCTGCAGTTCTGCACGTGCACATACTGAGATCCAGGTTGTAACAGGAGTCAACTTGCTTGCCTGGATTGTGTTAAAGACACTGAAAAAGTCAAAGAATATGACCCTTGCTGTATCTGAAATATTGCAGAAGGCAGTATTGATGCTACGTATGTGCTCCTTAAATAAATTCATTGATCAGGATTTTCAGTTAAGCTTTGTTTAAAAAAGAAAGAAAAAAAGGGCAGTGGCAGCCTAGTGGTTAGGACACTGCCCTTGGGATCTGAAGGTCGCAGGTTCCCCAACCACTACTGAGGTACCCTTGAGCAAGGTACTGTCCCGCTACACTGCTCCTCGGGCACTGTTGGTAGCTGCCTGTTGCTCCACGTGTGTATGTTTGATGGGTTAAATGCAGAGGTCACATTTCGTTGTGGTGCTTGAATGTGTTCACAATAGTCACTTCACTTTAGGGGCTGTTTTAAAAACATTTAAACAATTTAATTTTAAATTTTTTTTTTTAGATTTATTAAAAGTTCTCAAACCTTTTCAGACTAAGGACCCCTGTGTGGACAGTAAGTGCCACATTTGCCACACAAATTCACTATGTAGAGATAAAACTTGTCTGTCCTGGTATCCAGCAGTGTTGGCTCTATCAACATACAGAAATAAAAATATTTCAAAAAATTGACGTATTTTGAAATGTTTCACAATCAACAGGCGAGCTGGAAACAGGTAAATTGATCAAGACTGGGTATAAAAGAAGCATCCAACAAAGGCACAGTCTCTCCAAGCACAGATGGGTCATAAATCACCACTTTGTGCCAAACTTCATGAGATAATTGTCAGTCAGTTCAAAAAGCACAACGAATGAATTTAGGTCTTTCATCATCTACAGTACATACTATTGTGAAAAGATGTAGAGAATCCAGTGAAATGTTTGGCAATGCCAGAAACTAATGCTGAATTTGCAGGAGTTTCAAGCCCTCGGGAGGTACTGCATGAGAAACAGTCATGCTACTCTTGATAAATATAGGCACATGGGCTCGGGAGGACTTTGGAAACCACTCTTCAAACTGCTCTTTTTGGCTGTGTTGTATTTTTAAAAAATCAGTAAAAACAGTAAATAAGAGTTGGTTATCTTGTTTGCCCTGCACCGCACCATGCAATAGTTAATTCGCATAGTTGTGATTTTAGGTTTTAAGACAATACAATGATGAGGTAGGCTGCTTTAGTTTTTTGTACATTTCCCTCTGATGTGGTAAGTAGGCAAGTCAGATTGTGGACTTTTATTTATTTATTTCACATTTATTAATATATTACATCTCTGCCACAAATATATATGTTTATTTATGCATTTAACTTTTTAAAAGCCTCTAGCACAGTGTTCCCAAACGCCCGGGTCGCGATCCAGATTTTTTCCATATAACTGCAGTTCATCTCTCAGCCACATGGGGGAGCGCGTGTTTTTTCTACCTCATTGTTCAGCTCGATTGTTGTTTACCCAACGATATATGGAGGAGTACAAGAGTCACAGAAATGCTCATAATTCATTTGATTAATTTTATATTTTACTGGACAAAATAACGAGCAATTATAAAATAATTCATACATTAAATATTAACCCATCTATACACAACTGAGATGAAAGCGGGACTTACAAAAATTGCTACTTCCTGAACAATTATTGCAGTACGTGTCCTAAACTATTTCTATTGTCACGCTGTCTTTTGCTGTTTTTCTCGTTTTGGGACCAGGGCTGAAAACACACTCGTTTAGGGGTTTACGTGCAATAGTAACGAAGTTAACCTACTTGCTACCCCAGTGTCCAGATCTCAGGTTTGAATTTCACTATCTCGCTTTTCTAATCACAAATGTTTCAGTCGTGACAACACGAACTGTTCGCTGCTGGAAAAGAAACGTGTGAACCTCTATAGTGGCTTTCAGCGCTTTCATGTGGCCTCAAAACACGCCTCTCTGATTGGTTGGTGGAAAACAGAGACTTCGGACAACCAATAAAAACACAACGCGAAATCGACCGCCACAGATACTTTAAGGAAAAATCAAGAGGGTTTAATGGCACCGTAAACTGTGTGTTAGCGCGTGCAGAAGTAGGGACGTTTTGCCTTCTCCTGTTAAGTTGCTATTTTTGAGATACTTGTTTTTTCTTGGACAGAGACATGTTGAAACATGCATGTTGCTGTTTTATATTAAAAAAGCTCACCAGATACTCACATCCATCCTTTCTTCACTAATGCTTGGTTAGGAATATCCTTGACCTAATCCTGTCGGATAAAGATTATACAATGATATGTCGGATAGTCTCTTCAGATCATTTTCATTTGGCCACTCTTCCACTAACTGATTTGTGCCCAATAAGTACACCACATTGTGAACACATTCAAGCACCATAACGAAACGTGACCTCTGCATTTAACCCACGTGCACACGTGGAGCAGTGGGCGGTTATCAACAGCACCTGGGGAGCAGTGTAGTGGGACGGTACCTTGCTCAAGGGTACCTCAGTGGTGCCCAGGCCTTCGGTTCACAAGGGCAATGGCCTAACCACTAGGTCTCCACTGCCCACTGTCCCATATTCTTGGATGAAACCAAGTGTCTGTGTGGGACTGGTTCAAGAGATGTGATGGGACACTGGGAGATTCTGACTGACCAGCAAACTGACCAGATTAGTTGAAAGGCTGATACAAAGACATATAAAGTCCATGTGCTCCCAGCTGGTTGAAAACTGCGCTAAAATAGGCACGAACTTAAACAAACTGCTGTGATCCTTGCCTGACAGGAATGGTGCTGTTATTAAGGAGAATATAACTATGTCTTACAGACAAAATTAGGTGTTTGACTAATTATTTTTGTCTGGGGATTTTATATTGCCCAGCACTATAATGACAAGAATGTGCAGCTTTGGACTAGATGCATCTGAATGCACATTCAGTGCAAGGGTTAAGTATATCACTTTCATTGATTCCGTTGGTGAAGTTGTTTCAGAAGGGTTTTGTTGATAGCTGCCCGCTGCTCCATGTGTGAATGGGTTAAATGCAGAGGTCACACGTCGTTGTGGGTGCGATGGGGTCGGTTCACATTTACAAGCAGTCACTTTCAATTTACATGTGTTTGTTCATGTGTGTGTGGCTCCAAGCAGTTAATGGAAAAAGCTGTTAAGCGGTTACTTAGCAAAACACAGGTAGACACATTGGACTGTTTCCAGTTCCACTACTGGGACTACCATGATAAATGAAATGTGGAGGCTCTGAGTCTCCTGTTCGACATTTAGCATGGGGGTACCATACGTGTGCGTCCCAAACACAGTGGCTGTTGGGACGGGTAATACACTCACTGTTTGAAGTTTTCTTTCTGGTGGTTCTCTCTTTTAGACATAGGCAATATACATCAACTAATATAACCCCATTCCACGTATTCTGAGAGTCAGTCTTTGAAAGTTGTACTTCGTCAATTCCAAATTCACAAGCGTCATGGTGAGGATGACCAGAAGGGGGCACAATAAAACGTTTTAAAATAAAATTATCTACTGCAGGGTTCCCCAAGACTGGTCTGGGGGCTGGTATCCTGAAGTAGTTTGATGACTTTCCTGCTCAAACACATCTTGTACAAATCACCTGTTAATTGGCAGGTATGGTGAGTGTGACTGTGAAGCACTTCCTCTCCAAGACAGGAATTGGGGAGCCTTAAGAGATTAAAAAAT
>JBBPDA010000019.1:5923182-5975550 GCA_037974385.1 Arnoldichthys spilopterus
ACAGACAGCAACTACTACAATAAATACATACGCCAAGTGCTACAATAACTACAGACAGCAACTACTACAATAAATACGTACGCCAAGTGCTACAGTAACTACAGACAGCAACTAATACAATAAATACATACGCCAAGTGCTACAATAAATACAGACAGTAACTACTACAATAAATACATATGGCAAGTGCTACAATAACTACAGACAGCAGCTACTACAATAAATACATACGCCAAGTGCTACAATGTCTACAGACAGCAACTACTGCAATAAATACATATGCCAAGTGATGGGGGGTGTTACAGTTTCTTGTGGGGTTTGTGGGCTCCTAACTCTGTCCACCATCTGGATCATGTAAATTTGCTTTGTCACTCCTGTGGTAACTGTTACCTTGGCTCTCAGTCTGCTCTGTCTAGCCAAGCTGATTAAAAAGCCTTCTAGCTTTACTAAGGGCATGTTCCAAAATGAAAGCAAACTCCTTACATGCTATTAGTGGTATCAAGGAAAAGAGCCAGGTAGGAGTAATTCAGTGTCCAAGCTAAGAAGAATCAAATTGTTAAAAATGTTTCCTTTTCCTGTAAATGTATTATTTAAGAAATCTGAATGAAGTGGTTTGTGTGAATGTTGACGTCTCTTTGAAGAGAAACATAATGCCAAAAGTTAAAGAAAAAAGTTCATTTTAAGGTGAAGTCTGATCTTCATAACACCTGTTGAACTGTATCACAGAATGAGCCAAGAAGATTTTCAAGGACCTTAGGAAAGAGCCGGTAATGTTGGAAAAGGTTACAAAGCCATCTCCAAAGAATTTGGACTTCACCAATCCACAGACAATGTACAGAGGTAATTTAAGATCATTATTACCCTTATCATGGGTTCTTGATCAAAAAGATCCCTCAAAGAGCAAGGTGTAATAGTCTGCAAGGTAACACATTAACCCAGGGTAACTTCTTAGCAACTAGAGCCTCTCACACAATGGCTAATTTTAATGTTCATAAGTCCGACATGAGAAAAACACTGAATATCAATGGTGTGCAAAACAGGATGTATGACAATGTGCATGACAATGGTGTGCAGGCCACTGCTCTCCAATCTACCAATATACAGTTTGTTATAGATCACATGGACAAGCCAGAAGGTAGAATATTTTTTTTTGTGGATAGAAGAGACCAAAATAGAACTTTTTGGTTTAAATGAGAACTGCAACGTTTAGAGAAAGAAAAGCACTGCATTACAACATAAGAAATGTATCCTGTTTGTGAAACATGGTGGCGATAGTATCATGGTTTGGACCTGTTTTGCTACATCTGGTCCAGGACAGTCTGACAACATTGATGGAAAATAAATTCTGAATTGTACCAGCAACATACAAAGGAAAATGTCAGGAAATCTCCAGAGAAAATTGGATTGGCATATGTAGCAAGACAATGACCCCATACACAGGTTATTCTTCCAATAAGTGTTTAATGAAGAATAAAACAAATATTCTGGAAGGGCCAATTCAAAGCCCTGACCTTAACCCAATAGAAATTTTATGGAAGAACCTGTAGCAAGAAGTTCATGTGAGAAAACCCTCCAACATTCAAGGGCTAAAGCTATTCTGTACAGAAGAATGGGCTTAATTTCCTCCAAGCCGATATGCAGGACTGATCAACAGTTACTGGAAACATTTATTTGCCATTATTGCTACAAAAGGGTCACACGAAACTGAAAGAAATACAGAAAATTGTAAAGGGTTCACAAACTTTAAAGCACCACTGTGTATGAGACAAATCACTGTATATAAAATAACAAAATATTGTGAAGAAACCATTTATTTGTGTATGTACCTTTATTTGTGTAAAGCCTGTTTTTGGAATTAAAAATATTGTTCCAAACACTTGGGACAAACTTTTAACATTTAATCTACTTTTAGATAAGTCCAGTTCTGTTGATCTCCTCTCCATGTATATTTGTGAATGAAGTATATCACAGTATTTTAATACCCTCCAAAGGAGAGTAAAAGATCTTCTAACATCTCAGCTGCTCTAGTTATTAGTAATGTTACAATGCTGTATATCACACTGCCAACTTGTATCTAAAAGATCCCTCTAACTTCACTTGTATACTATAGCTTGGTGTTTACATACACTAGATACAGAGTGAAAACAAGAACATACATGGGCAGTCCTAAATCCTATGTCAACAATGTGTAAAACTTTGTGAAAATCTCTTAATGAGGTTAGAAAAATACAATGTTAAGACCACATCTTGCCAAAACTCAAATCTTTATTGCATGGTAGTTTTAAATAGTAATATCAAACCAGATTGACTTTCGTGACATGTGGTTCCTGACACCAACCCTGTAAACAATTCTGACTCAGCAAGTTTCTCCAGAATACCATATTTCACATCAAACCACTCTGAATCACTTTGTTCACACCCTAATTATTTAAAAATCCAGAAGTTTTGAAAAAGCATTCTCCTTAAACTGTATTCTGAGGATTCAAAGAACTGCCATTTAAGAGATACTGAAGATACTAGTTAGCTTGCCAATATGTTGAAATATTGCCTAAACAGAACTGTATGGAGCTTAGGAATGACAAATCATAGTTCACACAGTTCAGACCAAAGCAGGGACAAAAATGTGACAGAAAATTCTCCTTTCCCATTTTATTTCTTTTCTTATTGTTTCCTTTTCCATTTGCTTAGTTCTGATTGGTGAGTGGGTGGGCAGGTATGGACTTCCCGGGCCCTTTTGTTGTTGAGGAATGTGGGTGATGATTAACAGGTTCTTTCCAGGGTTACTTGGCATTAGTGGCAGTGCTGAGCATCTTTTTGACAGCCTGGGCAATGGCATCATGGTCGATGCCAAACAGTTTGAGCAGCTCATTGGGCTTTCCACTGCGCGGGACATGAGCCACAGCCAGCCGGTGCACTGTTAAACCAGGCTCACTGGCCACAGCTGAACACACAGCCTCACCAAGACCACCTGCAGAAATACACATGCATGATAAACATATACTGCCACAGATTTTAGGCTTAATGCAAAATGCATATTCCATAATGAATAAAGCAGTGACTGAATCTGAATAGTCAGCGTCTAAAAGCATCTGATCTTCATAAATACAAAAAAGTAAAAAAAATTTTTTTCCAAAACAAAAAGTAAAACTAAAATATGTAGTTTCTCATTCATTTAACCCCAAAATATCACTAATTGCATGATTGTGATATATTGAATTTTCATGAACATGCCAATTCTGCACACAATACATTCACTTTCTGCTCTGCCTCTTTAACAAACCTACATGGATCACAGAAGCCAGCTACATACCTCAGATAACCCAATTCTCCTTCAATCCACGAGAAATTTGATTGACCTAAACCCTAATGGTGACCAGACAGGCATGAAGACTGCCCTGCCATAATGTACTTTTTGCTGCCTTACTGACATCAAAAAGGAGTGTGATGGGGCAGAGTGCAGTAAAGACATGTTGCACAGCTAAAAAAGCAGTAGCAGCTATGATGTAAATGTGCTTTTTTTACTGAACTCTACGTTTAATTTTGTCTGATAGAAAGAAAATAGATGGAATCTTATAACAGAAATCACATGAACAGAGGCCACAAATGTTGTTTTGGACTATATTGTTTGTGGCAGTTATGTAGGTCAGTGTATGCCCAAAGGGGCTAGAGGGATAGAAAATAAAATAGCACAAAAAACAAATCCTCTTTCCAACTCCCTTCATGTCTGTTAATTACTCCTTCACTCCCTTATTCTCACCCTCCTCTTCTGTGTGGAGAGGGGCTTTTTTACTGAAAAAAATAAATTCCACCTAGTCTCCAGCATATCCACTGTTCTCACTGACTATTTCCTATTTCCCTGGGTGTATAAATCTGAGGCTACACACATGTAAAATCCCTTTGTCAAAATCAAAGACTTGTCAGTTGAAATGAGCCAGAAAAGTTGTGAATCTGACCTTGCCAGGAAAAGGCTGCATGATCATACTGCTGCTCTGTACAATTAGTGTACCTGAATCTTGGTGCGTTTCAAATGTAAAAATGTATTCTTAGCTTTCCGTTGTATATGTTAAAAGAAAACCACAAAATGCTTTGCAAAAATAAATAAATCATGTGACGTGATCCAATGAAACGTAAATATAACTTTTTGGTAATGTGCACCATTACGTTTTGAGAAACTGCATACAAACAAAAGCACCAGATATTCATTGTCAAATATGGTGGTTGTTCATTGATCACTTTAACTATCTGGCTGAAAATGAGATTTTAGTGCTGATTTCTTCTGTCATATCCAATAATTACATGCACTTACCAGTGAAATGTTGAATATTGCTTTGTTTAAAGCATCACTGTTATCATTGCTTATATAATAATAATAATAACAATAATAATAATAATAATAATAATAATAAAAATTAAAATAACCTGAAAAATTACGTACACAATATACTTATAACAATAATTAATGCGCATAGTTGAAATTTCAAATAAATTGCAATTCTTTTTGTCAAAGATTATTATAATGCAGAAGAATGATTAAGACAAATGAACACATTATTAGTAACAATTTGTAAAATCCTTAAAAAAAGACATTCAGATATATAGTAAATAAACACATTAGTATTCATCATCTGTAGTGTGAGATACAGAAACTATACAGTACATTGTGTGCAAAAGTTTGCATTTCTAATGCTGGTGTTTAAGTATTGTACCGTGATACCATGTACTGTAGTGTCTAAGAGTACTCACCTTCATAGTAGTGGTCCTCAACAGTGATGATGCGACCCCTCGTTGCCTTGGCATTGTCAATAATAGTCTTTGAGTCCAGGGGTTTAACAGTAAAAGGGTCAATCACACGGATGTTTATCCTCTCTAGGAAGACAAGATGATGTTGATATAATGTGTCCAAGACATGAACATTGCATATTGATGCTGGGAGCTGTCAGATGAATAATGCCAGGAAAAACTGGAGAGCTGGAGACTATATTGTAAAACGTAAGGGCAATTCAAGGAAGGGCAAAGTCTAAACTTTGCCATATAAATTCCATTAACTCAAACTTCATATAATAAAATAAAAACAAAGGTATGTGAACCACTCAGGGTTCAGGTGATTCAGCCATACCCATTGTGAACAAGTGTGTAGGATCATGGGTCGTCAATGACTCAATGACGTCATGACTATCATAGGATGCCACTTTCCCCCCTTGTTCAGTCTGCCCCAGTCAACCGTAAGTGCTATTGTTGTGAAAAAGAAGCATTAAGTAACAACAGCTCAGCCACAAAGCAATAGACCACACAATCTCAGACTGGGACAGCTGAGTGCTAAGTGAATAGTGGAAGTGCTGTGTAGCAGTGGAAACTTGATCTCTGGAGCCCTGGTTGTCGAATGGACATATCTGAGCTTGGTCAAAGCCGGGGGGTACTACTAATCAGAAGTCGTAGTGGCATCATTAAAGTTTGGTGGAGGAGAAATTATGATCTGGGGTTAGTTTCCAGGGTTTGGGTTAGGTCCCTTAACTCCCAGTGCAGGTTCATGTTAATGCTACAGCACACAAAAATGTTTGATTGAGAAATGTTTGACAATTACATGCTTGTGTGGGCAAGACTTATGATAACTGTGAGAAACAGAGCTATAAACTTTGATGAACTGTGGGTAGTGGTTCCCTAGTGGTAAGGACATTGCCCTTGTGAACTGAAGGTTGCCCTTGAGCAAGGTATCGGTCAGTGGAATGAGCACAATACGTGTTCAAAGTTCATACTTGTTCATAAATCCATAGATCCATAGCATCACAACTTACATTTGCATTCACTCTTTCTCCTGAGGAGACTGAACACCTTGACTAGATGGCACGGAGACACTGTTGCATAGTTGCTATTAATGTAACTTCTGTTCTACTGAATCTTCAATTTATTTGTGTATTGTACACTAATGTTGAATCCCTTAAACAAACCCTGAATAGCCAACATGCACTTTCATACTGTTTTACTCAACTCTCACCTTTTACTTGGTGAATATTAATAATATATTATATTATAATATAATTCTGTAGCTTTAAGCTGTAACATTATTAGCTGGGGTTCTCTGTTCAACCTGAATACTTCTAACAACCTTTATCTCTCTCTTTCATCATTCATTATTAATTACTACATGTCCCTAGTCGCTCCCTTGATGAACTCATAATACTGATTGGCTTTTATGTTATTGGTTTGCTATCTGGTGAGGAGGATGCATCTTTGTCCTTGCTGCTGTCACTCCGGCATACTTACTGGAGGGCTTGGACACATTTCTCTTAAGGTGCTTTGTGATAATGCCTGTTGTTAAAAGCACTTGACAAAAACATTCTTCAGGGTAAAACAATGTCCAGAAAACAACACTGAAAGTACAGTAGTGTACAGTACTGAGAGTACTGTATCAAAAGCATACTCGGTTAAAAGCACAATGTATCTATATATAAATATACTGCACCACATATAGTAATGAGTAAATGTTTTAACAGATAAATTAAAAGTTTGCAGTGATGCCACTAGTCAGCAGTACCAGACTTGGTACAATACACTGAAATTCTACTAGTTGCTGAGAGTGTACTTTGAAGCTCTGAATGCAAATGTAAGGAGTAAAAACTATGTTTTTTTTCTATTGAACATATTCAGTTTCAATAATATTTTAGTAAATACACATCTTCCAAAATAACACTTAGTATAGTTGTAAAATACAGTGAAGTATTTTCCAGCCCTGTCTAAGACCAAAAAGACCATTCAGTCAGAAAGTTTCTGTCTTGCAGTGCCATGTTGGTGTCTAAAGTGAAGTGAAAGTGACTGTTTGTCATTGTGAACACACTTAAGCACCAAAACAAAATTTAACCCATCACACATGCACACATGGGGTCCCTCACTGCATACTATACCTTTCTTTAGCTGCTCAGCTGCTGAAAGTGCCTCATGCAGAGTGACCCCTGCTCCAATAACAGTGACATGGTCATCGTTGGACTTGTATACAACCTGGATGTAAATGCTGCCATAAGTATAAGATGATACTTATTCTTGTCAATGGAAGAATTCATTTGCTGGACATACCTTTGCTTGTCCTACACTGAAGTCTTCGTTGCTGTTGTAAATGACAACATTGTCTGGGCGACTGGTTCTGATGAAACAAAGACCCTGAAAAAGGCAAATAGGAAGAAGCACATCAAGCACATGAAGACTAAAATAATGTATACATGTACCCTATTCTTCACAGTCTAGCTAGCTACCTACCTCAGTTTTAAGTGACTATTATATACTATCATATCAATAGTGTGCAAATTAAAAAATATTATTTATATCTTATATTTGAGCCTGTAAACTCTTTTAAAAAGTGTTAACTTTTTAAAATAATGGCTTAGACCAATGCCATAAAAGAACCATATTATTTCACTAAAGAACCACATTTGTAAATGAGATGTTTAAGTGTGAAAGTATAAAATTTGATGTAAAGGTTCTTGACGTGTTTAAGGGTTCGTTCTAATGTCTTTACACTATGTGGAGATTCTTTACATTTTTAAAAAGTTCTTCACACTCACACATCTTATTTAAACGTAAAAAGCTGTCTAGGTAACCAACTAATGGCACCACACAAATAACTCTTTTTGGCACTTGCATTTTCAAGTATTGCATACATCATCCACACTGTCCTGTTTCAAAAGAAGACAGAAGATCCTGAAAAGCAGCCAAGAATACTTATGTTACAGCTTCAACCTCCCATCTGTTTCTTAGCATCATTTCTTAGGTTCCTTTACCCCATTCATCAATAGTCAAGACCCTCACAGAACTGCAAAGAAGTGATGGTGAATCATTCCACCACAGCTTTGATACAGTGTGTGTGTGTGAGTGTAGCACAGACTGGATCACACACAGGAATTTTTAAACACCTTAATGTTTCTACTGGGCTGAGAAAAGTCCACCAAGTAAAAGTATCCAACCAACAGTGACGTGTGACCAGAACCTGACCACTGATGAAGGACCAGAAGATGACAACACAAACTGTGAAGGTGGACAATGATTTATAACTTCACATCTGCAAAGTGGACCAACAGGTCAGATGTGTTCAATGAAGAGTGGAAAGTTAGTGGACACAGTGTTGAAAAACTCAAGCAGCACCGCGTTACCTGTGGTTGTGCACATTGATAAACAGGGTACGGACTACAGTGTGTAACCGTAAACTACAAAATGCAAAAACAGATGTTTGAGGGTTTTTTCCATGTACGGCACTTTTCAAATGTAGACATAGGACACTTTGTGATGAAAGTCTGCAGTTTATGGAGACCTTTTTCATGTCAAATGATAATGTCAAATAATGTTCTCAAACTAGATTTGCTGGGGTAGCCAGTCCCAGACAAAAAGGCAGTTTTTCAAAAACATACAGTTTTCAAAAAGTCTGATTGTTACACTTTAATTTTCTTGTGTAGAATCATGTCCAAAGCTTTGGGATCATTTCTCAATTCCCAATAGCCTAGAATTTAAGAATCAACTCTTTTTAAAATAAGTTTTACCTAGCAGAGGTAATTTAATCGAGACACATTCATTAAGACCATTAGCGATTCAGAGAGGATTGTGGGCACCTTTGTATTAGCTGCCAGTTCCACAGCCTTCTCAGTGGACACTCCATCGCTAGGGTAGAACACGGTCGCTGTGGGAATGGCTCGAAACATAGCCAAGTCTTCCAGGCCCATCTGAGAGGGACCATCCTCTCCTGAAACATCAACACACACGTATACACTAGTCATATGCTGAAGTGCCTAGAGTGGCAAAGCATTTGTGCACAATGCCAAAATGAACATGCGTTGTATTGTCCACATGGCATGCAATGTACCTGAAGAAGCTAAAAGGAAAACCAGGAGCCCTCACACCACTTCCACATGGCACAAAGAGGGAGGTAAGGAGGGAGAGAGGGACCAAATGACTGAATGCCGTAAACGTTGAGAATTGAGGATGAGGGATATGTCAGGGAAATAAACAGGAAGAACTTGACAACAGAAGGAGAAACAGTGGCTTATATTGGTTTTCACCCTAACTCAGAAAGAGAGTGAATCATGACCATTTAGCAGGATTTGGGTAATGCTAACAGGCCACTGCTATTCATTAAATGCTATGTTTCTATTAAAGCGTAAAATATCCCTTTAAGCCTGCATTAAAGCAGTATTCAGATGGGATAAGCTTTACAGGTGAAGGGTGGGGTTAAGTCATTTTTTACCAACTTTTCTCTGATTTTAGTCTCATCTAAATCTGCAATGTCAGTACTTTTTCCAATAGCAGAAAATAATCCAGTGGCTTTTGCCTACTATAAAGCAAGCCATACAAATAACACCAGACTGGTCCTATCATTGGGAAATGTATCCCCAGCGATGCCACAGCCATTCATGGCTGGAAGTCCAAGAGAGCACGATTGGCCTCACTCTCTCTGGGTGACCCTCCCTCTCCCCAATCACTCTATGCACCTGTTAGCTGGTGTAACAAATTTGTTCTCTAGACTCTCTAGAGTCCTAGCTAGTGGAAGGAATTGCACACAACTAAAACTGGAGAGAAAAATATACATATACAAACACTAAAAGATATATTCATTCATTATGTCAGAGAAATGCTATCCATCTATATATCTACTTACAGATATTCTGCAAAAAGCATTCACTTTTATTCTCTGTGGCTCAAACCATTTAAGTTCTGTCCACAGATGTACTACTCTGAACATTAAAGCAAAAAAAAAAAGTTCAATTTTTGGTGGTAATGTTGACAGTTAAATAAATTCATAAGTTAGCAACACAATGTATTCACTCTGGTAGGTAGATGGTAAGGGTAAATTACATATTGGCTAAATTAAAGGTTTTGGCAAATGTAAACTGACATTTCACTCCCATCTCTATTATTTACACAGCTTATCCCTAATAGTCATAAATATTATAGATGTCCTTTTGAAATGAACAGTACCCCATCTCTTACCATGGAAAACTGATCCTGTCTGAACAGTAGTTTTATGATGCTAAATTACACAATATGATCCATTTTCTTAAGGTTTGATTAGATTCTATACACACGTGTTTGCCTTCTTTTAAGTATGCACTGCTATGAGAGAGATAGAATAAATATTTGTTCATTCTGAGAACCAATGAATGCAGAATATTGTTAACTTAACCTTTACCAATAGCATAATTATTAAAGTAGTCTGACTTCATTTGGGCAAATTATAAATCACCTGAAAATTGAAGCACATACAGTAGTAAAAAACCCTAATACACTACACCATATGACAGAAAGGTCAGAGGTCAGAAGTTATTGAACACTAACCGATGGACACGCCACAGTGTGAGCCACAGAGGTTGATGTTGCTTTCTGAAATGGCGGACATTCGCAGTTGGTCGTAGGCACGGGTGAAAAATGTGGCGAATACGGAGGCAAAGACAACATTTCTATCCCGTGTGGCACAACCCACAGCTACACTCACCTGAAAAAGAAAAAGATAAAAGATGTAGTGCTTAGAGGTGTAGAAATGCATCCATGGAATTTGGAATGTTATATATTGCATTATAATTGATTACATTACATACACCATCACTGGGACATGCCTCCTCCAGATCATGCAAAGCACCACTGCATCTTTTTGTACTGCTGTTAATGCAGCATCACTAGACAGCTCAATATGCTTGGAGGAGATCCCTTAATGTTAATCCTGTTATCTCTGTTACATCATTTAATAGATGCCTATGGTGACTAACCACCCTGAATTGCAGGGCCAATTGTGCTTTCTCTGACTCTTAGCCATGGAAGGCTAGGGCTTCACCAGGGATTTAATTCTTAATGATAGGGACAATGTTTAGAAAGTTGTACCACGTACTAGCCCCTTCTGCTAACATAGTTCATCAACCAGCTTCTACAACCTTTACTACTGGTCAGTTTCTAATCTTAAGACTACTGTTGACCAGATATTATTTAGGTGGTGAACCAGAGGCTCATGCTTGTACTGGGGCACAATCCAACTTCTTTGCCAGCTGTAGGGACACAACAGTAGGCGTTAAATCCAAAAAGCTACACCTTTCATCACTGAATCCTGTAATGTTTATTATAAAAAAATTGCCTTATTTTTCACTGTTGAATCTTATTACCAATGATTCCATGTAAGCTATAAGGTAGTAAATCTAAAAACAAAATATGTTGTAACAAAATTCTTAATGGCTGTCTATTTGTTATAGTATTGAAACATATGTTGAAACATTAAGTATAATTTCAGAAGTTTAATTTGCTTTGCAATTTAGGCATTTATCTTCAGATCTGAATTTAGAGAAAGCTTTGCACTTTTATAAGAAATTAAATTATTAAATTGAAAAATGTTACTAACGATCTTTTGAAAAAACCCAACTATTATACATATGTACATTCAGCAGGGTGGAGCTACACAGTAGGTGTTTCTAATGAGGACCAGCTAGTGTTAGTAGTTAGAAGTTAATACACTGAAATCAGCTGAAAATGTTTTCTGTAATTCTGCAGGTTCGGTTATGAAGTAAATCCATGTGCACTTTTATCTCCTTGCATTGTTTCACTTTGCCTTGTGAAATCTTCAATTTTCACTTCTTCAGCAGCAGCAAGCCCGAGCCTGCAGGGCCTACTGCAAGAATTTATCCATTGCAAAACTCTGCCAGTCAATTTCCTGTTCCTGTTCTTTTCTGTTCTGCTTCTCCAAAAACTACCATGATCTCCTTGGGCAATACAAGACATAAGCATTCAACACATTTACCACATCCTTCTTCATTCAGAGCTTCAACAAGTTTCAACAAAATTTTTCCAAACAGTGGTAGGAACTAATTGCTCCTATCATAAGTAAACTGTTCTGTACTGTTCTGTACTATACTGTACTTTGCTGAAATTTGGTTTGCACAGATTCCATTAAGATTGCTTCTGTGCACCTTTTAGTGTTTATCGTACACAGATAGAGGATCACTCTAGGGATGCAATCAAGCAACAAATGCAAATCTCATATGCAGTAAATGCTCTGCTATTAAAAAGTAGTGTAGGTTATTGTGGAGAAAGCAGATTAAAAAAATGAGCAGGTAGGTCATCCAATGCATTACAACACTGTTCTGAATAAAATGACTGGATTGGCTTTTTACTGCCCTACACCTGACAGTTTGTTTCATCTTGTTGTTAGAGCATTTAATATATTTACTGCTATCAGGATGTACAGAGAATTTCAAGAAACATGAAAAAATGCTCTTGAAAGAAATCCCCTACTTTAATTTTAATATGACATCACAATGACTGATTTGGTGCTTTCCCATTAGATATGCTCCTCCTAATACTCCTCACCTGATTCTCAAATACAGATGTTCTGAAAATCTAGATGAAGTGAATCAGGTGGGGTAAATCAGTAAATAATGTAAAACTGCTCAGCGCATGACTGACTGCACAACGAGCGTGAAGGCATTTCCCATATAGTGATAAAATAGTTCTTTGGCTAAATTAGATCAGTGGTTCTCAAACAGATGGCCCTTAGGTGTGCTAAGGGGAAAATTTCAGAAGTTGTATCTCATTTTGGCTTTTTTTTTTAAATAAGCCTTGGCCATGTTATGGTAGCTGCAAATAGTAATGAGCTCGCTTGTTTATCAGTTATCTGTAATGTCATATAGCATTTCTCTGCTGAGGTCACTGATAGCTGCAGAGAAAGCTAGTAAAACTGACAAAATTCTGCTGGGTGGCAAGTGGGAGTGGTGGCCTAGTGGTTAGGACGCTGCCTTTGGGACGCAGGTCCGAGTCCCAGCCCGGGCACTACTGAGGTACCCTTGAGCAAGGGACCGTCCCACTACACTGCTCTCCGGGCACTGTTGGTAGCTCCCCACTGCTCCACGTGTGCACATGTGATGGGTTAAATGCAGAGGTCACATTTCGTTGTGGTGCTTGAGTGTGTTCACAATGACAGTCACTTTCACAAGTGCTAGATTTTGGTCTCACTTTACCAATTTTGCCCAGTATAATTTTCTGGACTTTGATCTTGCGGACTCTACAGCCCTGTAGACTTTGTTGGTAGAGCTCATACTGAGTGCATGTGTCTGAAGACCAGCGATTTAGATAAAATGTCTATGTATTTGATACAGACTGAATGTTGGTCTTATACCATGTTCTGCTCTGCAATGTAGCACTCCACATAGCGCTCAGGGCATTCGTTCTTGAAGATTTCAGAGAAGGTTGAGTTCTTTGTGTCTCCATCCAGAGCAATAACACGCTTATTGGAACCACCTAGTTTAGCCAGGGCCAATCCATACGCCTTCCTCGTAGCAACCTGAAAAACAAGATAAGAGATTAAAACTACAAAAGCTTCACAAACCTCTTGTAACTTGTAACTGAAAAAAAAACACAAAGAAGTTTTACTACATTCCTCTACATCACGCCATGTGCACACGTTTTCAGATTATCAAATGATTTTGCGTGTGTTTCCTGCTTGTAGGAGTGGTGCTTTTTAAATGAGGTGTCAGCACATTGCTATTTTAAGGCAGTGAAATGACACTGCACTTTTAACAAAAAGCATGTCTAAAGTCAGTGGCGTTTTATTAAATCATATTTAAGTGGTGTGTTTTAGTAATGTGTGGGTGCACAATGCTCCTTATGGACACAGGTACTGTATGTGCTTGAAGAACGGCATAATGGCATAATTTTCACCTTGCACACGAGCAGGTCCTTTTCCTCACCAAAATCGATCTGGTTTGCCCAATAAACGTTCCTTTATAATATCCGCCACAGCTCATGTGACTCTACCTCTTAAAGGTGAGGTGACGTCCCATTCTGATTTTATATTACGATTTTATAAGATAAGATAAGATTCCTTTATTGTCACTGTATGAATACAATGAAATGTCATTTGGAGCAAAACTTTTAAGATGCCTTAATACAAAAATAGGAAAAGAAAATAGAAAATCATAAAGTATATAAAATATATAAAAATCTACAATTTACAAACGGTAAAGCACAAAGTATTATATACAGTATGGAGGGTAAGGTGCTGATGCATAGTGCAAATGGATTCAGGTGCAAAAATAACAAAGGATATTTACAAAGATAATTATTTTCAGTATTAGTGCAAAAAGAGTAAGCCCAAAAGCACAACTCTGCATAGCTAAGAGAGTTAGGACAACCTTTTTGTGCCTTGCCCTGGTATAAAGTCTATTTTTTCTGCGGTCAAAATAGCAAAATGTATTTGGAAATGCCCATAGATGTTAGTTGCACTGCATGCTTTACGCTTTGTGTTAGATCTTTTAAATTGCCCAATAAGTCTAAAACTATTTAACAGCCTAACTTGGTATGAGGCAAATGTGTGATGATACAGGTTTACAGTCTGAGTGATGGTGATTGATGAAGCATAAGCTTAACTACCTTAACTTCAAAACTATAATGCAACATGTAGGTAGCTCCATATGCCTTTGCAGACTGACTACATTTAGACTGAGGGGAAAACTGTGTGAATATGATTTTTTTTTTACCAAACTACCACTGTAAATCTAGTCATTTGTGTCAGTACAAAGTTAGTACACAGATGTTATAGTAGCCAGATTTGACTCTGGCCTTTCTTAACAAGTACTGCACCTTGTCACCGGGTTTGTAGCTAGGTGCACTGGGCATACAGATGTTGTGCAGGTCGACCGGTGGAGTGTCCTCAGTGGGGGTGGGGGGGTTCAGTCGCTTGCTGCTGCTCAGAATGCGGCTCTGCAGATCCTTTATCACGCTCTCAGCCATGTCCTTGGGCAAGGGCTTTCCATGCCAGCCCATCTTATCCTCTGCAGCTGAAAACATACACACATGCAAATGTACACACTTTACAGATAATTAGGAAGGATCTGCAGGGCACCCTGCAGAAAAAGATATCTTTAGAAGCAAAGCTGTACTTGCACTTCTCGGGTGCCCTTACAGAAAACAAACCTGCTGGGCCCCCTTAGAAGTTGCAGTTATTACATACACAAAACACTCATAGCTAAAACAAATTTTAAAATAAAATTTTAGAAGATATTAGAAAACATTTAGAAATTATAAAAATCAAGAATATAATAATATAATATAATATTTTATTTAATATGGTGTAATTTAATTTATTTTAAAAATAAAAAAATAAAAGTTATTGTTGTTTTGAAGTGATTGAACATATTTAATATGTGAATAAATGAGCAATTACATAATCACATGTAAACAAAAGAAAACTGATATCTTGCATATTGAGATTTTCTATTAAAAATCGATTCAATTTACCTAAGCCTAAACCCAAAAGTCCCTCTAATCCTAATGAGGCCTGTGATGAAAATGACATCTTAGTTGATGATTTATTCCTGTATAAATAATAGTGATATCATTCATTACATGCATATATTAAAGTAAAACCTAAAGAGACCAAACTGGCTCAGGTTTTGCAGTTTGTACTGCCAACAGAAACAGTATGAGCTCACGTAAACACACATTACTTACTGCTGCCCACTAAACATTATTAATCAACATCAAATAAACAAACATTACTCAATGTTGCCCTCTAAAGGAATTATAGCACCAGTCAAAGACCTATGATGTGTCTCAGATAGTGTTCTGCTTTCTTTCTTCTTTATCAACATGACTATACCTTAACTCAGCAGAAAATACTATAATAATAAGGGTGTGAGAGAGAACTGATGTCTAACTAAATATTTGTGATTAGCTCAAATAAGGCATAGGGCAGTGGTGGCCTAGTGGTTAGGACACTGCCCTTGTGAACCGAAGGTCACATCCTGGGCATCACTGAGGTACCCTTGAGCAAGGTACCATCCCACTACACTGGTCCCTGGGCACTGTTGATTGCTGCCCACTACTCCACATGTGCACATGTAATGGGTTATGTGCAGAGGTCACATTTAGTTGTGGTGCTTGAGTGTGTTCACAATGACACATAGTCACTGTCAAATAAATGTGGTGATTATGTAATAATCGTGTCAGGCCTATTTCTAACCTTAAGCACCCATCACTTGCACTTAACCTGACCCTCAGCCTGGTCCCAATCCTAAATCTGACTTTGGTAACATTTGTAGATAAGTTAAGGGCACCAAGTAGTTAAAAAGTGGCCAAAATACATTCCCCTTGTTGATCATACACACTGGTGTGTCCCCTCACACACATACCTGCTTACAAAACAAGCATGGCAGAACACTAAGGTGCTTCCTCTATGAAATGCAGGTGTTAGTTATAACAACAGGTCATTAGGTCATGTGGGTGTAACAAAGCCTAAAACAACAGCCAGACAAAGGCATCAGAGATGAATGCACAGCCTACACATTCTGCAGGATTAGAAAGCGCCTGCCACTAATGCACTAAAGCACTAGAGCGCTGCTTGGGGATTTTCCTGACAACCAGTCTTCATCCAGCAAATCTACAAACACTTTTACACACGTGAGGTGCGTTTGTTCATAAAACAACATATATAGGATTTATAGCACCAAAGCTATGGCCTACGTATTTAGCATGTAGGATTTTGTCTACAGTAGGTGGGAAGGTGCAGGTGAAGTAAGTGTATAGTGTAGAATTACAGTATTAAAGAGTAAGTCATTTATACACACTTTATTTTGGCTATACCCATTTATATTGGACAATACTGACAGGTATACTGGGGATACCTATTGCACATTAAGCAACAACTACTTCTGTGCGTCGCTTCTAAATCTGTCAGTAAGAAACACCTTTCCACATTCTTCCAGTGCAAGACACAACAGCTGCATCTGAAACATTTTAGCAATATTTATGGTCCACAACAAATTAAAAATGTATTTAAGAGATATCAGTGAAGCATATTTTAGAATCTATTATTAAATTGTTTATCTGTTAGGTGAGATAAACTTATATTTCTGCTTCCTTACATTACACAAAAATAAGATCTGTGACTGGTCAGTTCATATGTCAGTCAAATGTCTCTTTCCTGTTAATGGACTGTTGTTGTATACATTAAACCCCAAAACACACCAGGGTGCACAGTAACAAAGTACATTTCCTTGAGTACAGTACTTAAGTACATTGTTTGAGTTTCTGTACTTTACTTCAGTATCGATTATTTTGGAAACCTGGAACTAGTACATTCAAAAGATAAACACTGTACTTTTGGCTCCACTACATTTCTAAGAAGCTTCTTGTTACTCATTTCTTTGAAGCATAGCTTTAATGTCAGCAGAGAATGTCTCTGTTCTAAAATGTGTCACATGAGAAGAACCAGTCTCAGCAAACTGCAGTCACTTAGCTTGGAAACCAGTTGGGACATCACACTGGATCCTGTGTGAATCCTGGGTCTTGCTGATGCATGAAAGGCAGTGGATTCATTTATGACCAGGTCCCAATAATGAATAATTAAGTTTCCCAGCAAGGTCTTTAGGGAGCAACACAACCATGTGCTGATATCAAAGAACAAAATGTACTTTTCAATACTTAACAACTTATAATGGAGTAATATTCGACCAGGAGCATCTTTACTTTCACTCAGGTAATGGAGTTGTGTACTTTGTCCACCACTGACTAGTTTGTGTGTGTGTATGTTTGATACCTTTAATCCCCTTGCCCTTGATGGTCTGGGCAATGATGGCAGTGGGCTGGTGGCGCGGCTGGCACAGAGCCTTACACAGCTCCTCCACATTGTGACCATCCACTATGATGGCATGCCAACTACACACACACACAGAGACAAATAGCAAAAGTTGTTTATTTATGGTAAAGTTATATGTAGGAATTAACTTTCAATAATCTTTATTTTTGCTTATATGTAAAACACTCTTTGTAAAAAAAATCTCTTTGCAGTTCTCCCCAAACAAATCATCAATATTTACATCAGTGAAATTTAGAGCAGTAAAATGTGGACCACAGATGATCTGGCATAAATCTACAATGTTATGTAGATGCTATTTCACAGCCAATTGTGATTTTAGGGTAGTGAAAAATAGTAAAAACATTGAAAGCCCCTTCTGTGAGTACAAACTTGGTTCTTTGTATGAAACACACATCTTGTTATGCAGAAGAGTGCAGCGAAAATTAATGCACTTCTACGATCAAGAAGCCACAATCACTGAAACCAGTACTGATACACACAAAAGCTTACCCAAATGCCTCGCATCGTTTCTGGTACTTCTCCACGTGGTGCTGCAGTGGCGTGGGGTCACTCTGGCCCAGCCGGTTGATGTCCAGAATGGCCACCAAGTTGTCCAGCTGATAAAATGAAGCAAAGGCCATGGCCTCCCACACTGATCCCTCAGACATCTCACCATCACCCAATACACAGAATACACGGTAACTATACAGCAAGAGGGAGGGAGAATGTGATGAGATTAAGGCCTTGCTTCCATTTAATTCATAAAAAACATAGACATCTAATACAAAGAAAAGCCCAGTTCCAAGTTACACATCGTGTACTGTGTAATCTGTTTTAGAGTTTTATTTTAGATAAACACTTAACAATTTTGTCTGATTAAAGCAATGCCAACATCTAAGTTGTATACAGAAACTCCTTAGTCTTCAGTTACAGAAGGGGAATTCCACCAAACCTTTCAAAATGTCTGCATTATTTAGGTCATTCAAAGTGATTTGATGTAAAATGGTAATGTCTAGCATGAATTACGGACTATAACTTCTTTACCATGATGGTGATAGGAACTTTTAGAGGTTGCAATGATGCAAATACATTCATTTCATTCACTATCCAAATGATCAGAGAACCTGCACATATATAATGTTAATAATAATAAAAGTGGTGAATCTGATTTAAAAAATGTTTCTTTGCATGTACCCCTTCATCATGAATAGATTAAAAAATCATTTAGTCATTTCCAGCTTTCCCAGCATTTCCATAACTATTTTGTATAACAACTTTAACCAATGTAGATGGAGGGCTGGTGTTCAGCACAGTTTGGTAGCTCCGCTTCTCAAACACACTCACTAAAGCTGGCAATTAAAAGGTGAGTAAAACCAGGAGTGCTTGGAAAAAGACAGGAGTTAAACCAGGAAGGACTGGATAATCACCAATCACCAAAATCACCTTTAAGACCAGCAGCATTGTTTTAGAGGCTTTAAACACTTCAGACATCTGGTTCCTATCATCATCACTGTAAACAATTTTGACCTGAATTACTCTAGAACAGATCAGTTCACATCATAAGCATGCATACATGTTTTCATTTTAGTTATGTAGTTATGAGAATTCATGTATGGACCCTCACATAGGTCTAAGGAGCTAAGGAAAAAATAAAGGGAGAGGTAGAGGGCTTGGTGGGTTTGTAGCCATGCTCTTTGCATGAAATCTACCGTTCCGACATTGCAGTGACATACACAGTCAGATTCTGCTAACCCTAGCATACACACACACACACACACACACACACGCCTCCTGAGGAGCTAATAAGGTCTGACAGTTTTCCGGTCAAATAGTCATGTTTGTATTAAAGTGCTGAGATCAGACAAGACACTAAGCATTATCACACGCATTCCACCCTTAACACACGAAGAATAGCATTCCACACCAAACAAACACACACACCCACCTGCTCACAGCACACACATATAATGATAAAATGCACACACAATATTTATCATTCAAGTATGTAGTGTTTTATATATATTATAAAGTGGAGGTATATTATACTGTACTGATAGTATACTATACTATACTATACCAAAGAGTATGCATAGTATGGTATATAGTTAAATAAGGTATATATATATATGTGTGTGTGTGTTTACTTGTTAAAAAAAGAACGAAAGAAAGAGAGAGAGAGAGTGAGAAAGAGAGAGAGAGAGAGAGATAGAGAGAGAAAGAGAGTGAGGTTGCCAATTAAGAGAAATAAGGTGTGTGAATGCCAACATTTGGTACTTCACACTATAAAAGGTGGTGTCAGCTTTGGGCCTGGGGGTAGTATTAACGATTATCATCAACCCAACACACCTAGAAACTACACACACCTCACTGACACTGGTGTGACAGCTCACTGCAGATGCCAAGATGGATTTGTAGATGTAAAACAGTCAAATAACTGAAGTTGATGTAGAATAGTACACACTATGGGCTCCACTGAGAGGACAATTTTGTGACACAGATTGTAGATTACAGAGAACTAGTTTTACACTGCCAAGCAAACTCAAAAAAATAACAGAAACTTACAGTGCTAAACAATATATTTACAGTCAGATGCAAAATGTAAACTCCCCTGGTCAAATGACATTTTAATAAAAAAGAAGGTATTTGTACAGGGAGCAAACTTAAATATAACATTTGTCATTTTTCATGTGCCATTTCTATTTGCAGAATTTAACATATTTAAAAGAAAAAAAATCATAACATATAAAATGTGCCATAACATATAAATTATGTCAACTGACCATGAAAACCTTTGTATATGACTGAATTATAGCACTGAAGGTGGAGCTCTCTGGTTAATTACCTCACACACTTTTAATATACACACTTTTCCTTGTGATAAAAGCTTGGTTTTACCACTTCAGCCTATACTGCTCTCATATGGCTCAATACACAGTGATTCACACTGGGTTCCTCAGTGGCCCAACTGCCTGATTTTAGCAAATTATTGTGAGCATCCTGATGATGAAAAAAACACAGGTTTTCGTAATCAACGTAGGTCGGTTGAGCTCTTTTCAGCACTGGCAGAGATTAATCTTTTGCAGGAATGTGTAATCCTAGTCTACACACATAAATAATAATGTTAACTATTGGTCTATTTATCATTTATTACTATGGTTATGGCCACATCTGTAGTTTAGAAAAAAAAGGAAAAAACTGAATTATCATAAAAAATGCAGAAAAAAGAACATTTAAGTTACCCATGAATGAAGTAAGAGGAAGGGAGGACAGGCAACAAAAGAACAATGGAATAAGCAATAGAGAAAGAAGGAGAAAAAGAAGAAAGCACATTTTTACTGAGAGAAGGAACGGTGAGAAGAGGAAGAATGAAAAGATGGAAGACAGTGTTAGCATGAGGGGATGACTCTATGTATGTGTGTGTGTGTATGTGTGTGTGTGTGTGTGTGTGAGAGAGAGAGAGAGAGAGAGAGAGAGATAGAATGAGAGAGCGAATGAGTGAAAGAGTGTGGAGGTGTGCAGGAATTCTCTGATCGCTGCTTATTAGAGCAGAAGATTCAACTGAAAACAGAGTGCAGAGACAGAGAGAGAGTGAGGAGAGAGAGAGAGAAGAGAGAGCAGAACGAGAGAGACAATGTGGGAAAGAGAGTGAGCAAAAAAGTGAGAGAGTGTGTGTTTTTGGAGATTTATATAAAAAGTAAAAGCATAAGAAAGATCTGAGATGTGCTGAGTGATGCACACTAGGGCAGGTGATATGATGATATTTATTGTTATTGTGATAAATAAGTGATAATGTGTTTTTCTGTGCATGTTGTGATGCACAGTGTATGAAATGTAGCACTAATAAACAATAAAATATGAATGGGTTTATAGTTTTCATGGTATTTCTTAAATACGGCACCACTGTTTCATTTTTCTCATTCATATCAAACCTCAGAAAAACAAAAAATAATGATGATGATGATGATGTGTATGTGTGTGTGTGTGTGTGTGTGTTTGTCGCATTTCATTGCTGGTTAGTAAATACTGCCATCCTGTATTCCTCCACTATACCAAACTGAACTGACTGACCTGGTGACTACCTGTGCATGTGTGTCTGTGTGTGTATCTGCATGTGCATGTGTGTTTGCTTGAGTCTGAATGGTTCCTGTCACTAATCGCCTATTCTGTAAAATAATAATAACAATAATACTCAGGAGGAATATATAAAACATTAAAATAGGAAGAATACAAACACACAACACAAAACGTGAGCTCCAGTAATCAAAAGGACAGTGCAGCTACTGTTGATAATACTTAATACAACAGCAGCAGTTATGTGTGTTACACAGCAGCACTTAGATCCATGTGTCTGCATATATAATTGTGTATTCCATGTATTGTGTGCATTTCTGAGCACAGTGGGTGTTTGTGTGTGTGTGTGTTACACCTGGCCTTGTCGAAGTATTTTCCAGTGTAAGCCATTCCACAGGCACAGCCTAGTCCTTGTCCAAGAGAACCGGTGGCCACGTCTACGAACTGCTGTTTCTGTAGACACACAAACACACACACACACTTGTTTGTGCCTATGTGTTATAAGCATATGCGTATATGTACACTATATGTATGTAGAATAATAAAAGATATTTTATAAATATGTATTTATAAACATAAGGAAAATATGAGAAAAGGAAAAGAATACACTGTTTTAATGTCAGTCTTAAAAGTTAAGACCCTATATTCTGTCCATTACCTTTCTCCATTTCTTCCCATTTTTTTTATTTTACATTTTTATTTTCCTTTTTTTTTTTTTTGAAGCTAGCTGCTGTTTAGATTGTGTCCTGTTTTTATAACAAATGGACCAACAGATATATTCTACAGTCAACAATTTTTTTATTTCTCCCGTAACGTCTTTTCCAACAGAGACAAAGTGCTGCAAACTTGCCCTTCAGTCTTACGGACTTGTCTCTAAAACATGTGCATATTTAATATCCTTCAATATACTTACATATCAAAAAAGGTAAAAAAGTATGAATTTTCAAGGTACGTTAAAGTAACAGCTTTTTATTGCAAATCCTTTTGGATCATTTACATTGGGTCATTTATGATGACATTTTGGCATAGTCTAAATGGCAGATGATGTCAAAACAAAATTTCTAATGTATAATATTAGGTACAACTACAAATTTTTTGGGTCAGACAGCTACTGTCCCCCATAAAGTAGCTGTTTATAATCCTAGCCTGAACATGGCAAGCACTGGCATGCAGAAAAGACACACGGACTGTTGCATCAAGATATCAAAGACTGACACTGAATTCTTTATTAATGAACAAGGAGATTTACGATCCTACTGGTCATTTCTGGATATGGCCACATCTTTGGTCAGCTGTGATTCATAATGTGAAAGTTATCTGTCATTGTGAACACACCTAAGCACCACAACAAAATGTGACCTCTGCATTTAACCCATCACACGTGCACACGTGGAGCAGGGACTTGAACCATCAGGTCCCACGTGTAGTGTCCTAACCACTAGGCCACCACTGTACCATGTCAGAGGACTTCTGTAATGTATTAGGGTTTTTTAAGCCTTTAAAAGGTGGAATACATGAGAATGTGAGCAGATAATGAGCCTGTATGACTTAATAAGGAGTAAGGCTGAACAATGTTACATATATATATATGTTATATATATCAATATTATATATCAATATTATATCGAAATTGCAATTTGAAAGAAGGGCTGTAATTTAAATTTTATGCTATAATATCCAAAATTATTGACAACTTCAATTGGGGGAAAATAGAAAAATCGAATAATTCAGAGCCTGAGGATTGGCAGCCCGCCATATTGTGTTTAATACTGAAGTCTCAAGTACTTGGTAAAAAAAGGGGCTTGAGTAAGAAAAAAGAAAAAAGAACATAATCCACTGCTGTTGTTGAAAGTATGACAGAGGATTTTGACAAATTAAGTTTAAAGAACTACCATCAGCTATTGGGCAGTGGTGGCCTAGTGGTTAGGACGCTGCCTTTGAGACCTGAATGTCACAGGTTTAAGTCCTGGCCCAGGCACTACTGAGGTACTCTTGAGCAAGGTACCATCCCACTACACTGCTCCCTGGGCGCTGTTGGTAGCTGCCTGCTGCTCCACGTGTGCATGTGTGATGGGTTAAATGCAGAAGTTGCATTTCGTTGTGGTGCTTGAGTGTGTTCACAATGACAAATAGTTACTTTTACTTCACTTTCTCAGGAACACATATGTCAGTTTATTAAGACCTGTTTGACCCTAGCTAGGACATGTGGAAAGCTAACTAAATTTACTTAGCTGACTAATAGGGGCTGGCTAAATTGTACCACATTCTCCTCTGTTGAGTGGGCACATCCACATGCATGCAGGCACACTTTAACATCAATGTGGGGAACTGAACTGACTGTGCTGTGGAATCAATTCCTTAATGCCCAGAATAGGAGATTTTGTTTGTGTCTGGTATGGGGGGGTATGTACATAAGTATGTATATGCATGCGCTCTTACTGGAACAGGGTGGCCCTCTAGGATGGAGTCAATCTTCCGGAGGTTGAGCAGCTCACTCTCTTTCAGGTAGCCCACTTCTGCCCAGACAGCATACAGCACTGGAGCAGCATGGCCCTGACATACACACACACACACACACACACACACACACACATACACACAAGTGCATGCACACCATGACGGTAATGCAGAAAAAATCACAAAAGAGCTTATGTAAAAGAGCTTGTTCCACTTTACAACCAACCTCATGAACTTTATTGCTGATGAACTGCACCAACGTTGAGCGACACACACTTAATTCCCCATCAGTTATGAACTACTGAATTCCTTTGACACAATCTGTAATATTGGCTGATATGTGAACTGCACAATTGTTTTTCGCATGAAAGAATGTCTCTTGTCTAGAAAGCCATACTAATCAAATCGAATCTGCCTTTAGGGGCTCCTCATGCCTGGACTGGTGTTAATGATCACGTACATGGTGGGAAGAAACCCAATCAGGTTATATGACACTGAGCAAACAGAGAACACAATCTCTATGTCAGAGAAGAGCATTAGCATCACTTTACATCACTTCACCATGTAGACAGTAAATACACAGCAATCAGCCATAACTTTAAACGACGAAATAACTACATAGTCAGTGTTACTTACTTTACCTCTCAGTGGTGTTAATGTTATGGCTGATTGGTGTGTATACTTAATACACCACCGTCCAAAAGTTTAGAATCACTGATTAATATTAATAACTTGCTTTCATTGTCAACCGTAATAAGCTGCCAAATTTGACCAAAGATGTTCCATGAGGACATTCGATTTGGCCTAGCAAAAAGTGACCAAAACCCTACCCCTTCGACAGAACAAACATATTTTTATACCATATATTTCATGCATACATTAATTTTCATTAATATTTTATGCATACATTTCATTTACACAGATTAAGTATTTCAGTAACAAAATATAAAAGTAATGTTGATTTGACTTCTAAATTGTGCATGTTATCATTATCATTATTATTATTTATTTTGCTATTATTATTATAATAATGGTATTTGCATTATGTGTAATACATGTTGGTTTTATGTATGGCCTCATGAGTTGACAGTGTATAAAAACAAACAACGTGTCTGTGTGTGTTACCTTGGACAGAATGAAACGGTCGCTGTTGGGATTGCGCGGGTCGTCTGGTCTGTACTTCATGGTGTGAAAAAACAGCACTGACATAATCTCAGCTATGCTACAGCATGATGTTGGGTGACTGCAGAAGAGAAAAACATTCATAGACATTACAAACACAAACCACTTACACACTGCTTATAGTACAGTTCTTCAAACATTCAGTAGTATTCTTACACAAGTGAACATGTGTATTATACACAAGTCTGATGCTAAATATAGCCTTAATAACATGTTGGTTTAACATTCAGATATGGGTTATGACTCCTCTGTTGTGACGTGTACTTCTGAATATAAATAAATCTACACTCCTTTTAGCCAGCATTGGGTGAAATAGCTGTTATAGCCTAGCTAATGTGATAAGAAATAGCTCTGATAATGTATTTGCATCTGAAATAATAAAAAATAATTCTCTTTCAGCAAGTATGTGTATTTTAGTGTGTCTGATTAAGTTTTTACTTCCACTTGTACTTTGCATTTTTTGCTATTGCATTGACAAATTCTGTGGTTTTATTCAGCAGACATGTTCTCTCTGTGTGTTTTGCTTAAATCAGTATTTAAGAGAGTAAGACAGTATTTAATGATTTGGGCAATTTCGGGCCCTATAAAAGAATATAATATTGGGCCCCTAATATTATATGAAAATCCCTTCAATTAGTTCTGGGCCCTTGGAATCATCCAAATCTACCCCCTTTCAATGCAAAAGCTTGTACACCCCAGCGAAATTACAGACTAAGTGATTAAATTATTTTATAAGGTGCCCCTGTAACAAGATCATCAATGTTATTCACTTCATGTACAATGGTGGCGTAGGGGTTAGGGACTTGCCCATGTGATCAGAGGGTTGCAAGTCCTGGCCCAGGTGTCACTGAGAAAAGTGGGTGTCTTCCCACTACACTTTTTTCCAGGTGCTGTTGACAGCTGCCTGCTGCTCCATGTGTGGATGAGTTAAATGCAGAATTTCATTTAATTGTGGAGCAGATTGTGTGATGGGAGAACAAGTTTAAGTACAGTTTATAATTATTTGCTTCGTTGTATACGTTTAACATACTGGGAGAAAAAACTAAAGTATAACATGCTCCATGCTGTTATAATTTAGCATTTTTTTCTTAATATGTTAAAAGAGTGTTCTGTACTTATTTTTCGGAACAAAATGTGTGACCTGGGGCACCCAAAATTTTTGCATAGGACTGTAATTTTAAATATGTACTGTGCCCAGTAAATGTGGTATAGATCATTACATACTTTGTATTGAATCTCTAAATAAGGAAAAACTGGTAAAATAGATATAACTATCAAAATGATGTGAAAAGTGAAGGAACTGAATACAAACAACAAACCTCTTCTAAAGTGCAGCACAGAAAAAGAAACCACAATACCACCACCGCCCCTCCCCGAGCCCCGCCTCTGGTATGCTTCAAATTGTTAGTAGTTCACACCCACAAACTCCCCGCTAATCGCAGTCCGGTGGTCGGTGTGGGGGGCGGAGCCGCCGGAGCTCACCGTTCAGATGGAGCCAGGCCGTTGGAAACGAGCCGCGGTCCCTTTTACTGCTGAAGCGGACGAGTCTATTCTAGAAAACTTCAGTGAACGTCCGCCAATAATGGAGCATTGTCCTATTAGTTCGTTCCTTTCACAGTCCCGAACTCAGACACACCTGGGTGGTGTAAACGCTAGGTGAACCTGTCTGCCCTTCTTCCGTGATCGCTTAGGCTGTTGTTTTGTTAGAGTGAATTAGGCAGGTAATGTAAACAACACTGTCCGGGCCAAAGTGGATGTCCCCCACTTAAACGCAACTGGAACAACCATGCACTGAAAGACATACTGAGGACAAGTGGAGAAGAGCTGTTCGGGCTTACCCGCTGCCCGCTGCAGTGGTGGCCCGGATGGAGCTGATGCGGAGCCGCTGGGCGATGTTGCGCAGCGCCTGCAGAGTCTGATGATCGGGCTTATGATAGTCTTCCATCGCGATCAGGCTGGCGGAGAGCACGGAGGAGATAGAACCAGCTGTGTGGTATAGAGGAGCTCACTCGTCCCAGGGTAGAGAGAGAGAGCGGCAGAAAACTGAATAAAAGGGAAGAGGAAGAGTATCAGGAAGAGTGAGAAGGAGGTGCGCTGATGGAGTTGCTAGCCAGCCAGCAGGAAACTGCAGAGAGCGCGCGTGCGTTTATCAGAACGCGCAGGGCGGGGGTGAGGGTGTAGAGAGAGGGAGGGATAGGGAGGGGCAAAAAAAAACTTTAACCTACAAAATGCTACCCGACACTACTTGAGATCACTTACTAGTCACTTCACTGGAAAGCTACAAGCCTCGACCTTTTATCTAACTGACAAAGTTACAAAAAAAATCCACTGTTTCAGCTGAACCACTTTGTTACATGCTTGTTTCAAGACTTCATCAGCTTAACAAATCATGCTTGCCATTATCTGACTCTCCTCTTTATGCTATACTGCTATAGGTACTATACTTTTTTAATTGGAGAAAGATGTAAACTACTGGCAGGCCAGTAAAGCCTACCCACTCTGTGTCTGCAAAGTCGTTGTAGCCTATGTGGAATGAGGCCTGGCATCTTGCATACCCATGGACTGCCTAGAAAAAGATGCTAAAAGATTGCAGCACATGTCTCTCTAAAGAGACAGCATGTGGGCCAGTGTTAGGGCAGTGGTGGTGTAATGGATAGGGAGTTGCCCCTGTTCTCTGAAGGTAGCCAATTCAAATCTCAAGTACTAATGAGGTACCCATGAGCAAGGTAATGTCCACTAACACTGCTCTCTGGGCATCTTGGGGGAGATGCCCATGTCAGTTGCCACTGCTACTACATAAATGGGTTAAATTCAGAGGTCACATTTTGATATGGTGCAGGATGTGCTGTGGTGTGTGCACAATGACCAATAATCACTCACTCATTAAAATCCCAATATACACCTCTGAGTCAATGGTACCAGCACACAAATGTAAGTCACTCACACTGTGGCCAATAATGCACCCCCCATACCAAGACTGATGCTGCCTTTTGCACATGTCTAGCACATTTTCACTGTGTTGTGGTCTGTTTGAGATGCTCTTGCTTCAGATCTAAAAACAATCCGCAGGTATTTCTGTCCTTCCTTACACTATTAAAACTCAAAACAGGGTCTGAAAGGGTATGTAGCTGTGGCGCAGCTGTCATTGAGAAAATGGAAAGTGGCAAAAAAGATTGAGACTGGATTTTTGGCATATGGAGTGAGTTTTGCCCAGCACTGTATATTCACAAATATATGCATAGTGCTGCTGCATGATTTATTGAGGAATGATCTGAGGAAAGTCTGCCTAAGCATCTGTGGGACATGAGGGTCTCATCCGTGGAGTCCCCAACTTGCAGTTTACAGGACTTGTGGCCAGAAACCATGCATGTATGTATATGTATATACTATAACATCAAAACCACCTGCTTCATATTTTTTCATTTGTGCTGCCAAAATAGCTTTGGTTGTCAAAGCTCCACAAGACCTGTGAAGTTCTGCTTTGCCCGATGATGTTAGCAGCAGATACTTTAAATCCTGTAAGTTAGTAGGTGTTGCCTCCATGGATCTGACAATATTTGCAGTGTGGCAGGGTGCATTTACTTGCTGAAAGAGGTCACAGCTATTATAAAATACTTAGCCTGCCACAATGTTTAGGTAGGAGGTGTGTGTCAAACTAACATCCACATTAATGCCAGGACAAAAGATTTCCTAGCAGAACATTGCCCAGAGCATCACAATGCCTCAATTGGCTTGCCTTCTTCCCATAGTGCATCCTGGTGCCACCTCTCCTTCAAATAAGTAATAAATACAGACTCAGCTGTTCACATAATGTATAAGAAAACACGACACATAAGACTAGACCACCTTCTTCCATTGCTTTATGGTCCAGTTTTGATGTACACCTGCAGTAGACAGGGGACAGGGGTCAGCATGGGCACTCTATGCTGTTTGTGGCTATGCAGCAAGTTGTGGTGTATTGTGTGTTTCTTTCTGTTGTATCTGGCATAATTTTTGCAGCATTTTGTCGTATAGTAGCTCTTCTGTGGGAGAGTCACTCCATGAGCATCAGTCATCCTTGGGTTGCCATGACCTCTCACCAAATCACCAGTTGTCCTTCTTTGGATCACTTTTGGTAGGTGCTAACTTCTGCATACCTGGAACCTGGTTTGGAAGATGCTTTGACTCTGCTTCCAAAACATCAGCTTGAAAAACTGACTGTTCAATTGCTTTTCAATATATCCCACCCCCCTAACAGGTACCACTATAACAAGTCAATGTTATTCATGTCAACTGTCAGTGGTCTAATTTTTTTCACTCATCAGTGTATAAATTACATAATCTTGCACTGTTCAGTGCAGTTCCACAAAATCCTGCTCTATGCCTAAAGTATTCACTTGACTCTTTATCGTGCTGATATAGCCTGAGTCCAACTATACATACTGCTGTCTGAGTGCTAAACTAATGTGTTTCAATCCAAGGAGTAGGTTTTTGACAGCATTCAATACGCACAAACGTTCATAACACTGATTTTGCAAAGTGTTTTCTCCTCTGTAAACGACAATGGCATGCTGCTGTCAGGGCACAACATGGGATCACTGACATTGTGGTGCAATTTGATTTAAGCCTATTGGATTGCCACCTGGTGGTCAATATTTGTCTAGACAAATAAAGCCGAATATACTAGCACATTCAGCCTTTAAAAACTTCATGTCTTAAACTAAGTAACATTACTTACAAAAATGTTCACACCTACCAATATGTTAAAAATAAAATTCTATGTAATCTGTTAGTGTCCTGGTAGAAGATTAAATTTAGCTCTGGTGAAATCTTGGTTGACTGAGTTTAGGTTTAAAAATGCTTGTCAGAATGTCACTGTGGAACATTTTTAAAATAGGTTTAACTTTTATATGATGTTCAAGCAAAATCTTGGAATTAAACTTAAGTATAAACATTGCTATATAGTCCTGCCCAGACATTGCATATGTGTGGCCTTCATTAACAACACTTTGCCCTCCCAGGAAGGGGTAAAATCAATGTGTTGTGCCTGCTTTGCTGAGTTTGATCAACGGAGCCTGTTGTACATGCCTCATTCTCCTGTGCAGAACTGATCAACCAGTTGCTTTTTTATCAATAAAGATCATTTTTTCCACATGACCAACAAAAATCTGAATGAACCGTAAGAACAATAGGAAAAGAACCAGATGCTTTTCTTTGCAACATTGTTTTATACCTGGCAAAAAAGGCATAAAATAATGAATAGACTATTGGTTAATCTCAGCACTTGGTAAAAAAGTGAAGTGAAAGTGACAATTTGTCATTGTGAACAGACTCAAGCACCACAACAAAATATGACCTCTGCATTTCAACCCATCACACGTGCACACGTGGAGCAGCGGGCAGCTATCAAAAGCGCCCGGGGAGCAGTGTAGCAGGAGGTTACCTTGCTCAAGGATACCTCAGTGGTGCCCGGGCTGGGACTCTAAACTGCGACCTTCAGGTACTGCCCGTTATAAGGTTTGTGTAGCAGAGGATCATTTAGATCCACCAGCGTCTGGGTTATGGGCCCAACATGCTTGCGCTGCGCCACTATGCTATCCAGCAGGTTAAACAGGTTACCTGAAGAAAACAGCTGTGTGAAATGAACTTCAGCAGCAGAATTATAAAAGTCAACACTAATGCTTTTCATTTTCACAGAAAGAATGTTCACTACGACTTTAATAGTTTAGACCTTTATTCATCCCAGTATTTTCTTTAAAAATTCTTTACAAAAAATAAAGCAAGTGCCCAGAAATGTACATTTTATGGTTTTGCTTTCAAGGGAGTATAAGTTACTCAGTCACACACATGTCAAGACAAGACCCACAGTGAAAAGTGAGACCTTGAATAATTTCTCACACCTCAGTTTCAACCTGGAGCACAAGGTCACATTATCCTTACTTTTGTGTGTTATTACTTGAAGTCACTTCAGAGGCAAGTTGACTAAAGAGAATGTCATTATTATCCACACAGGAATAGACAATGCTCAGGTACTTATAAGTGCCAACACATGGGTCGGAGAAGACAGAGTTTGTGGCATGGATCATACAACTGCTTTTGTCCTCACATCTGCAAAGAAAGAAAAAAATGTGTCATAAGCATTTCAAAAGAAATCAGTAATGTCATAAACACACTTTGAAATAAAAATTTTGTGGAACTCACCTTTTTACAACTTCAGCGAGTGTGTTGGTTGCGTAGCAGTGAATTTTGGTGATTTGACTGACAGGTCTTCCAGCAGAACATGTGGTGGAATCTGTTCGGCCATAGTTAGCATCATGGATTTTTAAAAAGCCGGCTCCTAAAATCAGAAAAGTAGGGAAAAAATTATAAATAAATAGCCTGTGTACAACACTACAATTTAGGAGGCCTCTTTCCCAATAGCAACTGTAACAGTCTATCTAGGCTACCTGGGTCTTTAACAGTCATTACTACTCAAAGTTCCTTGAACATGTAATATGTGTATAACATTGCGGATGTAATAATATGGTCTGTACAAACCACATGTGAGTTGAGCAGTGCTGCCTTCACAGGTCACACTGGTCTCTGCAGGAAACAAAATCATGTTTTTATTTTTATATAGAATCTCAGTGAAAATGTTTCTCTTTTAAGGGACAAATTCATTAGAAACTGCAGTGAAAAATGTTTTCCTCTGTTTTAACTGTGAAGAAAAACACACCAGGGTCATAAGTAGGTCTTAGTGGGAAAAATAAATGTGAGAGAAATGGACCCTACAAAAAGTTCATGTACCAGGAAGTAGGAAAAAAATGCAGTAAAAAAGGAGTGGCAGGGAGTGCATATTACTCACGAGTCTGACGTGGGAGGCAGAAATAGGAGACACCTAGGTATTTGTAAGTCCCAACGCAAGGGTCAGTGAAGATGGTGTTTGAAGCTTCCAGGATGCACCTTCTCCTTTCATTACACCTTTAGAGGAAAGTGAGTTAGCACCAAAGGATTCTTAAGCCAGAAACCCCATCAGAAAACCAACAAACATTAACGCTCCTACTAAAATCACCTGGCAGTCACACTAGTGAGTGTGTCAGGTGCATGACAGGTGGTATTCCTGGTCAAACTGCTAGGCTGTCCCTCTGAGCAGATCGTACTATCAGTGCGCCCATAGTTAGCACTGACAATCTGTATCACATCATTTCCTGCACAAAGACACAGGAAACAAGGAATTTAACTGCAGGTAGGAAAAAATCTAGCAGTGATGAGGCAATGAGGAACTAAAGGCAGAAAAACATCTTACCACAGTCTAATGTGCTGTAACTGCCCTCACATGTCATGCTGATACCTGGAAGGAAAAAGAAAAGAAAAAAGATCTTAATGCAATTTTGTTCTTTTGCCATTTTGAACTCATGGTGTACTTTTAACTGAAGAAATTATTTAAATAATTAAAAATTGAAACTCAAAGCTGAAAGAAGGAGTTAAAAAAGGAAGATGCTTTAAGAACAATTCATTAACTTAGAAGATAAACTATATCCAAGTGCATGTTTAGAATTTAATAAAAATCCAAGTCCATTATTTTTTTACTAAGTTTCTATTTTTATTTTTACGTTAATTGTTTTCCTCTTTGCCGCTTAGTTCATTTGTATTTGTCACTTACATTTTAAGTTATTTGAATAAAAATGATTCAGTTAATGTATATATATATTTTAAACACTGTTAATACTTGACTACAGTGTAATTGGATAATATAGAATAGAATAGAATAGAATAGAACTTTATTTATCCCCTGTTGGGGAAATTAACTTGCCACAGCAGCTGAAAGAAGATACAGATATATACACACAAACTTATATATATGTACACACACATATATGCAAATTAATTAAGCCCTGTAAATTAGTTATATAAAGATAAAAAATAAAATTGTTTGGCTGAATTGTTTTGAAGTATTTTAAAGGTTTTAAATGCAAATAAGTAGTATAAAGACCACCACTTTAAATGTTGGAACCTATGAAAAAATAAATTGTGCCCCAATATTATTTAATATTTTTAGGTAGTATTTTCTGAGGGCCTCCGGTCAGTGCTGGACCCTTGAAATCATCCTAAATAGTTTTAGGTATAGTTATATTATATTATATTATATTATACAACAGGCAGTGGTGGCCTAGTGGTTAGGACGCCCCCTTTGGGACATGAAGGTCGCAGGTTCGAGTCCTGGCCCGGGCACTACTGAGGTACCCTTAAGCAAGGTACCATCCCACTACACTGCTTCCCGGGCACTTTTGGTAGCTGCCTTCTGCTCCACGTGTGCATGTGTGATGGATTAAATGCAGAGGTCACATTTCATTGTGGTGCTTGAGTTCACGATGACTTTTCATGATGTAACATCAAATTATGACACATTGACTTCATAAATTACTTACGGCTTTGGAGGCAGTTGTAAGTGGTGCTGTAGTATTTATAAGTTCCAACACATGGATCAGAACTACCGAGCTGGTCTGTCTTAAACTCGCATGCAATCTGCCCATTGCACCTGTGAAATTAAACAAAAGCTATTGCCCTGAATACTAAACATCAGGTGTTATTTATATGCTAATAAAATAAACAGCAGCTCATATTCTGCCTTGTAAAAAGAGGGAACATGAGTTTATATTAAATGTGTATGCACACAAAAGCATGATACCTTTCAGGAATAAGAGGAATATTCATAACACAGTGGGTGTTCTGGACCTGTGAAGAAGGGTGGCCAGCACTACAGATGCTACTGTCTGTACGGCCGTATAATGCAGACTTTACTCTTATCAGTCCAGTGTCTGAAAGATGAGAATAAATGCTCATTGAGATAATGTATCACTGAGTGTTTTCCTAATGTAGAATTTTATTTCAGATGGTTTAATTAAATTAACTGTTAAACATGTTATTGTGTCAAAATACACATGCGTTTATATACAGCTGTGTGTAAAGGTTTGGGCACCCCTGGCTGATTTTCTAAGCATAAATTATGGCACATCCTTTACAGCAAACACATTTCAGCAGAATTAGATGAATTAAACATATTGGGAAAACATGTGTGCGTTCAATATGTGGCCTCTTCAAAAGTTAAGGCACACTAAATATATTATATTTTACTTTGTATATATGTATATATGTTGCTCGAATTAGCAGAACATCATATTTAAGATTATTAAGATACAGAAAATTAGTTTCCCAAAAAAAAGAGCAAAACTTGGGGAAACCCAAACTTTTCCATGGACTGGATTAAAACTAGAGTGTTTTTTAAGGTATTTCTCCAAACTAGATCTTTATAATATACTATCTCTATTCTTTTAACAGACAGCATCAATTTAAAACTGTCAGTGACTGTGGGACATTTAATCTTACCACAGCTGAGGCGCTGGACACTGCCATAACAGGTGATCACATTCTCTGAAATAATAACCCATACACAGATCCTTAAGCACAAAAGCCATTTTAACTTGTTTAGGCACTCTGGCATAACAGGGTATTAATATACATTAAGCATAAATTGGTGTTTGACTGCACTTATTCTTTACCTGTAGAAATGACCAAGCCAGGAGCTGCAATCAGCACTGTAAAAAGAAAATACATGCTCTTAACTGCCTGAGAAACTACCACACTATGAGCTTAAAGAAGAATTTCCCTAAATAAAATAAAAAACAAAAAAATATTCCAGAAGCAGGATTAATAAACAGTGGTCTGAAAACACCAATGCATCAATAAAATTAATAAAAATAATATTAATATAATGAAGGAACTTACAGAGGAGTAGAGACAGCTTCAGGAAGAGCATTGTGCTTCTAGAGATGCCAAAGGTTTGAGACTGACCTACAAAGTGCATGAGTAAGAACAAGAAGGAAGAAAAAGCATTTGAGACTGACCTATAAAGTGCATGAGTAAGAACAAGAAGGAAGAAAAACCATTCATACAACCAGGAAAACAATTTTCACAATATTTACACAAGGAGTTTCTATGGGGAGGTTTTATAACAGTTCAGCAGTCTGAGTGCAAAGTGACCATTAATGATTTCAATCCAAAGATTGGTGTAAGTTTAGCACTTTCAGTTCATTCTGACATTTACATTAGCTGGACCACTTCTTCTAAATTAGTAACAACCATGTGGGGTATACCTTGCCCAGAAAGTAATGAAAAAACACCAACAACCCCAATGCACTCATCTGTTTTACTTATTACAGTCACCTGGCCTGTAGCAGATGATTCTACATCATCTGTAAGTCCATATCTGTAGCTAAGTGGAAGTTGTTGAATTACTGTGAATGGTGCTGCTATGTTTTGGGGGAAAACTGAACAGCAGGCCACCATTTCACCACAAGCACAACATCTGGTCCACTTCCATGGCATATAGTTGGCCCAGATGTAAAATTTTACTAAATAGACATTTTAAGGGTTAAGGGGTAGGTCAGTCATGGCAGTAGTTGTTTGTTTTAAAGAGAGGGTACAGTAGATGATTTTCACCAAATTAGCAGATTTTGAAGAAATATAACAGCTCACCTTAGACCCCTTTCCAAAGCCACACTCCCAAAACTCATGATGTATCCTGCTCAGTTCCTTCTCTTTCCTTAACTGTCACCATTGTGGAAAAGCCACACAGATGTTCACTTTAGTTTTGCTTCTTGTTTTATCCAACCTTGTTTTGGTCACAGCTTTCTACAATTCTGTCTCTTTTTCAACTTCAAACTGTGGAAGGCAGTTTCTCTGCCTTTGGGCAGTTGGCTCAGGTAGGCAGACAAGCATTTTATTTAATTTATTAGTTGCTATTGGGATTTAAAGAGAATTTCAATAAAAATGAAAAAATGCTTCTGACCTAGCCTAGAAAGGAGTTGCAGGGAGGTGCATATCACTCACTCTCATGGCTGTGAACAGGCTGGGCTATAGCAAATGCATCTGGCCATCACCTGTACCCTCACTGGTCCAAACCTGCTCTCCAATTTAGTATCCAGTTTGTCCTTTTCCACCTACTACTTAGTTACTTCTCCGGGGAGTCGACACCTTGTCGTGGTGGAGAGGCTTTTGTGTACCAGAGATGTCGCCTGGAGCTATGCTCCTGGTAGGGTCACCTCTGGCGGTAAGGTTGAGGGGGAGGTTTCAGACAAAGCGCGAGTCAAGAAAGAAAGACCTCAACAGCGGAGCAGCTGGAGGGTGGTGTCCAGCCAAGCAGGTGGATCACTACAAATGGCTATAAAGGTGGAGGAAGGCTGCAGCAAAGGGGGACCTTCAACTGTCATGGAGTCCATGCCATTGGTAATGGGTCTCAAGCCCTGTGGTGAGCAGTAAGTGATGACGAGAGCAGGATAGAGAAGTCTGAAAGCTCTTTGTCACAAACACAAAAGAGTTTCTTTGGTACCTTCACTCATGACTGAGTGGCCCCTTTCAGGGTCCACACTGCTCACCCCAGCAGAAGAAAGGGCTAGAAAAGGTGCCTTAAAAATCGTCTGCCTCACCACCCCGTTCCTGGATGGATTACGCATCCAGTGGAATCTGCTGTTCTGTTGGGGCCTTTGCATGACTTTGCGAGAGTCTTTGAAAACTCTGATCTTCTTGCAAAAACCACACTACAGGTATACATGGAATCCTACCATCAAAGGTGCCTGCGTAATTTCTTGCGCATCAGCTGGGAAGAAAGGCGGCCTAACATCAGTGTCCTTGAAGAGGGAAACACTGACAGTATTATCACCACCATCATAAAGCACCAGCTAAGATGGATAGGCCATGTAATGCGCATGCCTGATACATGCCTCCCAAAGCAGGTCTTCTATTTAGAGCTCTCTGCTGGCCAGTGTGCACCAGGAGGATAGAAAAAGTGTTACATCAACTTAATAATACACCTGGCACTAACTTGCTTCAGCATTGCTTCAAAATTGTTGAGGGAGTTAAGTCACAGACTTAAGGTTCCAAGTGCTTGCACCACTTAAGCCGATCAGTATCTACAGAGCAGTGTAATTTAATCAAGAAAAAATCCATACATACAAAAATACAAAAAATTTTTAAAAAACATACCAGAAACATGAGAAATATTTTTTCCTGGTTAGAGTTAGGTTGTGAAATCGTCATTGTTTTCACAACTTCCCGTTTTATTCTGGCACATTTTTCACTACAGTTCTGCGATTCTGTTATTTGGATTTTCTTTAGTAGTCAGTTTTAGTCTTGGGGTAATTAACCCACACTGAAAATCTGAGGAAAAATTAATTACATTATTAATAATATATATTATTAATTAAGATATATTTAAATATTGCAGCTCACAACGAAAAAAAAAAGTCAAGGGCTTTTCATTTGAAATGACAGATGCAGGGAGTGGAGACATGCTCGCTTCCCCAATAGAGCATCTGTCTACCACTACTGAAAAAACATCCAACGGAAACTCCATTGCATTTGCTTTGTGCAACCTCTGTTTCCCAACATGACAACAGTGAGTCTTCTCCTAGAACGCCTTTTGAAACTGGAGAACACTGAGATCTGAGACCACTATTTACTACAGAATCTCTCCAGATCCTCCAGGGTTCTAGATCCTCTCTTCTGAACAGTCCTCTTTGGCTCACCCCACAGAATTTCACTGAAGTTTAGATCAGGAGACTGGGCTTTTATAGAAATGGCCATGTTAAAAGCTTGATTCTGTGGTCACTGGAACAATTTGGATTTGGATGCATATTTTATTCGCTACAAGCACATTTATGCTAGAACTTTGGTGTTCGTCACAGAGATGGTAATTGGGTTTCATTTTTAAAAAATGCCATCGTATCTCTAAAACATAAACAAACACTGCAGCTGACTTCCACTTTTTGACTTCCAGTTTTCCATTTTTTAAAACACACAAGCTCTTCTGTAAGATTAGACCATCAGTGATCCTTGGGTGCCCATGACCCTGTTGCTGATTCACCAGTTGTTGTTCCTTGGATCACTTTTGGTAGGTACTAACTACTGCATACCTAGAACACTCCACAAAACCTGCCATTTTGGAGATGCTCTGACAATAAGACCCTTGTTAAAGTGACTCCGATCCTTAGGCTTGCACATTTTTTTCTGCTTCCAAGACATCAACTTCAAGAACTGACTGTTCACTTGCTGTGCAATATATCTCACCCTCCTGACAGGTGTTATTGTAATGAAATAACTAGACAGTAAAAGTCAATGGCATTCACATTACCTGTCAGTGGTGTTAATGTTAGGGCTAAAAACATTACATGCTACATGTTGCAGCTGGGTTGATATGTGTGACTATGGGCTTGTATTTATTGTTGGTAACTGCAACTTTATTTAATGAACTGTACCGTTAAGAACTATGCCACTGCTATTAGTAACCAAGCACTGCCATCTCTTGGTTCTTGCTTGCAACTGCGCCATCACTGTGCATGAAAAACTCTTGAAATCTAAACCAGAATAAGCTGCAATTGGTGGCAAAATGTAAGGGATTTACTGGGAAGTCTGAAAAAGTTTGTGCAATCTTCCTGCTATGTACATTGTTTCCCATTGAAATGAGTCATTTATCTAAGCATCACACCCAATGAGCTTCATGACTGATGCAGAGACAATTCAGTTTGACAGCAAAATATAGCTGCAACTGCTTGATAGAATTCAAATACCAAAGACTGACCATTTGCCTAAAAAAACTCTTCTGTCAGTCTTTAGTAATGCTGGTGATGGGTGTAAGTGCTGTGTGAAACTTATCAGTGAAACACTGAGGACAAACATACCGCATGATGATTTCCAAGTGGATGTGCCAAACAGAAAAATATATACGAGAGGGAAGGTAAAATACTGTACTAACACTTTCAATAATGTTTATCTGCCCTGGACCAGGATATTTCAAGGAGGAGTAGTGTTTCCTGTTTTATATCAGGTTCAAGTGATGGGGCCGTCCACAGCGAACACAAAGTCCAGCATGTTTTCTTTCTAGATAAAAAAAATAACAAGAAAAAATTCTTAATGTCAAGAGGCTTGACCTCTGCATTTAACCCATCACACCTGCACATGTGGAGCAGCGGGCATCTACAAACAGTGCCCGGGGAGCAGTGTAGTGGGACGGTACCTTGCTCAAGGGTACCTCAATGGTGCCCGGGCTAGGACTCAAACCTGCTACTTTCCGTTCACAAGGGCAATGTCCTAACTACTAGCCCTCCACTATCTACATTATTCTCATGTTTTGCAGCATCACTCAAGTACTGAAATACTCCATTAATGCAACTCAGACACCAGCTCCTTGTTGCTGCACAGACTCTGGTAAAGCATGCATGCTCACTATTCTCTTCACAAAAGGACCATTTTCTCCATCATCTCCACTTTGTGGTCATGTCTTTTTGACCTCTCCATCTTTCTTGCATTGTTTACTTCATTGTGACCATTACTTATCCTTTTCCATAGATCTGTCCCCAATCACTTTCGGGCATCACAAACATTTCCTGGAAACAGCCCCTTATTATCCATGACAGATTGCAGTCACAAAAGGTCACTTTCACTTTCAAGCTGAAACAAACATATTAATTCAGCAACAACTGTGCAATAATGATGACAGTGTTCACAAGTCAACTCAGCCACTGAGGGAGGGATGTGCATGCCACAGTCAAAAAGCCTCATTTGGAAGTTAGCCTACCATTCTACAATTGGACATAATGCAAAAATAGATCCTAATAATAGGAATAATAGTGTAATTTTTAGAAGTGTTTAGCTTAATAGGAATAATCAAACAGCATTTTTGGCCACGTCTGACAGCTACAAGTTAAAGTAGCATGTAATAAGCCCATTTAAATATCAGCAATTGCAACCTGTAGCCATTTTTTTCCCCCATCTGGGTCAGGACAGGATGGAAAACTGGATTCTGATTTATACCTGTGAAAAGAAAATCTCAAGAGAAAGGGAGAGATGTAGCAGGACAACAACCCTAAGCACACAAGTTAAATAAAGAAGAATGATTTTAAACATTCTGGACTGATACGGAGTGACCCCCTAACTGGAAATGAATGGATAGACATTGTCAAGGATCTTCAAAAAAATGGAACAATTAACATTATTAAACCACCGTACTGACAAATGTTGGAAATACTGGAAAAAATTGATTGTGTATATGGACACATGAGAGTGTGTACTCCAATAAAACCAGAACAGTAGCTCAGTTGATACACTGGATAAGTGATATGTATTGTTCAGGTACCCATTTTGTTCTTTTGAATGTCTGTGATTTCCTATAAAAATAAGTTCAAGTTAAAAAGAAATGTTCTGGACTGGACCTGAAACAAGCAGTTCCTGAGAGAAAGTTCGGCAACACCCTTGAAGCAATTTAGTACAGAAGAATGGCTTAAAAGCAAAGGTTCACTTTCTTTTTCCACTAACAGATATGCAAGACTAGATCATGTTCCTCAATAAATAAATGTCAAAGTATAATGTATTCTTAAAATTACCTACATTTGAACACAAACTTTTGAGCACCACTATACATTGTGTTTATTCATTCATAGGCAATTTGGGGGGCCAGTTTCTTGCAAAACATAAAACATTGTAACAAGTGCTCATGAATTCGACTGTTCATTTCAAAGAACTTGACTAGAAGATCTGAAGATAGAAGCTTTATTTAGCATCAAATTAGGATGACAGACTCATCATGGCGATCTTGAAACAAGAATTGATGTCCTTTTAGATCATTTCTAAACTCCTCATTCTCAACATGGTCACCTTGCATTACATTTAGCACACCTTGGACAATGCTCTTCTAAAATGTGAAAATTGCTTGTAAACTGGCCAATAGGGAAAAAAAAACAAAAAATGGTAAAGGTAAAAAAAAACAAAAAAAACATGTAATTTGACAGTAAACTTAACAGAAACTAAATGGCAGACTATTGCATTTCATATCACTGTAGAAGTTAAATTTAAATCTTCACATGAAGAAAAGGATGGTGAAAAAGCTGCCAGGCTGACTTCTATAAGCCTTCTCCATAACTGAAGCTTCAATGGTTGCTTTAGTGGCCCTCTCATAAAACAAATATTTTGACTTATTTCTATTCATTTCATTTTTCAGGATGAAAAATACAGTTCATAACCAATACTTTATAGCAAGGAAGAGGAATCAAGAGATAGCATCATGCATAAGGGAAAAAACCCTGCTGCTAAGAATACTGTTGTATTAACTATAGAAGCTGCCTTAAATTTTAATAGGCTCTATGTGTCTAGACACAGGACAAATACAGAATATCCATATTTAACAAGACCAACCCATAATGATATGCACCACATAGTGGAGGCATTTACCATGGCACTTGTAAAACACAGAAAAAGTATTACAGCTGAATGATGTCCAGCCTCAAACTGTATGTGTCATGACACATTTAGAATTTCACTACTAATGAAAAGGTCTTAATTCAACTGCAAAGCAACTGCTAAACTAAAGGCCAATTTTATAATAAGTCTTTATGATTTCTGAGGACCCAACTAGTAAGATGACTGGAACACAATGTGCAATACTCCTTAACGCACCATTATCCCCAATTTATGGACTCATTTATTTGAACTTACCCTAACATTAAATAACGAGTAGTTGTATTTATTGTGACCAGTTCAAATAAGCAATAAAGCTTATTGCAGTAAATAATACTGCAAAACCTCAGGTCAAGGTAATCAAGACTACAATCTATAAAAAACAAAATCATTGTCCTATGTATGTTTGAGTGAATAGAGGACGATGTAAAAGTGCAGGTTAACCCCCTAGTTCAACCCATTTATCTGCACTCATTATTATACAAAAAGCAAAATCTGACCAGAAGTCAGCAATCATGGACTTTAAGATCACCCATGATTACCCTCACAATGCAACTCTGAGAGCTGCTAATATTGCACATGCTTTTATGACCTCAAGAAATGCTAGTGGACAGTGAAGGGAGAAAACACAAAAGAATACAAGGGACATGGAATGATGGACATGAACATGAACCTGAACCATAAGGAATATGAGGACATAAGCAGATGAAACTGGTAAAGGAAGACAAAAGATAAAGGTGAGATGGTTCCCCCACAATTTAGATTAGCAGAAGCAATATTTGCATATTATAAGTGGTCAACCAATCGACGTAGGCTTACAGAAGAAATCGCTGCAGCTATGCAACTTGAATTCTTTCTTAGCAGTGCTGACAAAAAGCATTGGTGTGTACCTTTAGACACGTCACTCTGTGACTAAAATACAGTAAGGGGCCCAGTGTGGTTAGCCTAACAATACTGGGATTTTCTGCCCTAACTGCAGTCTAGCTTCCTGTTGCTGTATAAGCAGAGCCATGCCTCCTGAGTCCAGGGGGCTGATCACAGTCCTGGAGTTCTTGCTTGGTGGCTATAGCTTAACATTGTTGAGGTCTTTGGAGAGGCTCTGCAAGTACGCCTCATGGATTGTAGAAAGGAATCGAGCGTCGTTCTGAAAGAGATGAAACAAGAACAAAATCTCAATATTACAAGGAAAGTTGGTTCAGAAAAAGTCATTAACAAGGGATGTAATGATTCACATAGCTTCAGGATATGATTTTTGATACCGAAGTCAAGATTAACATAGCATTATCACCTCCGCCATGCCACATTTACTCTGATAGGATGCTTCTAAATGCCTAGTTTTGATCACTTATAGCAGTTTTTAAAATTTGTTTCAAAATTGATTTGAATTACTATTAAAAATATTACACCCCTAACCTGAACCAATCATGCAGACATTTGACTTAAATGTCTTGGAAGACATTTTGATGGTCAACATTTGCAAACTGACTGTTTGCAGCATTAATAATATATAAAACTTGCAATTGGGAAAAGTATTAATTTATGCATTTATTGTCTTCTGATACATACTATCAACAAAAATGATCAGCACAATAATAAATAATAAACCTAACAGTAAAAAATATATCGAAACCTGCTCTCCTTCCAGTCCACATTCTAATAATAATAATAATAATAACAATAATAATAACTCCACTAGTGGGGTCCCACAACCAAACAAACTCAGGGAATGCTGCTTTGTGATTGTGTTTGTGTACCTTTATCAAATGGATCAGAACATCTTGTAGCTGCGTCTTGTTGTACAGTGCTGATGGCAGGTCTCCACTTCCCAGAGTGTTGGGTGGTGAAGGTGGAGGAGCAGGGTTTCTCTGAAGTTCAGTTACTTTTGTAGTGGATTGCTGGAATGCACTGGGAGAAAGCAGGAAAGCGAGCTCCTCCCCTGACACCACCATTCCTGGCTTCATTGCCTTAGAAAAGAGAAGGAACTTACCAGTCCAACAATACACTAGTAATAACAAATGAATCTGAATTAGTAGAATGCAGTGTCTAAAGATCAAATGTGAAAAAATGGAATTAAATCAGGAATTTGTAATGGAAGTACTTCTCTTAAGGTATCAGAACTTATTATAGAGATTATAACACACAATAAAGCTGCTGTGTTAAAAACACTCATACACTCATCACTGGAAGAATTAATACACAGCTAACAATGACTCATTGTTATTATGCACTATTTGAGGCATATTTGTTACAGAACTGGATTTATTCTTGGATATCAGATCCAGCATTTTCTAATAATATTACTAATACTGGACCAGTGCTCATACATGGCACTGGCATGACTGGGCCACCACTGCTCTTTATCAATGATTAAAGAACAACTATTCTCTTTGTTCCCCAAATAAATCATCCTCTGTGTGGTCATGTTTAACCAGTAGAAATCATTTATGTATTTATATTTATAATTTGAGGAAAAAAACACAACTGGGTATTTTACTTAAACCAAACCATTCAACAACGAAAACACCACATCTGGACATACTTGTTCTTCAAAAAGGTTTTTGCAACCATAAGTGTATATTTACAACATACAATTTGGTCAGTAAAACTATTGAAAATCTTTTCTTTGCATTTTGAATAAAGTTTCATGTGAATTAACATATCACAGATTGGAAAATATCTTTTCTGTAAATGGGGTCAGAAAAAGAAAATCCCACTGCTGGCTAAAATGTTTATTTTAAACTTTAGCAACTTTCAGAGCTAAATTGTTTACGTCAATTTGACCGTGCATGCACTTACTGGAATGGGTTTAACAAGAGCCTGGGCCTGAGGCTGTGCAAAAGTATCTGCTTCTTTATTCTAAAACAGAGAAAGCAAGAGAGTTAGTGTGTGGAAGAAAGAAAAAGCAAGCGTGAGAGCAATATTACTGTAAATCCTCAACAGTCCACCCACTCTCTCTGACACTTACCTGTACAGATGCTGTGTTCTTACTGGTGAAGACAGCTGGAGCTTTGGGTGTGGGATCTCTGAAACACTGTGGTGTGACCAGTGTGCTGGGCATGAAGCCAGACACTGTAGTTGACATAGGAATCCCATGTCCATCACCTTTGAGTGGGTTCATGTACTGCGGTGCAGTTTGAGGACCAGACTGACACAGGGGTCCCCCAAGTGCTGGAACATTCTCAGCCCCACTTTGGGCCAACAGTCTAGGAGAAACAGAGTGTGGGGGATCTCTGGAGCCTCCAGCATGGAGGAGAGGTACCAGGCCTGAGCCTCCAGGGTCGGCCGTGAGACGAGGAGTGAGGAGAGGCTCGGGGGGGAGGAGAGGATGGGTGTATGTGAGCCCTCGAAGAAAGCTCTCACCTAGTGTGGGGTCTGAGGGGTTGTGGGCAGGTGGAGCTGGAGGTGCTGGGTCTTTGGGTAAGGAGCTGCCAAATAGTTCTTCTACAGTGATCTGCTTTACCACACTGTGGGTGGCCTGTACACAAACAAGAGAACCAAAAATGCAAAATTTGCAGATGACCTACAGTGAGGCCATTAAGCAAACATTAAGCATAAAATGTTTCAAATGAACATTTTATCATACATTTTTTAAAATATGTAAAAATCAGCATATAAACAGAAATTGTACATTAAAATAGCAGAAAAATGTGTTAAAATGTGTTTCCACTTAGAAATTTAATTTGACCAGTTTGTCAAAAATTCTTCATTTTACGTAATTAACTTAACTGCCAGAGTAAGATTTAATGACCAAAAAACTTTAAGAGTAATTCTGATGCCACACGTTTTAAAAAGTATAATTAATATATTTAAAAGAGACTCATTAAATACCTTGTCTTGCTGAACAGCAGTAACGGTGGGCTTTGTGATTTCCATTTTAATTGAGTCTGGACTCTGAGCAACATCCGAGTTTACCTGTAGATCTGTCTCAGTAGACTGACTCTGTACACACAAACACACACAAACACTCTACATAAAATGTGCATATAATTGCTCTAAGATTACATAAGCAACTATGGTTGCTTAAAACTCTAAAAATGTATATGTATATAGAATGAGACATAGATTATCCTGTTTTGATTGTATTAATCCTGGGTTTTAAAACTAATCTGTGCTGTGTGTGTGCTCTTGCTCAAAGCCTTCTGATCTCGATTAAAGCAAAAGGTTATACTGGATACTGTGGCCTACCCTGTGATACTCCTCCTTGGCCTTGCTGAGCAGTTCTAGTATGTCCATTGGTCTGGTCTCCACACAGCCATTTGTTCTGCCTCGATCTGGGGATGTCTGTTGAGCCCTTAGTGCCTCCTGCTTTACTATTCTAAAATATATAAACAAACAAAAAGAACCTGAAGAAGCAGTGCAACACGATGAGGGTTGCACGGATATAAATGCTGCCCATTTCAACCATTAGAGGGCAGTACTGTATTGTAGATAAACATCTGCACAAGACTTAAGCGCCACAGTAGATGCTTATGACTTAAGTGAGAGAAGTACAGTCTTAGCAATAATACAAGATACATTATTGTATTTACAATGAATATGCAGATAAGAGATAAAGTATAGGAAAAACCAATATAAAGTGTCTTAGTAAGGTGCTGGGCCACCATAACAACTTCTCTTAGTGTACACCACACATGCCCACTTGTTGAAAATATGGAGAACGATGACCATATATCATTATTTCCCCCCATATTTCTGACCAGTACCTCTGTGTTTTACACCACTGAACATGCAAACATTCAACTTTTATGTACTGTAGCCCTGCTTAAATTCCCCTATTTATGTTGATTTGGATGGACTACTCTTGGTGACACCATCTGATCACATCCTGCATTGATATCCTCATTCGGGATCAGCTGCTTTTCTCTTATCTCTATAGATCACACTAATGAATAAGCACTGCAGTCACTGAAGGTGTGCAACCACAATTTCCAAACATGTCTTTCCCTTAGACCTACATGCAGACATCACTTTAGTGACTGTTCCTATTGAAACCCTGGCCAGTTGAACAGTCTTTGGGACTGAAACTGCTATCCATGCCCAAGTAATGAACCTTCTTCCAAAGCAACTTAGATCTAATTCCAAAACCAAGATCAAATGGTCCTGCTTAGCATTTAATACACAGCACCGAGTATTTTAGGATGTTAATGGCTAACTGACATTATGCAAAAGACCTGTCTGGAAGCTTCTTCACACAGTATGTTTCCCTAATGATTCATTCAGGTTTTTCTTTTGATTTCTAAGTTGTCTGTACATAAAACAACGTAAGCATGTCATGGTGAGGTGACCGCAATAGACAATTGACAATAATGTAGATACTGTACTAGAAGTACAAAATATTCAGCAATTAATTCCATATCAGCAGCAATGTCTGACAAATACAGTACCTGCTACATACTAATAGCAGTGCAAAACACATGGTCTTCTCAAAGCATCTGAAAGCTCTGACAACTGCTAAAACAGTACCACGATCTTCTTCAGAACGTTTGCAAATGGAACTTTAAGCATATAACTTGAAGCAGTTGTAGCTTTTGGAAGAGAAATTTGACCACTTGAATTACCCACTAATTTGAGCTTTAAAGTATACAGTTTTTCAGCATTCCGTTTCTTCAGATGTGGCTTTAAAGTCTAAACCTCACAGGTGCATGTGCCTTAATACACCCAGATGGCACATGTGAGAGCAACCTGGTTGCTATAGGAACATGCACCCATAGCAACAAGCTTAACCTGTTGCTAGGCTCCCGTGTGGGTTCCTCAGTGACCGATCACCCGAGGACAGATTGCTTTTAGCCGGCACTAATTTTCATGCGGCGATGCACAGTGTATTAGCAGAAAGCTGAGACATGTTCACATTCATTTGATACTTACTGTACCATTAGCTGTGCTATGCGCTGGCAGTCAGCTTTATCATAGAACCAGATACTGTAGATGCCCACTGAAAAGAGAGAGAGAGAGAGAGAGAGAGAGAGAGAGAGAGAGAGAGAGAGAGAGAGAGAGAAAAATGTCAGAGCTGTCTCCTCATAGTTCTTAGTCATCATTAATTTACAGTTCAAACATCACATGACTAGCTTGATGACCTTGTCCCAATTCAAGCAAAGAGGTTTACACATTGACAGCCCCTACAAAATACATCCCTTTACCTTACAGTTCCCATACATTCCATTCGGTCTTCCTTTAACTCCAGGAACTTCTCCCAGCACATGCCACTCAGACAAAGTATACAATTTTTAACGCAACACTTCTCGCTCTCCCTCTCTCTCTCTCTGAGGAGAACGTCAAGACCTTGGGGACTTTTATCTCCTTTCCACTCCTCCGCCTTTTTTCTCCCACATGAACTCTCTAGAACTCGTGTTGCACATGATCAACAGAGTCACAGCTGAAGCTGCATGGATGGAGGTCTGTGCGGTCTTCACCAACTCTGTGCACGCTTTTTTTCACTGTGTAGCGTTTCCAAGCCTCAACACATCAAGATGGATATCGGAGCTTGATCAAAGCTCACAATCCAGACGGTCACCTCAGGGAGTCAAGCTCAGTTTGATGGTGTTGGATGAAGCCAGAAACCAGGAGGGAAATTTTGGGACATTTCGAGGGGTATGAGTAACTGGCTGGAGAATGGATCTAAGCAGGGGAGACTGCACTGAGAGGGTCCTTCTGCTCGGAGTTGCCTCAAATCCCCACGACCTCCGCCATAAGGGTAAAATCGTCTTTCAGAAGACGCTTGGACGATGTTTCAGTGGAACAAACAGAGGTAAGAGGCTTCTAATGACACCGTAAGTTAGCCTAAAGTTTTTCTTGACTGTTTGAAGCTGCTCATTTCAGCACAATTTCCCACCAAAAAACAGAACACTTGCAAACTGGAGCATAATATCCTGGAGAATGAAAAGAGCTTCATGAAGGTGAAATGCAACAGCTTATGACTGCGGTTTTCCTCATCTAAACGTATGCTTGGTCAAAAAATAAGCAAGAAAGTTTTACAAAAAAGAACTGCAAAAATAAAGACCATATAATGATGAACCTATATTCTCAGTACAAGCTCTGTTTAAAAACACACTCAAGGTTACAGTAAATTACCATTTCCTCATGTCACACACTTGCATAATGTGCTAGTTTACTGCGTATTATGGCATTTATTAGGTGTACCGTAACTGTGGCAATAAGCTTCCCGAAAGCAATTCCAGACAAGCACAGTCAGTAGACTTCACACATTTTTCACAAACCATCTACAAACTTTTGTCAAGAGTTTGAGCCGCCTTAAGGAGCCGATGCCTTGCAGTGATTTACAAATCCTTCACTGGAGTAAAATCTATTTATTCAGACAGAAACAGTAAATCTTTCAGCCATTCCCACAGCCGAAAAGAGAACACAAGCATGACACTAAATGCATGCAACAACCCTCAATGCCACTCAAAGCCTCTTCCTAAGAACTGGATGCTTTCATGACAGTCTTAATATTCCTGGAAAGCCATAAAATCAGCACACAGCCCAGTCTAAAGTATGTATACAACCAGTTGCAGAGACCCTCATTCCTGGGGAGCTACAAATCTGAATAGTATTTGGATGACGAACTAAGTTCTTTTGATCTCAAGTATAGAGGTGCAGCTCTACTCAAAATACTGAGCGATTAAACACTACAGCCAACAAAATGAGCAAAACCTAATGCCTGAGGGAGGTCATAAACTCCTAAGCAGAAGTAAATCCACTTATTTTTTGAGTCTGGATTGTAAGATTCATCACGCTTGCAAGATTCAGCATCCTTGCTATTACCAAAAAAAGAGAGTAAAAATGCTAAACCTTTGACAAACGTTTGATCCACTCGTTGGAGAAGACACTGAAGAAAAAACGAGCTGTGCATTTTTCATTCCATACTTACAACTTAAGAAAAAAATCATAAATTAGTTAACACTATCGCCACGGTCACAAGAAAACCTAGTAAAGCAAATGAACAGGAAAGGAAAAACTATAGATGCACAATGATCTCTGTATATTATCAGTTTCTACAGATATTTGATTGACATATTACTGCCATTGGACAGATGTGTGGCATTCCGCAATATTTTAAACAAATACATGCATCAGATAAGTCTCTGGAAGAGCAAAATGTTTCGAAATTTTGTGCTAAACTGGATTTTACATATTTCACCTCATTTGAAGCTTACAGTACATTATTTTTGCCAACCCACATAGCTGTAGACCTATTTTCTGCATATTAGAAGCATTGGCACTGTCAAAAATGTTGAATATGTGGCAGTCAACTGCCACATTTTTTTCCCTAGAAAAAATGTTCCAAACTTAATGTAACAATGTTTTCATTTTGAAACACTTGTATTGAATCCATTCACAATGACATTTTAAGTGTAAACAAGTATTTTCAATTAATGCACTTAGAAAATGAAAATCAAATACAGATAGAAATGTTTTCACACAGACAGATGTTCAGTTAAAAAATGCAGTAATTAAAACAAGTCACAAAAGAAATTCAGTGACTCACTCCAGTCATTTTTGTAATGAGTCCACACATTTACTTTTACAATTCAGAAAAAGTAAGCTAACGAGCATGATAAAACAAAAGGTTTTTAGTTCAACTTAGTAATATTTCTTCATAAAACTTCATTAAAATTCATGCTGTTTAAATAGGCAATTGATTGAGTTTGAAGGGAGGGGCTGTGCTATGTTTTTATCCTTTATATTTTAATTTATTTTTAATTAAAAGTTTCAGATTGCATCACTGATGAACTGATGTGACCAGACGTATTAACACACACACACACACATATATAAACTTTGTACTACTAGTATAACAACACTACTAATAATAGTATCAACAACAGCAACAACTTTTAGACTAGCATAACAAATCAATAGAACAAGCATAAATCAAAGCTATGTAAAAGTTGCACTTGTGATATAGTTATCCTTTAAACTTTATACTTGTGGTATAGTTTGGCCAGAAATATGTAATTAATCCATTACAGGACTGTTAAGATCATGTTAAATTTACCATCGGATGCTGTGATCTCTCTAGCCACTTAACTTACATGTATAAAATGGAATAGGATGTATAAAACCTGAAGCTGTGGTGCTACAATTAACAACATGAAAAACGTTGATAATCACTGGTTAAATTTAATAATACATGCATCCATTATTTTTTATGGTTTTCTACTTGCCTTGCCCTTGTTTTCTGGAAACTGAAAAGGCCACCAAAGCAAACATGTAAATGGAAAATTACTAAACTTGGGCCCATATTTATAAATCTTCTCAGAGTATAAGTGCCGATCTAGAATGTGCTGCTGTCCGTGAGATCATGCCAAAAATAGAGAAATCTGAACATAGGTCAGCATTCCTACACCAAGACGTTTAAGGAACACAGGCCCTAGCCTCTGATGAGTCCATCAAGAAAGTTCTTCGCATAAAGTTAACTATGAATAGATGAAACTGCTCTATATGTTAAGTTTTTGCAAGAATGAACTCCAGAAGGCAATACCTGCTATGACTATGAAAAGCAACAGATTAATTCCTGTAAATACTGAGAATCACAAAAGCTCCCTCTTATCTGATCACAAAAAGATAACTGAAGCATGAGACCTTAAAAGTCAAGGGAACCTCTGAATTCTGGAAGCACAATAACCCGTTTCTGCCTTACTGTTAATTTAACAGTACCATGAGAGGCCTACTCAAAATCTGTGTTATGTGCTAAAATTTATGTGCAGATAGTGCCTAGAAACAGTACGTTAAGGGGGCTGTACATGGACATTTGAATAAATGAAGCCCACTGGATAAAGTGTGCAACACTTCTAGCTACCTTGACTTACTAGACAATACAGTAACATGGATGACCTGAAAAATAAATTGCCATCAGTCCTATATTACATAAATAAACAAAAACAAATGTAACCATTTACATAAGTGTAAAGTTCCAAATGTTCATATTTTGCAATAAATATTATAATGATGTATACGCATAACTGAAGAGTCACTATACACATGATTTACTCATGGAGGGGAAGACAATATTTGATCATACATGACCAGAAAAAAACTGATCAAAGGTTTGTTTTGTTTTTCCAATGGACAAATGAAATTACAAATGGGAAAACAAAGTAACAAAGGAATATCTCAAGGGTACCATATCTCATGTACTTTTCCATCTTTGAAGTTAAATTAGTGCCCAGCAGCAAACTTTGCAACCCCGGCTTCAAGGGTACACCCATATTTGGTAAAAAAATTAAAATCCCTCAGCCCTCTGATGATAAGACTCTCTTCAAAGATAAAGATCAAATTCCCTTTGCACTCAATGTTATTAAAATCCTTCCAACACATAGTCCAGCCCTTGGTCCAAGCAAATGCCAAGCTTTGTGTTTTTATTACTCGAATAATAAATCATTTCAGGCATTTATAGTAGGGACAACAGGTGTGCACATTACAACACTGTCAGTAAGACATAAACACACACGTACTATAGGATCTAGTTTCAATAACCAGTTTTACACACAGAGCATAAAAAAGCTAAGGGATTCCTGTGCTATAAGCTTAATACCATACACTGTAAATGAAACCACACATAACTAGACTATAATTAAAACCAGTTTCTGCCTCTCACCTAGACTTTTTAGTTTACTTACTAACAAAGCAATGCTATCTACAGCAAAGAGAATCGTGCTTAAATGTTTATTTAAAGTAAATACTCAGACTGAAACGGACATGACCATCTGACATGTAATTGTACAAAGTATATGTGAAGTGAAAGGGACTGTTATTGTGAACACACTCAAGCACCACAACGAAATGTGACCTCTGCATTTAACCCATCACATGTGCACACGTGGAGC
>JBBPDA010000019.1:5975650-5989409 GCA_037974385.1 Arnoldichthys spilopterus
ATGACTTCCGGTAGGTTGTCTGGAAGCAGTAGTTCGTGTGTGAGGTTTATGTGCTGAGGTGGGTGCGGAACAGTTGACTCGAGTCGCTTCTTGAATGTTGAGAGGGACTCGGCTAATCTTGTATCTCTGGGAGATATGCAACTGTGTTAATGTTCCAATGGTAAAATATTTCTAATATGGACACTTACAGCTTGCGTTCCTGTAAAGCAGGAAAGGGTCCTGAAGCTGAAACTCCAGGTCTTTATTGATTGGCTCCACCAAGTTCTCTGTGCTCAAACGGTTCATAATGGTGAACCCATGATGGGGTGATGCTGACCTGCAGAAACACTTGCATTAGGTTCTAGCACTCCAAGCCTACATACTAGGAATGCACAAAGGTATTGGAATCATATTAGTATTGGCAGATATGTACATAAAAAATATTGACATCGGCCTAAATAAAAAATCCCACAAAGATGCATCTGTTGTCATTTTTGTACCTTTTTATTATTTTTATTACTAAAATCACTGCAAAGGAGCCAAAATGAAAGGTGCACTATGACTTTGAAGTCATATAGGCATCAGCAGATATATGCTGGAAAAAAATATCACCATCAGACAATCAGACAGATGCTTAAACGTGACTAAGCTCTGGAGGACCAGAGCTGTGACAATTTTGATTAACATAGCTTTCTAATTTTACCTAACTTTTTATTTTTTAGAAATAAATATTAACAATATGCAAGTTATAGTCTAACACATTCAGCGCCAATTTCTGCATTTTTTAAAAAAAAATTTTGCATTGCATTAGCAGATATTTTCATGAAAAATAGTGGATATCGGCATCGGCCTACAAATCCTACATTGGTGCATCCCTATTATGCATGAAATTAAACAAATTAAGCACTTTACATTGTTATGAAATTCTAAAATGTTTCAGATGAAAATGCCATCACATGGCTTAATATATTAAAACGTTGCCTTACAATCCCCTAATTTGTCATATTACTGTTCATAAGTACAGTCTACTGCCAAACAAAAATGCATTTTCTTCCAGATTATAGGTTTCGCCCTTCTGCTGTTTTAGTACACTTAGCCATGTTAGGCTTCAATTACAGAGTGGCTGCTTTTTGAGAGGAATTTTAACCTGAGACTTCATTTTACAACTAGCATGAGCGGACATTTACCTGGCATATACAAACAAGGTGCCTTCAATGTCAGTTTTTTCCTGTGAAAAGATAGTCACACGTTAATCGTTTACACACAAACACACTATACTGAACTAAACTATTTTTAACTGAACGGTCCCGCACTCTGAAACCCAATCACACATTTAAACATGTAACAACAGCCAATCACCCTGCCCCCCCATAATTTTTTTTTTTTAAACAGTCACTATACCATTTTCTAATTTAGATACAAAGCCCATTTCTAGAAAAGTTGGAATATCTTCCAAAATGCAATAAAATCTGATTAGTTTATTCATGTGAGCCTTAATTTAACTGACAAAAGTATGAAGAAAAGATTAATAGTATAGTGTAAATACAAATTTAGGATTTATTGACTGCAACACACTCCACAAAAATTGATACAGAGTAAAAAAAAAAAAAAAAGTTGAAAAGTTCACAGAATATTCAAGTAACACTGGTTTGAAGGTCCCCCCATTAAGCAGCTAAATGGTAGTAAGTGAGTAACTGAGTATAAAAGTAGTCCATCAAAAGTCTCTGCAAGCAGGGATGGGCTGTCGCTCACTGGTTTGTGCCAAAATTCATGAGAGAATTGTTAGTCAGGAAAGATTGCAGAGAATTTAGGTATTACAACATGCATAAAAGGTCAGAAACCACTGGTGAATTTGCATGATCTTCAAGCCCTCAAGCAGCACTGCCTAAGAAACTGTCATGCTACTGTGACAAATTTAGCTATCCAGCCTTATGAGTACACTGGAAAACCATTATCACTTAACACAGTCCGTCGTTGCATCAAGACATGCAACTTTAAACTGTACACAAAAAAGAAAGCCATACATCAAAGGTAGGCAGAAATGCTGGCGAGCTCTCTGGAGCCAAGCTCATCTCAGACAGACTGAGAGACTATGGAAATGTATGCTGTTGTCCGATGACTCCACATTTCTACATGATTAAAGTGTTACTAAAAAGAAAGGGGATTTAAAACAGTAGTAAACTCTGTGCCAACTTGAGTCTGTTGCAGCAATTCAATTCAAAATTTGTGTATATTTACACAATGCAATAAAGTTAGTGAGTAAAACTACTCAAACTTTTAATTTGTTCTTTTGTCAGCTAAATAAAGGTTTGTGTTAATTAACATATCGCAGATTTTTTGTTTTGTTGCATTTTGAAAAAAAACAATCTGGAAATGTTTCATATACCGTTTCAATATATATTTTGCACATATTTTTTATACCGCTGTTGCTACTTTTAAGCACTTCTGCACAATAATCCAACATACTTACGTACTTATTTACATACATCATCATAAGTTCAGTTTAAGGTATAGTGCAAAACTGCTAAATGCTAGTTGTTGCTAGAATGCAATATCTGATGTAATACTGTATCCACTCCCAGTACTGTTTTCGCTGCCGGGTGTTTGCATGTTAGATATGCACTTTGTTTTGCACTCTGTAGTCCTGTCCTTATTCTACTCGTTTAGTCTAATGCTGTTTTGTGTCGCACTAGGGTTTTTTTTTTGGGGTCACGTCACATGTATTATTTCTTAATTTTATTTTTACTTTTATTTTATATCCATTCTTATTTATCATGTTCTCCTGCTGAGTTTACTGGTTCTTCCTATCCAACACATTTCATTGTACTGTTGGCCCAACGTTAACATACATATGATCAATAAACCGAACTTGAACTTGAACTAAATACTGTAAGTGTGAATGTAAACCTGCTTGACTTGGCAATGGGCGAGCACAGAAGACCATACTGGCCACAACATAATTTACATGTTCAAGTGCATCGCCGAAGGATGACAAAACTGACAAAACACTAAAAATCTTCTAGGTGAAAACCTTTAATTTCAGACTAAACGGTGCTACCGATGCTGATTCAGACTGGTAGATGTTGTAGTTCAGTGAGAAACAGTGAAGTTTGAGTGAAGTCGCTATCCAGCGGTCTATTGTTCCCACAGCAGCAAAGACTGAGCTACGCGCTTAAACCAGCAACAGGCTCGAAACAACAACCGCTTACCCATTCGTTTGCTTTCGAGTTGAATTTGTACAGCGCTACCTGTCCGGTAACATCAAGGAGCTTGTTGATATAAGGATCGTAGTGCTGCAGAGCTGCCAGACTCATCAAATGGCCCGCTTTATTCACTGACTCCATCTTGCACACTGGCGTGTGGCCGCACGAGAGAAATTGGGAGAAACACCGTGCGCTTCGTTTTCTTTCCGGGCGGTACTTAGTACGCAAAAACGCCGGTTCCGCGGTTTTTTGTTTTTTAAAGTAATGTTTTTTGAAAAGAGTGAAAGTGAATTAAGTTATTATAATGTCTATGACTTATTTTACATTATGTTAACTACAGAACTGACAGAAATACATTTAGTTATTCTCCAAAACTAGGCACACACACAAAAACAGATCAACAACAGAACTGGACAGGAGATGCTAAATTGCCCCTAGGCGTGACTGTGTGCTAGTAAATGCATTTCATGCACAGTAAACGTTTTTACATGTATTAGGTCATAGGACATACTTCACTAACAATATATTCCTTGGTATAAATTTTGAATTCTTGTATATATTTCAAAAGTGCTTGTCAAAATATATATTTTAATATTTTTAAATATTAAAAAAAAATTGTTTATATTTGTTATTTAATATTTAATTATTTTTGAATTGTTTTTTTATTTTAACCCCAGTACTTGAAGGCACATTTTGTAAAATGATTTAAAAGCAAAAACTGGCAATTTGTAATTTTTCTTGAACCTTTATTCAAGTTATTTCTAATGTTCTGACTGACCAACTTGATTACATTTTGTAAATATAATCACATTTGTAACGTGATGCCTGCAACACAAAAGAGAGAAACCCCTATAGAATAGTCAAAGTACTCAATTTTGCAATATTCCACTATACAGGTGAAACTGAAAACAGGTGAGGGGATCATGACTGGGTATAATAGAGAAGCCACCAAAGACTGTATGTCTAGTCTATGCAAGCAAAGATTAGTGATGGTTCACCACTTCATGCCAAACCTTATGAGCACAGTCAATCAGTTCAAAAAGAACATTTTAAGAAACTATTATAAACATTGTTACTTTACACAGTCCACAGCTGCATCAAGAAATGCAACCTGAAACTCTATCACATAAAGAGAAAGACATGTACCAATTCTTTGCAAAAATGCTGTCAAATTCAAGGTTTCAAGGATGAAAGACATTAAAAACATGTGCTGTGATGTGAGTTCCCGTTTCAGCTTGTTTTTGAAAAAAAAAGGAAAAAGTTCAAAACTGGCTGCTATCAGCAAGAGGCAAAAAAGCCAACATCTGTTATGCTTTGTGACTTGTGACTTGCATATGTGTTGCATATGCATATGCCTTACATATTGACTAGGTGCATATTGGAATGTTAGAGAGACATAGGATGCCATCAAGAAGAAGTCTTTTCCCTGGAAGTCCATGGTTATTCCAGCAGGATAATGTCAGGCCTCATTTTGCATGCATTACAATGGTGTGGCTTCATAGAAACAGTGTGTGTGCTTCCCTGCCAGCTGTACAGATCTGTTTCCTATTGAAAAAATATGGCTCATTGCTTCATGAAAAAGAGAGTCAGAAAACAGCGACCATGGATGGTTGAGCAGCACAAATCTTGTGTCAAGCAAAAATGTATTACAGTATACATTTAAATTAGTCAGTTTTATTGGAAATATTTCAACGTACTGTTGTCAGTTAGATAAAGATTCAGTCAAAGCACAATTTTTTATTGCACTTTTAAAAATGTCCCAACTTTTCCAGAATTGTGGTCTATAGGTAAGGGTGTATTTTACAGTCACAGGTTCACGTGTTAAGCTTGACCACATTCAGTTATAAACACATGATGAATTAAATTAGGAAATATAAGGGCACATACTGTAGATGCAGTAGTTGTTAGTACTTCATTCAAGAACAAAAAATATAATTAGGCCAAGCAATTATGTCCAAGGGTAAGCACATTAAAGGGACAGTAACACAATGTTCAGTATTAGGATGAAAAGTGTCAAATAAATTATTTAATTATTTAAGCTGTAAAATATAATGTAAATTACTTTTAGAATATGTTTTATTTTTTATGTAGTCATTTCAAGATGATCAGATGCTTTTATAAAACAGATTTGGCATTGTACTGTGCATTATTTTCTAAAAAAGGCCTATGGCTGTAGTCTTCAAAGACTGGAGCCTCACAAACCTGGTCATAACAGCAGTAGCCAAGGCTGAATCCTAAATGGTGTGTTGGACTTTCAGTGTACTATCTAGGACTCGTTTCTTCATTAGATAGAAATTAGGGAGACATCTGAAATGCATTTGTGCTTCAGCGAACAAGAGAGGACTTTGCCAGTATGTTCTGCTGGATTAGAATTATTGTTGGAAATATAATGTGTACAAAAATGCACACCACCACAAGATGTCAGTGTAAAACAAGTTATATTTTACCAAGCACTAAAATCTACCTTTGTATATTAGTGTTGTGAAAATATTGCCATGCAGTAACAATATCATGTCACACAAATTCCAGTTATTCTATTAATTCCACTTTTTTAAACCTACTAAGTGTATTGCATTGAACTGATCAATTTGAAACATTTTAATTAGTCATAACTTCTACTGGTGGCATAAGAATATCAGAGAGATGTTGAATAAATAAGAGGAGAGTACCGTTATCATTTAGAGTATGGGCTGGAACGGGTCAGTAACCTCCCATAGAAAGGAACATTAGCGGGATTATTATTGAGGGATTATCACTGTGAAAGTGTTAGCTGGCAGGGCAGGTAATCCAAGCCTGCAGGATAAGGCTCCAGACATCACATATTGTATTCTTCCCCATTTCAGTGCAGAATGTGGCAAACTAATGTCGTCCTTTGGCTACAGATCAGCAGGAGGTGAATGGCGTTCATACCTTGGAGACCAGGGCGCCAAGGTAAGACTTTGAAAAATGTTTGGCTCATGAAACAGCAGGCGTTTTGTTGATGAAGCCTGTGTCTCTTTAAGGCCATGTAGGATTTTATGGTGGACAATTTCTAGGGACCTTGTCAAAGGATATAAATGTGTTGTTTGTTGTGAATGTTGAAATGAATAGCCCATAGGTCTGGACATAGCATGCTGACTTTGCTTCTAAATATAAACCTAAATCTTTTAAGCTACTGTGCTGAGCACATGGGATCAGTAAAATGGGAATTGATTTTTTTTTCAGTAGAAGTCGAATATTTAACAGTCTATATGTACATACATGCATTCAACTAAAATATGTGTTAAGAGGTTTGAAAAACTCAAAAGTTTTGACAGTTGACTAAAAGGCTCAGACAGATGTGGCTAAACGTTTATTTTAAGGTGGTGTGACACCACTGCATAATGATTTGAGCTCATAAAAAACACACTGATTAGCTATTACATTTTAGCCACTAACAGGTAAAGCAAATAACATTGACTATTCAGTCATTTCATTACAATTTCCTCTGTCAGGGGGTGGTATATACTAGGCAGCAAGTGAACAGTTAGTTCTTGAAGCTACTGTCTTGGAAGCAGGAAAAATGGACGAGTGTAAGGATCTGAGTGACTTCATCAAGGCCCAAATAGTGATGCCTAGACCACTGAGTCTTGTGTGGTGTTCCTAGGTATGCAGTAATTAGTACCTACCAAAATCCAGGGAAGGACAATCAATGACTGCCCACAATGATGTCCAGGGCTTACTGAGGAACATGGAGAGTGAAGGCTAGCCTGTATCGTCTGATTGCCACAGAAGAGCTACTGTAGCACAAATTGTTAAAAAGGTTTATGCTAGCTGTGATATAAAGGTGACAGAAAGCACAATGCATCACAGCTTGCAGTGCATGGTGCAGCAGAGCTGCTGACTGGTCAGAGTGGCTTGGCGTTGATTTGGCCTCCAAATTCTCCGGATCTCAATCTGATTGAGCATCTGTGGCATGTGCTTGGCAAACTAGTTCAAACCATGGAGGATTCACCTCACAACTTACAGGACTTAAAGGATCTGCTGTTAATGTCTTGGTGCCAGGTACACCAGGACACCTTCAGAGGGGTCGTACAGGCCATGCTATGACAGGTAAAAGCTGTTTAAATGGGGGGGCTACAGAATATTATGCAGTGGGTTTTAGTGTTAAAATTGTAAATAAAGATGTTTGTGATAAATGAACCAAAGGTAATGATGGTCCAAATGTAAATTTTCCCAAATGAATTTGAAAAAAATATTATATAGATGAATGCAAATGAAAGGTTTTTGCTTGTCCTGTAAATTTACGTATGACCACTTACAGTTAAAGTGAACAACATTGACTGTCTAGTTGTTTAATTACAATGGGACCTGTCAGAGAGGTCAAATATATTAGACATCAAGTCAACAGTCAGTCCTTGAAGGTGATGTGCTGGAAGCAGGACAAACAGGCGAGTAAGGTTCTGAATCACTTTGACAGTGGCAGGTGGCCTGAAGGTTGAACTGAAGTACCCTTGAGCAAAGTACTGTCCCGCTACACTGCTCCCCGTGGGCTGTTGATGGCTCCCCGCTGCTCCACGTGTGCACGTGTGATGGGTTAAATGCAGAGGTTGCATTTCGTTTGTGGTGCTTGAGTGTATTCACAATGACAAACAGTCACTTTCACTTCAAAGGCCTTATTGTGTTGGCTAGACAACTGAGTCAGAGCATCTCCAAAAACTCTTGTGGAGTGTTTCAGGTATGTAGTAGATACTACCTACCAAAAGTGATCCAAGCAAAGACAACTGGTGAATCAGTGATGGGGTCATGGCTCACTGATACATGTAGGGAATTAAGGCTAGCCTGTTTGGTCCAGGTGCCACTGCAGTTTAAAAAATATATATGCTGACTCTGACAGAAAGGGGTCAGAACACAGAGTGCACCCGAATCGTAGGGTAGTGGTAGCAGTAGTAGCCAAGTGGTCAGGGATCTGCCCTTGTTATCAGAGGGTCACAGGTACAAGTCCTGGTCCAGGTACCACTGAGGCACTCTTGAGCAATGAAGGGCCCTGCTACACTGCTCATAGGGTGCTGCTCATAGCTGCCAACTGCTCCACTTGTGTATGGGTTAAATGCAGAGGTCACATTTCACTGCTGTATACTTTGTATGGTGGGGTGTGTTCATAATGACAAAAGGTCACTTTCAGCAGCAGGAGGGGGACTTACTCAATTATAGGCAGGTGGTGTTAATTGTATGGCTGATCAGTGCACATATATTTATAATACTGTACCAAAGAGCCTTTAAAAAGTGACAAAATAAAAAAATTATTCTCAATGCCTTCATGCATTGCACTGTCATCAGCAAACCTGACTAACCTTAACAGTGCACACACTGGCACACAGAAATCACATTACTATGCAAATTAACTTATTTATTAAGGTTAGTGCTTAATATTTCAATTGATCTTTTCTACCTTCTTTAAGGAAGTCATATATGGGGCAGTGGTGGTGTAACAGTGTAGGGAGTTGCCCCTGTGATCGGTAGGCCGCTGGTTCAAATCCCAGACTGGTACAAGTACCACTAAGGAACCTGTGAACAAGGTAACGTTCCCGGGGCGTCAGCTGCCCACTGCTTCTACACAGATGGGTTAAATAATAATAGCAAATAATCACTCACTCATTAATATTAGGGACATATAGTCTGGAGCATTTAAGTCCCTGTACCGTGCCTTGACTCAATCTGAGTGCCAAATTGCCCCAGTTTTAGGTGACAATTGTGCATTTTGTGCTTCTCTACCTGTTGCTTTCTTCGGGTGATTCTCACTCGCTCACAGCAGCAGTAAAACTCGCCCCCTCGGGGCTCTTTTACCCGCAGCTCTGTCGATCGTTTCTACAACTTCAGAATACATTTAAAAGAAGAGGCTACAGCTCAGTCCGGTAGGAGTCACCCTCCGTTTCTCTTTGCGTGTGTCCCTGTGCTGATAGCGGATTGACACGAATACAGCAGAGAGAGAGAGAGCGCTCTCCGCTGAACGGGATTAAAGTCGCTCCGGGATTGTTTTCGGCGCGGTTAAGCTAACGGCACTCGAGCTTCTGCTACCGCTGCTGCTCATCGATCAGATGACTGACTGACACCAGCGCAACCGCACTCTGGGCCGCTCCGAATCCGTGACAATGCATGTCAAAGTCACAGTTTAACCGAAAGAGTCTGGACATATGCGCCGTTTCTAACGTTTTTTTTTTCCATTGGGTTTGGTAGCGAGGCTTAGCCATGATGTGAAGAAGGCACCCGGATGTTGCGAGACGCGCTCCATGGCGCTCGGGAAACTACGAGGAGCACTTTATAAACCCGCAGAACGAACAACGCCGAACACGAGACTTTTCATTGCGGTGGGGAAATCAATGGGTAAAAGATACTTTCAATGAGGAGGAAAGGATGGACGAGCCAGAGGAACCGACTGGAGGTAAAAAAAAAAACGAATCCGGCGCAAGCGCGCCCCAAACTGACGCTTGCGCGCACTGTGTGAATCCCTTTTTCTCAGCTTTGGAGGTCAAATATTATGCCCGAGTGTTACGTTTTGCTTGTAGTTTTAACTTGGATAAAAACAAAAGAGCACCACTACTTCGTTTTTCTCCATATTTTTCGCCACTGTACATGACAGAAGTGTTGACAGGTAAGGGCTCTGGGGTCCCGAGGGCAAGGATAAGGAAAGAATACTGTTCTGTCCACTTTCTGTATGGTACCGTCAGGTCCCTACAAGTTGACATTCTGGTGCGTGTGGTGCAGTCAAAAAAATGGTGAAGTAATTCAGGCAAACATTTTTGTATGCATGTTTGTGTGTGTGAGAGAGTGTGTGTGTGTGTGTGCGTGCGTATGTGATTGTGGAGGTCATTTGATGGCTAAAACGTCAGAACAGGAACGCCTTTTTCTTTAATATAGTCCCATATCTTCTATTTTACATAAGGTCTGTTTATGACGTTTAAAATTTTAAAAGCATTTTTTAAAAATATCTCTTTTTGTCTTTAAATAAAACAGACCGTTTTTATTATTCTGCTTTTAATACTGATGTATTTAAGTGCTCTCTGTTCTGATTGGCTGCCCTGTGTTGTGCCTCTTTCAAAAAGTGGTTCCTCTATAACACTCCTTATAGCTTCAGCTTGAATGGGCGTGGCCAAAGTGCTGTAGGTTAAAAAAGGTGTGTTGGTTTTCAGCTTTTTGTGACAGATAGAGACCATGCAGGGAACTTCCAAGAACATTTTATTTACATTTTATTTTTTTCTTTTAATAAAATTTTTTTGTCTGTCTAAACAGGAGGCAATGATTTGTTGTCTGATAGTATTTTAGGTGTTAATAAAATGCAATGCAGTTGCACTACTAGAAAATATATACAAGATTTAGGTCCAGATAATTTAAGTTAATAACAGCATGAGACAAGATGTCACTGGCCTACATTTCCAAGCCGCTAAATGGACGGTGAGGTACTGCATTTTTATTCATCTGTTATTATATGTGAAGCATCCTTTCAGTTATAGATGGCTGCTGTTTTCAGGCGTTGTCAAGGAGATTCACTTTGTCCACCCATTTCTTGCAAGATGCTATTAATAGCCATTTAACAAGCTCTTCGATGTGTTAGTGCCCAGCACATTTCATAGGATGTGTCTTAGGAATTAATCATGATGCTTACCTGGTGTTGCATGAGATTCTACAAACTTACAAATAAACTATATACATGTAATGATTGTGTATTAGCAGACATTAGCAGTGGTCTGCTTGCAGGTTGTAGTCACAAGGCCTTGGGTGTAGAAATTTGCTCTTGATAGATATATAACTTGGCACTAACTGCTACTGCCTTTTCTGTCTGACAGTGTAGCAATGGGCAGATCAAATGACCTAAAAACTTCACCATCAGATACAGCTCTGCTTTTCCACATGACAGTATATTGATTTTATATCCCTCCTGTTCCCTTTCACTCACTCGCTTTCTATTTCTTGCTCTTGCTAAATTTTTCGAACTCTCAAGCTCACACATTTTCCTCTTTCTCTTATCCCACTCTTTCTCAGGGGCAAACAATGCCAGCGGCACCCGAGCCCCTCCCTCTGGCGAAGCTCCTCCCCCTTGGTCCGAAAGCCCGTCCCACTCCAGGCAGACACACCCCCAGACAGCTGGTCTGTCCTGGCAGGCTGCAATCAATGCTGCAAGAAGCGCCAAGGGTGACAACCCCCAGAAGATGAGCGGGCAGTCTGTGGCGGGCTCCGCTCCGGTGGGCTCCCTGTCCCAGAGGAAGAGGCAGCAGTATGCCAAAAGCAAGAAGCAAGGCGGCTCCACCAACAGCAGGCCCCCACGGGCACTCTTCTGCCTCACCCTCAACAACCCTATACGCAGGGCCTGCATCAGTCTGGTGGAGTGGAAGTATCCTTCCATTAGCTCTTCTCTGGGATGAGATCATGGCTAGGTCTGTCTGCAAGTTTATAGGGATGTTATCAGGAGATTGAGAGGAGGTGATGGTGTTCTGAGGAAAACTTAATCCAAAAGTTGCTAATAGGCTAATGTTTTCATTCCTCATTAGGGCAGGTAATGTTACTCATATGAGATGCTGAAACTGAAGTGTTTCTTTAAATACTTATAGAGTCAACTTTGCAATTACAATGTTTCTAGTTGATCCTGGTATTGACCTGTATTAAATGAAGATTCTATAATAAAGATTTTTATTAAAGTAAAGTTTTTGTTTGCGCTCAATGTGAACTATTGACGAGAGAGCAAGCTAATGCTCAGAAAAGCAAATGAATGCCAAGCGTGGTTCAGGTATTTGAATATTTAAAACAAGCCCATTCCTAATTTATAGCTCAGAGCTGCAAATTATGTACAATGTTTTTTGAAAATGTATTGAAAGTAAAAAAAAATTGGGGTTGTCCTTAACCACATACTTTCCAGACCTTTTGATATCTTTATATTACTCTCTATTTTTGCCAACTGTGTGGCCTTAGCTGTTTACGTCCCCTTCCCTGCAGATGATTCCAATTCAACTAACCATGACCTGGTGAGTACAGCAGTTCCCTCCATTTCTGACAGATGGCTTATTTGCTTTGGAATTATGTGCATCCTTTCATTTGCTTTACAGAGACAACAACTTTTCTGTGTTAGAATGATTTATTGTGCTGCAGATCCATGTTCAAGTCATGTCCTGAGCAGCGTAAACCTACAGGTGTTCCCCATGTAGTGGTGTCTAGTTGTATTTACTTAGGCCTTATATCACTGGCTTATTGTTCTTTGTGTTTGGCTGTGATTGTCCTTCCCAGGGTTGTCTTCACTGCAGTATTGTATTTCATTGGTCTCATTAGTGCTGTTAATGAGCTTGAATACACAAGGTCCATTTGTGTTTGCATCTATAACACAGCCTGAATAATGCTGTAGAAGAGAGAACAGGTAAGACAGGGTTTAATGCAAAAGCTACGTATTATGTAGATGTATAATGTTTGCTTGTAGTCTTTAATTTGAGGGTGTTAATGCTGCTAACTTGGCAGCTGTGTAACAAGTTCTGCGTATTATTATTGCTGTTAACTTAGTAGTAGAGTAAAAAGAGATTGGGATGTGACTGTCTTTTATATCATTAGTGAATTTTTGACCAAGACCTTATGCTGCATATACATTTACACATATAACAGATCATATACAGAACTAATGCTATGGCGTGTTATGAGTCTTGCCCAAAGACAAGGCCAGAGAACTGTTCTGCAGTCCTCTATTTGGAGGACAGCTGTACTAACCAACCACTGGTTGCTCGAAAAGAATACTTCTTGATTTTTTCAGGGATAAATTTAGAGAATTAAAAATGCTAGAAAACCATCATGCCATCATATGGAATATGTTATGTTAGTATATAATTACATCACACATGTTCTCTTATATCATCTGTTCATTACTGACTCTGTATCTGCCATTTCAGTGGTATTAATAATAGAGGCAGTATGCATGTAAATTTTCTCTTGTGATACATTAATGTGTTTTCTCACATCTACAGAATAAGGGGAAATCATGGTAAAGATCTGAAAATCTGAATAAGGGGTTTAATGAAATAGGCACATAAAATCTCTTTATTTCGATGACGACCTGCTGTAGTCACTCAAGACAGACACCGCCATACCATACCTGCTTGAATGCTTAGAGGCTGAATTTATTAAAAAAGCAATGCCCATCAGTGCTATCATTTAATAGCTGGGCAGGATATAAGTATGCCTCAAATGAATTTTAAACATTTCAAAGATTTCTAGTACCCCTTTCAGATGGTGTCAACCTCAATTCCTGACATTTCTTTTTAGGAATTTAGATAAAACTTTCATGCAGTTTCAAGCAGGAGATTTACAGAGAGGTGGCTATACTACTGGTTAGCAAAAATGCAGTATATGTATAAATGGGTAAATCCAGATGTTACAAATAGATCGCTTGATACGGAAACTCAGGATCACCCCCATTATTTAATGCTTATTTATATAATTATAAGAGCCTAAAAGAAAATATTTTTTACAGCAGTCTCATTTTTTCTGATATTTACAGATAACATACTGTCTATCTGTTTATCTATCTATCTATCTATCTATCTATCTATCTATCTATCTATCTATCTATCTATCTATCTATCTAT
>JBBPDA010000019.1:5989509-6008922 GCA_037974385.1 Arnoldichthys spilopterus
AAGTATTGACTCAGGGGGCTGAATAATTACGCACACCCCACTTTGCAGTTATTTATTTGTAAAAAATGTTTGGAATCTTGTATGATTTTTGTTCCGCTTCTCAAGTGTACACCACTTTGTATTGCTCTTTCACGTGGAATTCCAATAAAATTGATTAATTTTTGTGGTTGTAATGTGACAAAATGTGGGAAAGTTCAAGGGGGCCGAATATAATTTTTAAAAACATTAATAAATATATTAAATTATTATTATTATTATTATTAATTATTAAATAATAAATAATATTAAAAGCAATATTAATTTTAATATTTTAATATATTTATATAAACACAACACACACAAAAAAAAATATGTATATATATCATTTTATGCTTTTTTTTTATATATAATTTGTACAGTTTATGTAAATTCTATATATAACCATAACAATTATAACCATCATCTCTATCTGTGTGCTGCTTGCAAGCAAATATACAAATGTACATGTTTTAAGATAACCCCCACCCCCACCCCTTATCCGGTCTTATTCTCATCAGTGTTTTGGGCACTGGGTCATGTACAGAAAGCTCCAGGCTAGAGAAAAGTGTGACACGACGAGTTACACAAATGAGCCAACAGACTCTCCTTCTGTCCTCTCTCACTGTTTCTCTTCCTCATCTCTGTCTCTGCCTCTAGTTATTCTCTGCCTTTCTTTCTGTTACTGCTTGTATTTTCCGATCCTGTTTCCTTTATGTCATTGTTAGTGTTGGTCATTTAGAGTTCACCTGCAGCTAAAAACACAATCAGCTGACTCTGTCTCACATGCACACACACATACACCTACTTTTAGATGCTTATCTTAAGTGAAATGCTTTAACTAAAAATACATTATTTTAAAGCTCATATGCATTTTCCTTTTACATTTGTTCATTTGGCTGACGCTTTTATCCAGAGCGACTTCCAAGACGTGAAGCAGTGTAGTGGGAAAGTACCTCAGTAGGTACCTCAGTAGTGCCCAGGCCGGGACTTGAACCTGTGACCTTCAGGTCCCAAGCTCAATGTCTTAACCACTAGGCCACTACTACCCACTACTGCCTCTTTTGGTTCTCGCTTTTGATTATATTGGTAATATAGAAATAATGGAAATATTGATTTTATTTGTTTTGGTGATTTTGAGGATTAAATAATGATAAACCAGCAATAATTAACATCAGACATTTAATTATGCTTTAAATACATGGAAACTGTAAGAATCTGGTCTGGAGTTCCCACCAACATACCACATACCGGACTAAATCCCGAACCGGACTAAATCCACTGAAGCGACTTGAATGATTACAGTTCTTATGGGGAATGTTCAGACTTTGGAACTGTGAACCACAACAAAATGTGACCTCGTTTTGGCCCTTGTGTTGGCCTGTGGGTTGCCAGTTTATCATTCAATTTTAAAGGAAGACTTTAGATTGTGGTCTTGTAACAACACATTAAAACTGTGAACCATGTGCTGGTGTGCAGGTGCACCTTAATCCTCTTTCTGCACAAAATCTCATCTTTGCCAGTTTCTAGGCCTTATGAAACTGCAGCCTGTTTTCTTCTCTTTATGTAGCCACTTCTAATCTCTACACCACAGTCCAGATTCACCACCAAACTTGATCTGTTTGTGTGTGTGTTAAAGATTCTGAGACATAATAGAGTGACCTGTTTTAAGTGTTCCATTCATGCACACACACTGTGCCTGCCCTCTGCTCAGTCAGCTGTTTATACACGGAAGAATAGAGAGCCATTTACCCCAGTAATACAAGGAGGGCCATGTGTGTGTACGTGCACATTTGTGGGTTATCAGTGTCTGACAGTGCTAACATCTGTCTTGTTGTGACCTCTTGTACACACACATATACACACATGCACACACACACACACACATGCACGCACACAAACATGCGCACACACACTCTCATGCTTGCATTTAACAGAAAGCTTGGCAGTTGCTGCTGGTTAAGATAAGCATTTTGCCCCATAGAAATGATCAAGAAAAACTGAATACAAAGTAAATTCCAAACAGGCTTCAATATACATGCGAGACTGTTTAGGCTGTAGCAAAACACAACCTTACCTTATTAAAAGGAAAACATCTTAGTTGATTTTAAACCACAGATATATGATACTTACAAGTAATACTTCAAGAAATAAAATGAACTGGGCCTGTGTAAATGTTCTGGTACATTTTATGTTTATTTTAGGTTGAGATTTTAGTTTTTTCCAACATGTTCAACAAAAAATGAATAAAAATTGTGGACTAAAATCCGCAGGAAAATGCAGTTTTTAAGTTTTTTCTTTTTAGAGAAGGTGTTATCTTAATTTCACCTAAAAAAATGAACACAATTGCAAATGGGCATTAAATATTGGGACATATCACTCACTTACGTTAAACTTACGCAATGCTTGCGCTATCTTAACCTGAAACAAGGTCACTTCACTCGCTATCATCCTATGTAAAACATAGGAAAAGATGTTGTGTTTAGGCTCCAAGGAAAATGATGAATTCATAAGCAAAGGTTTGGCTGCCCCTGCTCAAATAAAATGAACTCAATGTTTTTGTTGTTTTTTTAAGAGACAATAAATGCAAAACTTTTGCAGTGAAAACATGTAATTTGCCCAGGGAGTGTGGCAACTTTTACATCAACTGTATAAGTGATATCTTATTAAATTCAAGACACACTTGACCAAAAACCGAAACCCAACACCAAAAACTAAGTTCTCAAATATAATTAGCTTTCAAATGTTCTAAACCTAAAAACTACAATGAAATATAGAAAATTCACCTTTATTATTGATAATAATCTGATTATTTAAAAAGTGAGCTGCTAACTAATCTAATTAAAAAAATGTTAAATAAGGTAAACTTACTAAATTGATTACAGTATGTGTGCATTGCTTTTTTTGGTTGGTTTGAAAACTGTTTGTTTTTTTGCATTTGCTGTTTTCTGTGTATTAAGAAGATGTATTCATGTTCTCAAATGGAATTAAACCTGTAATCCTGAAGATTTCTTGATGCTTGTCATGAACAGTGATTATAAATTGGCTCTTGCCTTTTTTCCCACCCTCGATCTACTGCTACTCAGTCTGTTTGAATGCATCTGTGATCTGCTGCATTTTATTTGGCATTTCTCAGTTGCAGTGTAATTTAGGCTACAAATGTTAGAATTTGACACTTTGTTGCAGACTAAAACTTTTTTCTAGCATTCTTTCACTGCTGGCTAAAAGACCAAAAATGCAACTTTTGATTGTCTTCAGCCAATATGTTTTGACTGCCAGTATTTCACCGCAATCTTAATAACATTGGTACATTATGACTGTGATCTGATTTTGCTCCCTCTGTGTTATTCTCTACTGTAACCATTGCACTTGTAGCCCTTAATATTATTATTAAGTATTTTTTATTTATTTTAAAAATTGTACCACATGTTCATGTTTTGCCTTCATACCAACTTGTACCAGGTTGTTTTGTGCTGATTCAGTAGGTCAGAACTGACATATTGATGATGCTGTTTTCTGGACTGGTATAAGCATATGATGTCATTACACTGATATATCATGGGGGCTGCAGATATATCATGTTCGCTGCCTTCCACGGCTGGATAAAGCAGCGGCAGCTGTCTCTGTGACCTCACGCATCTCAAAGCTTCTGAGATGAATCAGGGTGGCCTTACCTCAGACGAATGAACACATGTGCTTTCCCTATTCATTATAACCTGGGCCAAAACACAACGTGTTGCCCAGGCAACCAAGGAAACAACACAATGGAGAAGAGTTGTTTTTTGTGTTGTCTGGTACAGAGACTCCAAACAGGCTTTAGTTTCACTGAGAAAAGGTGTATTATGGGTTCACGGTGTTCATTTTGCTGTAGCTCTGTGGGCTTAATGAAAAGAGCTTGAAGTGCTTAAAAGATTGTTAGTGGGGTCATCCTGTTCTGGAAACAACCAGTTATACTCAACACGCATTTTCCTCTCAGCATTCAAGGAACGTTGAATGTCTTCATGCAATGATAATCATAATTTTTAGGGATGCACCAATAAGTAGGGATGCATCAGTTTAAAATTTAGCATTTTAAATGATAGTTACAGTATATTTCATATATGACATAATAGTAAACATTCATATAATTTCATAAAAATATTCTAGATTATTAAGCAGATGCAGTAATCCAGCAAAACCTGCAAACATAGGTGAATGAGATTTTTAAAGACCTAGATTATAATAGATTAGGTTGGTATATAAGAACATGGTGGATAGCTGTTGTGTGCTGGGATGCCGAAAAAATTAAACAGGCATTACAGGAAACAAGCATCACTGCATGTCTCATACCATCACAATTTAACATTACACTTAAGCTGATGGCAGAAGACACCTACTGTTAGCTAGTAGATGCTTTAATCACAGTTAAAATACCTAAAGCTAAACTGAAAGCATACAAACATAGAGACGTGCAACTAATGCTTAAAAACCAACTCCATGTCTTTGTTTCTTAACCCCTTTAAACTGATTTGTACATTTATTAACATTATTTCTAATTTATTGTAATACAAATGATTGTATATGATTTTTTTTCATATTTATGTTAAATGTCAGTTTATATTAATTTATGGATGAAGTTCTAATCTGCATTAGAAATAAAAATCTGCTCTTTAACGTTAACCCTCATTGTGCTTTGATTTAATTATCAGTTAAGGCATTTAGTCACTGGCACTGTTTTAAAAGTGTGGTTTTAACACTGGTATCTAAGGAAAAAACACAAAGGATATCCAACCATAACTAAGACCCACCTAAACCAAAGAGGATAAGACTGGGATAAGTTCTGGTAACCCACTTTCCCATACGTTTTCAAGTATACCCTTGTAAACCCCAGCAAACTAGATCATTATAATAAGTCTAGTAATTAGTTGCTGCCAAGGCTTTATTAATTTAGGACTTGGTTCATGAACCTTATCCCTAAAGAAGGCCCAAAAGATGTACTAATTATCTTAAAGAAAATACATGAATTTTTTATAAAATGAATTAAGAATAAATTATTGTTATTCTTAACACATTCTGATTGTTTTAGTGAATTACAAGAGCCTGAAACTAAGACACAAAAATCAGTGCTGAGAGATTCACCTCAGATCAGAGTCATTCTCCACTGTGTCTCAACTGTCTTGGGATAGTGCAGGATGAAATTTATTCTGAAAGGTCAAATTCATTCGCTGAGAAAACTGAGCTTCCGCAAAAGTTCTGCGAATTTGAGTAATCACTTTAACGCCTGAGCACGGATTGCCTGCCGTGTCCAACAGAGAGATTTTCATTGTTCAAACAGGATTAATCTAGTCATCCTGGTTTATTGTGGCTATTCTTACTGCCGGGGGCTAAGCCACGGGCATCCGGTCACCTGCCGACTGCGTCGCATGCTCAATTACAGGCTACGTTACCCCCTGCTCTCATTACACTAATGACCTCCCATTCGCATCTCAGGCCTGTTTTTCTGAAAGGATTTTTTTAGACTCCTCAATGTCTCTTTTTTCTCTCTTGCTACTTTGTACATTTTCTTTTCCTTGGAGTCCCTCCTGCGTATCTTAAAAACTTGCTTTTTGGTTTTTGTCAAAAATATGTTTTAAGAATATGGTGTAACAGCTTTTGCCTGGATATTTTTTGTGTAATTTGCATAAAAATCCCAGCAACACCGTTCTGGCCGATTCGGCTGTATTACACATGGTGTGCCACCTTACAGAGTTAATAACTGGGCAACAGCGGTACTGTGATCAGAAACTGACCAGTGATAAATGGGCAAGCTTCAGAGTGGCTGACAGATTGTGCATGATTGCGGCTAGGCTACAGTCTAAAACTGCACAACTATACAGTGGATCTTATATGTGGCCATAAAGTTAAAAGTAAATGTATGTTATATGTCTAATACAATGTATGTTGAATGCACAGTAATATCTCCATTTGCTTTTTTCTTTTACAGGAAACAGTAGAATATGCCTTCCTGATAATTTTCACTATTGAGACCTTTCTGAAGATCATAGCCTATGGGCTGGTGATGCACCAGAACTCCTATGTTAGGAATGGTTGGAACATGCTGGATTTTGTAATTGTCATAGTAGGGTAAGTCAAAGGATAAACAAACACTCAGTCTCATACACACACACACACACACACACCCATACAATGAAACCAGTGACTCTAAAGAAAAGATCCTCATCTTAGTACAGGTGAGATCCTAAATATGTTATGGAAAGCATAATGTTATGTAGTGACAGTTTATTACAAAAATAGCAAATGTTCTCTTATCATCCACTCCTATTATCATTTTTTAGAAAATATGTTAATAAAAATATATCTTAGGGTAATACAATAATTATTTAGATTTATTCCATGTTTTGTGTTGCACTTTAAAGGCACATTAAAAACCATGCCATGCCAGTCAAAAAAACAAAACTTTTTTTTGTAATTACTCAAGCATCAGACAGAGTAACCTGAGAGTCACTTAAAGAAAAGACCTGAGATCTAGGGCCCTTTGGCATCACTGCAACAGAAATAAGTAGCTACATTTACATGTAAAATATACTGAAGCTTCAGCGTATAATCAATTTGATACAGTTTAGGTAAAAAAAAATAATTTTGTCACTGAAAAACTGATTGGTACTAGGCCTGCAATTATTATAGAATGACTTGTTTGTGATTATTGCAGATAATTACATTAATTTAGACTCTGATCATGTCCTGCATTCGTTGTGTTTTACAATCTTATTGTGTCAGAAGCAGCATTTGAATGTAGAGACAAATACATATAAAGAAAACCAGAAACACGGCACTCAGCGATGGTTTATGTATTTGTTAGCTAATGACTTGTTTATTTGTTTGCTGTGGTTTGCTTATTTGTTAGGAAGCAAGAAAGCTAAACAGCCAGTTTGGCAACTTTTCTAGTTTGAAACCTTCTAAAGGCATGGCCTCGTCTAAGAAAACATTGCATAATGCTACTGCCCTGTCTCTTGAACTCAGTGACATCAGGTTGTCATAGTAATGACTCCCACACAGTGAGTTAAGGCATTTTTTCTCACGAGAGTCAAGCCTGCAAGGAGTTTCCCACCTTGCCTTTTAAAGCATAATTGGGAGTGGGCATTTCATATATAACATGCTGTATTATGATTAAATATATATTTTAATAGATTTAAAATGTGTTTACTATTGTAAATTCTCTGTTATTCGTTTTTTTAAAAATTGTTATGAATTGGTTTACAGCATTTTTGAATGAAACCCTTGCTATTTGGATCAAAATTGATATACTATGTGTCTATCAGGCACTGTATTTTACTATAGCAGACCATTAGAATATAAAATATGCTGATATTATCATCATGCAAATTGGCAGTTCATTATTGCTGATTAATTTAAGGTGTTGGAACCAATTAATTCATAATTAGTTTTTTTTGTTTATGTTTATAGGGCCTTTCTCATACCCAAGGTGTCCTTACAAAGAAATCAAATGGGGCAGGGCAAAATTAAAAAGGGCATAAAGTAAATGAAGTAGAATAGTTTTGAGTTAAGAGATATTTAGAATAGATCTATAAAATGTAATAGACGAACAGTCACACAGAGATTGGGGAAATACATTTCAGAGTTTGGGTTCACCAGACTTTCAGGATATCTCAATGTGCAAAACTGGATTAAAGATAAGCATATGTGAAAAGGTGGGGTTTCAAGGTGACACAACTGTCTAAACATTGGCCCCGTCATTAGAAGATCATGAGTTTAAACCAGCATAGCAACAGCCATCAGTGGCCAGGAGTACTAGAGAGCATTACTGGTATTGCTCTTTCTGGGTGAGTAGGATTCTAGCCAGTGTGGGTATCTGTTAGCTGATGTAACAACATTGTCTGTTAGTATTCTTCTCCAAGTTTATCGTGAATTAGCAACGTTTTGAAAAAGTGCTATGGCTGACTTCAAATGGCCTGGATGGAACACCTACTAACCTTCACTCTCCCAGTATTGATGGTATTACGTGATTGAGGAGGTCCTAGATAGAATGAATAGGTTTTGGAGGGGTGGGGGTAAGGGAAATTGATTGAATGATTGATTAATTTATTATTAAATTAATTCATTTCAGGAAGCTAAACAGTAGCTTTGGTCATTTAATTCCACAAGTAAGTGTGCCATTGCACATGTATGTGCTTTATCTGTTTCATGTTTGTGTGTGGGGATGTTGTGTGTAGCCTATTCAGCGTAGTCCTGGAGTTGATTACCAAAGAGGGTGATTCAAGTCAGTCTGGAGGGAAACCTGGCGGGTTTGATGTTAAGGCCCTGCGAGCATTCCGAGTGCTCCGTCCCCTCCGTCTTGTCTCAGGAGTGCCCAGTGAGTCAACACCTCGGCATCACTGTCATACATTTCTAATATTTACCCCAATTGCTGTTTTTTTACATGGAAAAATATATTTGTAATTGCAGCTAGTCCCTTTTGAACCTTAGCAACATGGTATTACAGATATAGGTTCAACATGTGTTGATTATCATGCTATCGAGCATGCCACTATTCTTTGCAACCAATTCTTTTGCACCCAACTCTTTTCTCTTGATTTAACATACTTGATTCATCTCATAATGAGTCATTAATCTAAAGTGGGGAGGTAGGAGAAACCTTGAGATGAATTTCATGAATGTTCCATATTATTAGCAGTATTTAGCCATAGACTTTTGATAGTGGATTACAAGTAATGTGCAGCAATTGTTCATGTTACTTAAAGAACAGCAAAGGACTATAGACATTTTTGATAATGATCTCAAAAGAATTGTATAAGTCCTACCCTGCACTGTATAATCAGCTATCCCACACTTTTATAGAGATATGCATTGATAATACTTTCCCAGTGGAAACTTTGAATTAAGAGGTAAAGCTGTTATCCTTGATAATGATCCTTAAAACTTACCATAGAATCAGTGGCCAGGAATTGGTTTCAAGCAATGCATGAAGCATACAAGCATTAAATGACAGGATTCCTGGCCACGTGTCAATGTACTACCAGTTTCATAGTTTGCCATAGCCTACCAAAGTTGTTTCTGCAAACTAGAGTGATACATTTGTTTCTCTTTTTTTTATCTGTTTGCACTATAGATAGCTCTAAATTGTTGTTGAATCTCTTTGTACAATCAGTCACACAACTGTTCTTTTTTTTCACTTTACAACCAAAAATATAAAAAGTTGGGACAGAATGCAGTAACTTGCAAATCTAATTAACCAATATTTTACTCACAGTAGAACATAGAAAACATTAATTGTTGAAATGTTGAAATGAAAACACATATCCAGAAAGTTGGGACAGGACAACAAAAGGCTGGAAAGATAGGTGGTACTTAAAAGAAACAGCTGGGGGAACATTGTGCAACTAATTAGGTTAATTGGCAACAGATCAGTAACATGATTGAGTAATGACTGGGACAACTTTGCGCTCCCAGAAGTCCAGCAACTGGTCTCCTCAGTTCCTAGACATTTCTTCATATCACTGTAGTAAACATGGGCCTGTCCCAACATTTACTCAGTTTAAACATTTCTTATATTTTCTATGTTCTATTATGAGTAGAATATTGGTTTATGAGATTTACAAATCATTGCATTCTGTTTTTATTTACAATCATTTCATTACTGTTTCTATTTTTTTTTTTTGGAAGTAGGGTTGTAGATGTTTTTGTGTTATCACGGCATTCAAGCAATTGCTAAATCTGCCACTCAGTGGATGTAACTCCATTGTCTTCCTTTTACTTTAATGTTACATGTCTATCCTTTATACTCTTTTGTTATTATAATTACGTTTGTTGTTAAGTTACCCTCATCAATTGCACATTTTCAGACATGTTGGGTATAAACTGTAGATTGTGTTTTATAATCTTGCACAAGCCTTGTTAATGCATTTAAATGTGGTTGCAGGTTTACAGGTAGTGCTGAACTCCATCATTAAAGCCATGGTTCCTCTGCTGCACATCGCTCTGCTTGTACTCTTTGTCATCATCATATATGCCATCATCGGCCTGGAACTCTTCATTGGGAAGATGCATGCCACCTGTTACCTAAATGGCACACGTGAGTGTCCCCGAGCTTATTCGTAGGTCAGAAATGTTGGAGTCAAATCTTAATCTCTTGGAGTGTTTCTGAGTTAAGTCTTCAGACTTTATTAGCTGGTGGGTTTAAAACAGCTTCAAATAATAAGAATGACCTTCAGTCTGAAGCACAGAGCTGGAAAGGTACACAAAGTACATACGGTGCTTAAAATAAAAACAACTTGAAATGCCTGGTAAGTGTGTAGTTTGTAAGTTTTAAAGTGAACTTACTAAAACTTTACATAGATAAGTTGACAAGCTAAATTAAACATTACTAGTTTTGCTTCCTTATTTGAAACTTTGCATTTACTGAATACTTTTCATTCTATACGTCTATATAAGTTTATTCATTTAATTCACTACAATGCCCATAATGCAAAGCCCTCAGCCTTCATCATTGAGTGTGACCATTGTATTACCAAATGAAATCACACAATTAAGGTTTATTCATCACACAGTTAAGACTGGGGGTCCAAATGCGGTCAGTCAGCTAAGTACTAGTCTGAGTGGAGTCATAAATTCATGAGTACATGAAAGAATTAAACGCTGAAATTTGTTCTCATTATCTCTGTCTTTTCTGCTCTCTCTCCTCATGTAGGTACATTAGCAGAGGAGGAACCTGCTCCATGTTCAGTGTCGGGCCATGGACGCCATTGTACTGTGAATGGCACCTTATGTAAAGATGGCTGGCAGGGGCCCAACAACGGCATCACCAACTTTGACAACTTTTTGTTTGCTATGCTCACGGTGTTCCAGTGTATAACCATGGAGGGCTGGACAGAAGTGCTGTACTGGGTAAATAATGACATGCAGGGGCACTGCTAGACATTTTGGGCTCTATGAAAGAAAACAGTATCTCATCTAATATTATATACCACTCTTTTAAATATTGTTCTCTAGGGGCCCCTGTCAGTACTTGGCCCTTGGAATCATCCTTTAACCCCAGATAACACCTCTTCCTCTGATGGTGCCCCGATTACACATTCACTGGAGACCTGACATAGGCTTATATCACACAGAGAGACCAAAGTAATACATACCTGCAGGTCTGAAATACCTTGAATCTAACACCTCAGTAATGCTAGTAGTTTAATACAGCGCAAAGAGAATTGGAGAGAATTTAAGAATTTAAAGGGGATGTTTGCACAGAATTTTCCCTGCTGCAGCTCATTCAATTCAGTTAGAGAAGGGGTTTTAATTATCTCATGCAGTATGTTAGAGTTTGCAGTAAAGGGGGTTCACCAGAACTGGAATAGGGATGTACAGGTGATTTTTCTGTTCAAACCCAGCTAATTCAGCTCCATAGTTTGCAAAAGGTGATTATTCTGCTGTTTAATTCAGTCTTCTCAGCACTATTCATGAATTTTTAGAGCATTTAAGTTTTAGTTTAATAAAATAAATTTAAAGTTATTTATTTAGTTTTTGTGACACACTACTATTCTCAACAAGCACATTCATGGATTTGAATGTAATAACTATAATAACTATAACTATAATAATATAATAAAAGCTAAACCTGCAATAGATAATATTTTGTAATATTACCCTGAAGAAATAAAACTATGATCAGTGCATCACAAAAGTGTATTTATCAGTAAAAAATATATGTATATTTATATTATTTATTATTATATTTATATATCTTTATATAGAAAATGCACCAGCTTCCAGAAAGCTATGATTCTGTGTGCTGATAATGTTTACTGTGACAAGTGGACCTGTGGTTTGAATTCATCTGGTGACAGATTTAAATGAGTTAAAGAGAACCAAAATCTCTGAATAGGTCAGGCCTAACAAGTTTAAGGAGGACCCTGTGATACCAGAATCAGACACCCTAGTCTAAGATGTAAAAAAAAAATAAGGGCACTAATAAAGAGCTAACTAGCGTAACATCTACTTACTGGCAAAGTCTTAGCAAATGTTTGTTTAACCCAGCCTTATTATTTTCTTTCCGCTGGGTTTAAACTTAATCCTGTAGGTATGGCCATAACTGCCCACCTCTTATTATTGCATTCCAAGAACTGACAAAAAGGATAGTGTGCAGAATCACAGCAGCAGTCACTTCCTTCCTTTTTTTCACTTTCTGTCCTTCCCTTTCGCATTTCTCTTGCTTGCTCTCTCTCTCGCTGATTCTCTCTTGCTTCCCATTTATTCATCTGTTTCCATGGTAAACTCTCGAAATGCTAATGAGGCTATCAAAGTGAATGTGTGCAAGTCTGACATTGTGTTGGAGAGAAAGCTCTGGCCACTCCAAGTGTGGGGGGGTACACATGGAGTAGGAGTGGAAGAGAAAGGAGAGGATTGACAATGAGGTGACTGCATCTTGCTCCTTCTCACTCCCCTTTCCTTGACTTCATCCTGCACTTTCTGCAGTGCTTGTACTCTTGCTCTCTTTATTCTCTTGATGCTTCCCTACCATAATCTGAAGGTGACACCAGTCAATTCTCTTAGATATCACAAGGAACACAAATGTTGTTTAAGCAGGACTAATCAATGGATTAAAGAGACAAAAAATTGTGCACTTCTCAAAACTATAGAGGTTAGCACCCTGGCAGGCCAAATAGGAGTGGTTGAGGGCACTGCCCCGGACGTGCCGTGTTGGTTCGGCTATGGCCGGTGGAGACACCTCACCTGAGAGTCCTTGTATCTGGTGGTAGGTGTGGCTGGCATGGTGCCTAGGCCACACTGGACACTTGTCGAGTTTTGGTAAAGAATCTTGGGTTTTTTGCTCAGGGTCCGTACGTTTTCCAAAGAGGCACTTATTTTTATGATGTAGCATGAGTGGAATCAACTGAAAATCAAGGCTTTTGAATAAATAATCTTGTTTTTTCTGTTTCATTGAGCCTTTATTGGCGTTCACCAGAGCAAAGCCTTGAAGCTTGCAGTTAACATCTAGTGAGCTATGCTAACAGTGTACGCTTCTAACATGGCGCCACTTTTCTGTCTTACGTCAGCAGGAAGTGACTTCACACCCGCTTTCCGTTGACACAGTTTTTCCACCTCTTTTCGGCACAGGGCCTCCTAACTCGTCTAGTTTCAAATCATATCATGCTTACCTTGTAAACATGGCAGTGCAGGTTTGAGCCACGGGTGGGGAGGTGTTGTTACATTTGGGCCTTTATCTGAAACCCCCATCCATCATTTTTCTGGCATAAAAGCTTTTTGAAGTGAAGTAAAAGTGACTATTTGTCAATGTGAACACACTCAAGCACCACAACGATATGTGACCTCTGCATTTAACCCATCACACATGCACACGTGGAGCAGCGGGCAGCTATCAACAGTGCCTGGTGAGCAGTGTAGCGGGATGGTACCTTACTCAAGGGTACCTCAGTGGCCACCACTGCCCACCATAACCATGTAAAATACTGCTGCATGAAAAGTGTGAAACAAATATATTATCTAATCATACAAACATGCAGGACATTCTTAATACTGTATTTGTTCTATAATTTCTTTAGCTAAAACGTAAATTAGATATGACCACCCACAAACAGTACTTAATAGTCATTCATTGTGCTATATGCAGGGCCAGTCAAAGAGGCACTTATTTTTATGATGTAGCATGAGTGGAATCAACTGAAAATCAAGGCTTTTGAATAAATAATCTTGTTTTTTCTGTTTCATTGAGCCTTTCTATTCAAGTAAAAATGTGCTTGCCTTTCTGTGCCACAGATGAATGACGCTATGGGTTTTGAGCTGCCATGGGTCTACTTCGTCAGCCTGGTCATTTTCGGTTCCTTCTTTGTCCTCAATCTCGTTTTGGGTGTTCTCAGTGGGTAAGAGACCATTTTAACCATTTAAAGCCTCCTGCTTCTCCAGTTCCCCTCTGCCCCTGACAGGAATATAGGAAGTGGGGGTGCTGAGGTGGCTGCAGCACTCTCAGTTTTCAGGATTGTTCAACTAAGGCTGCTAAAAATAAATTTAAGTAAAAATAAAACAACTGAACATTAAAAGACTTGGGTTGACTTAGGATGGAGTTTGTATTTTTATTCAGTTTTATTTATATATTTGCAATGGCTGCAGTAGCCACTCACTGCGCAAGCTAACCCCTTTTTCATGGCTGTTATCAATATCATTCCTTCACCAGAACACGTAGCTTTGCAGTGTATGGAGAGTCAGTTATTATTGACCTGCCTAAAATAATCATAATAAAAAATAATCATAATAAATGTTGCTACTGTAATAGTGCCCCACATCTTGAATATATTAGTTAAATTGTTATATTTTAGCATGTGGCTTGACTCAGTTACCATGTTACATTTTTGTTACTTGTTTGACACTTAGCTCATTTTCAGACCCTGGCCATAGGTGGAAAAAGATAGCCATAGAGAAACAACTGATCAGATATTTTTCAGGACAGCAGTGGGGAAAACACTGGAGTGTCATGATACTTGGCGTTGCGTCGAATTGAAGGTCTTAGGCACAGAACCATTTCTAGGGTCTTAACTCTCACTGTGAACAAGTAAACACCCACCTTCTTGGTCTACCTTAAATAAATAAAAAAGGCTTCATGTTTTGCTGTTCTCTAGCTTTCTGTTTTCTATGTCTCTTTCCTGCTCTGTCACTCTACTGCTCCCACTCCTGTCCAATGCTCTAGTCATGTAACTTTTTCTAGTTGAGCATATACCATATAAGTTAAAACTTGTGTGGAAAATTCTGTTTGCGTTAGTTCAGTTCCATCTATATGACAGCATGGAGGATTCTCTCTGTAACACACATCCATGCTTCTTAATATTCGCAGCACTGCTTTTTAACATACTGCCACTGTGTTGGTATTATTGTTGTGCTAAGAATGTTCCATCACTCAAGTAATATCAGGCTATTGTTACTTCGTGAGTTTCTATTAATAAAGGGTGGCTGTAAAATAGCATTAGATGGGCTACAGTCAATATACATAAGGAATGCACCTGTATGCTACATGGACCTAATAAAACGGCTAAAAACTATAAACTGGCAAGTCAGCTAAACACATATCTTTATGACTCTGTACACAGAGAGTTCTCAAAGGAACGAGAGAAGGCAAAGGCTCGTGGAGATTTCCAGAAACTGCGGGAGAAGCAACAGCTGGAGGAGGACCTGAAAGGTTACCTAGACTGGATCACCCAGGCTGAGGACATCGACCCTGAGAATGATGAGGAGGGAGACCAGGAGGGTAAACGCAATCGTGAGTTCACTTGCACCCACACACTGTACCCCTGATGTACCAGTGTTCACACTCTACTTATGTCATGTGCTTACTCTCATGTTGTCTGATACACTGCAATGATTTTTGAGCTTTTTTGCTTGGTTATTTATAGGTGTAGACTCACATGATCCCCTTAGGACTGAATTCAGAGTGAGGAGTGTGTAGTGAGGAGAATCTGAAATACACATGTTGGAATTCAGACCTCAGACTTAAATATAGACTTAAACACTTCTCAGATAGTTGTGCATGGGGTGAAACGTGCCTCAGACATTGCTGTTTGGCAATTTGTTTTAACCACAGTGGTCCATATAAAAAAAAAAAAAAACGCAGTACAATCAAAAACACTGTCTAGAGTGACCCTCTATCATCTCTGAAAAACCCAGTGAAAGTCCAGGACTAACAGGACATGTGTTGTTGTGAAACAGAATACAGCACAATAATCATTTTATCTTGATTGTCTTGCAAATTTCCCACTTGTGGGACTAATAAAGGGTTATCTTATCTTAGGGGTTATCTTATCTTTGTCTTGTTTACATAATTATATGCATTCAAACTCATAATTAGAAAACCAGCTCCAATTTTGACCACAATGCAAATGATTTATTACCAAATCATGATCAGTATCACATGTTGACATCACCTGAACTTATTTTTACCTCATTACTAGCCCTAAATTGCCGTTGTCCCAACTACTGTTTTTCTGATCTTTCCCAACCTTTTTTGGGTTTGTAGAATGTCATTTAAAGCCGGTATTAAATATACAATGACTAGTTAATGCAAGAAGACCACCTGCCTAATATTGTGTCCTCTTGGTCCCCCTTGTGACAACTCTGAGTGTGGTGCATTGTATGTTCTGACACCTTTCCAGCTCTCACTTTTTAAACCACAGTAGCTCCTCTGTGGGATTAGACCAGACATTAGACCATTTTATAAACTTCCCACAAGATCTGCCGTTTTGGAGATGCTCCGACTCAGTTTTCTAGTAACATTATGGCCCTTGTCAAAGTTGCTTCAATCCTACACTCTCACTCATTTTTTTCTGCTTATGATATATAAACTTTAAGAACTGACTGTTTAATCCCATCCATTGAGAGTTGCTATTTTAATGAGATTGTCAATGTTAATCTCTTTACCTGTCAGTGGTTCTTGTGGCTGATTGGTGTATAAATATTACCATATTAATTAATATAGAATAAATTCAATACAATATGTAAAATAAAAAGCATTTTCAATTATTTTTAATATTTAATGAAGACACAAGTCAGTATTATCAACTTGAGTAATCTGAATTAAGCACTAAAGTGTAAATACAAATATAATAACAGATAACTTATCTGTTCGTGCAACCTTTTGACACATGGGTTTGACACATGGTTTGGCTAAGCCAGTTAAGGCCATAAATACCAAAATAAGCACATAAAACTAGAAAATATCACATTTCTATGAAAATTACAATAAAGATAATTTTTGGTTAGTTACAGGCATTGCAAACAAAGGCATCTGAAGCCTTTGCAAGACATTTCATTTTTCATTTGAAGCTTGTAACAAAAATATTATCATATACTTTTTCATGTATATCACATTTTCAGAGTGATTCCCTCAGTTACGAGACCTGACATAGAGCTGCCACTGTTTACCATCTGAAACTAACCTATTGGTTAGGTTGCCACTCATATTCATGGCCAGTGACTTATCTAGGACTTCCAGATGGTCTAGAGTGAAGTGTCCTCTGACAGAATTGACCCATTGACCATCAAAACATGATTGGTTGCTTCCTCTGTCACTTGCTGTCTGTTGGTAATTAATCTGATTAATCTGGTGGAGTTTAGCAGTATCTACCTAGGTACCACAAAGAAAAAAGATTTAATTAGATTATTTTTCGATGTTAACTGGATTGTTTCCAACTGAAACCTTGTGTTGAAATATGAGTAGTGGCAATTTTAAATAAAAGCATAAATAAAATAGACTTAAAAATTACAGAAATATATTTTACAGTTTCTAGAAATTATTAGGAGGGTCTTGAGGTTTGCCAATAAGCAGACTCAGTTTGGGCCTATTTTAAGATGCCCCAGATGCCCCACATTAATCTGAATGATTTTTTAGCGAAAAAGACAGAGGCTCCATAATGTTGCTTGAGTTTTTGTTTACATTTATTGAATTAAAACACAAATAAGGTATTATTCAGTATTTTAAATATTTTTATTGCGTTACAAAATGCACAACTCTCAACCCCTGCAAACATAATCTTCCAGTTGCAGCCCCAGCCACTCTTCCCCTCTCTTAAACTCATATTAGAGTCTTAATCCTCTTTCTCTTGACTCATCCCTCTCTTCTCCCTGCCAGCCCTTCACTTACATTCCCTCCAACCTTTTTGTCTCATCCATCCTCCTGCCTATGCCATTCATTTAGTCTTCTCATCAGACGTTCCTCACACATGCTTCTCTACCTGCCAAATCCTGTTTCATTGTCTCCTCTTTGTTTCCTTTCTTTTCTTTTTTCTCTTTGCCCCGCCTAATCCTCTTCATCCTTGGTGCAGATGTTACATGACTAAAGGAGAAACGCACAATTAGGAATGACAAAAAAACACACATGCACACACACAGACTAGGCTTTAAACAGTCTTGCTGTCCCTTGACAGTAGGTTTATCTGTTATGTAAATCCAGCTGAATGAACACCCTGCAATTATAGCCTCACTCAAGACTGCACTCATGGAAACCATGGAAAATGCATGCATCTAGAAGGTCCAGCCATTTAGCAGACATACTGCTGATGGGCAGTATAGTTGAATCATTCTAAATAAATATGTGTAATCATTCCTGCTTATGTTTTTGCTAATTATACATAGTACACTATCAAATGTACTGTCTTGCAAATCTCCCATTCTGCTTTCTGTATTATGGATAGCTATTGCAGGCCTGATGAAGCAGAATTTTGTTTCATCTTAATTTCAGCCAAATATTCTGTCTGCTAGTGGACAGAGGACTGGAATGAGTGGATGAGAGTTAGAGAGAGAGCTAGAGGGAGAGGGAGACCGAGAGTGAGATAGAAAGAGAGAGAGACACAGTGTAATCCCAATCCTCTTTATGTAAGCGGCGCGTGACGCACTGCAAAACACAATTCAACTTCCCGGCGTCCTGTTTTTGTCCCTTTGCTTTCCCCTTCTCTCTCTCTCTCTCTCTCTCTCTCTCTCTTTCTTAGTATTTCAGTATTTATCTCTCGTCCGTCCACATGTGCATCTATCCTGTGTACTCAAACAGAAGTAAATCATATGATACTCTCAGTGTTTTGGCATTAGTTGGACCTTTGATATTGAGTGCTAAAGTTACAATATGCAGAGTACTGTATATGTGAAGTAAGGAATCATATTAGTTTAACTGAACTTAGATCAGTTTAGAATATTATTAGAATTTAGAATAATTTTTTTGGCTTATTGTGAGGATTTACCAGTGCTTTTCAGTTTACACCTGCACAAAATGTAGAGAAGTGGTTCTGTCCCCCAGACTGAAAGGTATTTAAGCAGTTAAAGTCCATATTTAACTGAAAGCAGCATCTCCTAATCACCCCACAAATAACACGTAACATTCTTGTAACCTGCAATTTCTCAGTTTCAGGAGGAGAAGCTAGGACTATAGGCTGAGCAGTAGGAAGATAACATAATAACTGATTTCAGATGGACTAATCCTAAAAGAGAAGTCCACCCATTTTCCAAAATCTCTGTATAATTCCTTGGTTAAACAGTAAGGTAAAAACAAAGTCATTCAAATTGGTTTGATGTAAATTGCTCCATTCTAGCGAAACTGAGGGTCTTATTTTTCACAGTGCTGGTGATAGGAACCAGACATCTAAATCTCAAATAACAAACTTTAATCTGTATTTTAAATTTAAATAACCATAATCTGTTGAATAGATTGTTTTCAGCTTTACCACTAATGTAAATGTAAATATCCAGTCACTGTCAGGCATGTAAATATCACTTGCACACTCTTGAGCTACTAAATCCTTGTCTGAATTGCAGGAGAAGAACACACCTGCATTTGAAGCAAAAGGAAAGTGATTATTTGTCATTGTGAACACACTCAAGCACCACAACGAAATGCAACCTCTGCATTTAACCCATCACACG
>JBBPDA010000019.1:6010502-6028626 GCA_037974385.1 Arnoldichthys spilopterus
AACAGCGCCCGGGGAGCAGTGATGTGGGACGGTACCTTGCTCAAGGGTACCTCAGTAGTGCCCGGGCCGGGACTCGACCCGAGACTTTCAGGTCTCAAAGGCAGTGTCCTTACCACTAGGCCACCACTGCCCACTTGTTTGTTAATGAAACACACTGAACCTGTAGGTAATGTATAGGCTAAATTAGCTTAAACTTAAATTAACTTGTTTTGCATTAATTTTTAATTTAATTGCTCTGATTTCTGAGCATTGGTTTCTAACCAACTTTTTTGGATGAATTTAACCAAGGAGCAAGTGGCTCAGTGAATCAAAGGTTTCTTTAGTGATGGAAACCATATTTGTTCTGGTATGAAAATTATTGCCAGGTGGTAAATGCTAAAAAAAAGTTACTATCAGATGCTAATGCTAGCTTACTAGCAGATATGTAGTATATTTGGTATACTACAGCATTAAAGTACATTTTGAATGATGTGGAGATTATATGACTGTGGTTGTGTGTGGGTATGTGTGGGTGTGTGCTATATTATAATGAGAATGTGATTTAGAAAATTGAAACTACCTGAAACCTTTCGCTCTCTTGCTGTGACCCTTTGCCATCGCTTAAGCTATGCAGTAGTAAATGTTCTTTTTACAGTCTTTCAGACAGCATGTTGGTGTGGAAATGTAGTTGCTGCTGTTAATCGATGCCTAATTGCTTCTTGTGTTAGACTGCTGTCCATATCTTTTTGTACTTTTTCTCCTCCTTGTCAACCTATGGCCCTCTTGCCCAATTTAAAATGCTTCATACACTTCCTTCTTTATCTTATTTTCTGTCTTTTTTCCTGCACTGTCTTCTCTGCATTTGTCTTTTTCAACTGTGGAGTACTGTAACGCTGCTCTATGTGTTCAACCAGTAGATGCTGATAGCAGCTTCTCTTCCTGCTCTTCTGTCTCTCTGTCTCCCCCTACTGTATGAATGCATGAACCGCGTGTAAACTGAAAGGGGTGACGATGGCCGATCTCACCCAGAAGAAGAAGGCAGGGAAGTCTGGCTGGTTCAGTCAGTCTACAGAGACTCAGGGTAATTTCTGCCAACTGAGTTTGTGTGTCTGTGTAAATGAGGCAGAGATTGAGAAGGTGGTTATGCATGAACAGAATACTTTGTGCAGAGCATTCAATGTACAGTCGTATGCATAAGTTTGGGTACCCCTTGTCAAATGACATGGTCTGGTTTACTAGGTGAAAATAAGAACATGTCCTTAACAGAGAACACACTTTTGCACATTGTAATGCATTTTTACTATGTATTGACTAAATGTGACATCTATCCATTTGGTCTGTGTTATGGCACATTTTGTATTTAATATTTTCCTTCTTCCAATATGCTTAACTTAAATAAAGCAAATACATAGGAATTTGTAAAATCTGCAAAAAAATGTTTTTATGTTTTTGCAAAGGCCCAGTGTGGCCAGATTTTCATTCTGACTAAGACCAACAGTTAAACAAGTGAATTCAGCCATAGAGGGTGCATTATCTTATTCACACTTAAAAAATTAGCAAAATGTTATTTGATTAGGGAGTGTTTAAACATTTACATACGACTGTATAAGATGAACACACCCACAATTATTCTGGACAATGTTAAGGGTTGTTTGGCAAAAAAGTACTCAACCCCAAATGTAGACATACCATAACATTAATTTCTATTTTTTTTATTTTGTGCTATAGCTACAAGACTAATGTTCCAAACAAGCAGTGAGTTAAGTAGTCTTAAGTCGACTTTTTCATACTTTTGTACACTGTATGACATCTGTAAAAAAATTATTTAAATTAAACAGTATAAAAGCACAAAACAGTATGAAACTCTGCTTTTTTTGCCAAACTATGCTTAAATGTTTGTCAGGTTGCAAACTCAGCCACTCTTAAAGAATAATGTTAGATTTTTTACATTTGGTCTAACATTATATGTCTTCAGCTTAATGTTTTATATATTTGAATTGTCAAGGCCAGCCCATACTGCTCCATGACATACATTGTATCTTTTCCACTCCTCAGCGAGCATGCCTACCAGTGAGACTGAATCTGTCAACACAGACAACCCAAACGGAGAAGACAACAAGGCCCGGTGCTGTGGACCCATCTGGTGAGAATCAAAGAATTTTTATCTATATGCAAGTTTGAGTTTTACTTATTACTTACTCCAACAATTTCTGCCTGGTTCACCCCCAAATAAAATGGAAAGTTCGAACGCATTAATATATTCCAGAAATTAATGCTGCCTTACATGTTGGCTTGCTTCATTAGCAGGTTTGGTGTGATATTATGCCATGCATGATGGCATACACAGTAAAACTATCAGTGTAAAAAATTCCAATATTATGTCTGTATAAGCAATCAGTAGTGTCGTCCTGAGTTCTCATGTTGGTGTTAAAATGCAAAAAAAACAAATTCTCTGACTCATTTTACAATATTATTTACTGTAGATGTTGAAGAAAGGAAAATAAATTGGCAGTGGTGGTGTGTCGTTTAGGGAGTTGCCCCTGTGATTTAAAAGTTGCTGGTTTAAATCCAAGACTGGTACAAGTGCCACTAAGGTACCCATGAGCAAGGTACCGTCCCCAAGTACTGCTTTCCAGGTGCTGCCCATGTCAGCTACCCACTGCACCTACACGGATGGGTTAAATGCTGACAAATAATCAATTACTTACTCATTTAAATTGTCTTGTATTGAGAAATGCTACTTTTGAACTGACTAACCATCTGAGCCATCAAATTCTACATTTGTATATATTTACAAAATATAATTACGTTGCTCAGTAAACTATTGAAAATATTTTCTTCATATTAATTAACGTATCAGAGATTTTGGTTTTTATTGCATTTTGTAAAGTATCCCAATTTGTCTGGAAATGGGGTTGGTAATATCATTGATAATTATCACAGCTTGTCTTTTTTCCCTGAGGTGAAGGACACTGTAAATGAGGATTTGAGCATAGGCGGATTAAGGCCTTTGTTGTGTATAAACAAGCAATGGAGCGTCAGAATCCCTAGTTAGCAGTGCTATTTATGAGTGCATTATAGTAACTATCATTTTTGTTACTCTTTCAGTCAAAAAATTACAAAGTCAAAGTTCAGGTCAGTAAGACAGTTGGTGTTTCTTGTTTTGAGTTAAACCTTGGTCTCTCCTGAGTATTCTTGTTGACCTGCATGGACCCCCATCACTACCTGCATATCCATTTTCACCAGTGTGGACTCTTCGTGCATGTGTGATTTATTTTAAATATTGATGTAGATCACTTTAAACTGTGTAACCTTGTGTACATATTTCTCATGATGATTCTCATCCTCTGTTTAATTCATATTTACGCTTCTTTCATACACATTACATTACTTCACAATGAATAGTTTGAAATAATGTATTATTTAGTTCCAGTTTTTCTGCAAACAGCCATCACTTTAAAGCAGGGTGACTTTACACCTGGTAAGGCACTTACCCTGCCGCGTTTAGTTCCAGCCATAATCTAACACACATAATCAAAGAAGTTGGGTACATGCGACCATTAGAGGTGTATGTTGGAAGGTAGATTATGCTTGGTCTGCCCTGTTTTAAAGGAAAGGTCCAGTGAAACATCATATTCCCTAATGTTTTACACTAACCTGAGATGTAATTGATCAGCTAGGACATGTTTGGATACCTTTTTTGAAAAAAAAAAAAGCTAACATCACTAACCATCACTAACCATCACTAAAGAAATGAAAAGTCATCTATTTTTTGTGGTTTAGAACTAGAATTTGCATATGGTTTACTATAGATCAGAACAGAACAGAACCTCACAGCTAGAGGCAGCCATTTCAACACCACCAGGGCAAAGCAGTCATAAGGAAATCTGACCTTAGATAACATTCCTCTGGGCTGTAATTTAAATATTCAGTTTTTAGCTAATGTGACATGATCGCCTTAAAAAGTTTAGATAAATGGTAATTGTAAGTGAACGGAAGACTTTACATTCTACTTTACATTGTGTTATTTTATTAATTGAGGTTCATTGAACTCAAAATTTTAAGGCAACTTTAGTTAAAACACTGGGTAATTTTTATAGTGGGTATTTGTGATGGGTACGGTCACAAAACAGATGCTAGGTTAGCATTCCTAGGCCTAAGGTGATTTGTGAAAACAACTATCTACAGCATTAATCTACAAATTTTTTTTTTATAGCTGCTAATTTTTCATAACTGTCCTAAACCACAATGACAAGTTTTTGCCAACTTAATGAAGAGTTAGATGCATTTTGAGCAGGCTGAGAGAAATTGTGAATTCCAAGGTTTGAAGATTTATGACCTTTGACTAATAGTGTTTGTTAGTAGTGTTAGCCTTATAGCTCCAGCTAAACTAAAGAAGCAAAAATGTAGACGTCTAACACATCTGATCAATTACATCTGGGGTAAATGGAAAATAGTGTAAATTCAATTGTTTTATCAACTTTTTCTTCTAAGATATCTACTTCAAAACACATTTAACCTTTCCCTAAATCACACACAGATGCACAAGCGTACAGCACCTGTCCATTTATCCAGCTCATCTGTCTTGAGTCCATTCAAAATATGTCCTTTAATGTGTACTGATGCACCTTCCCCATCTCTAGCCGTAGCTGGCGACGCTGGAACCGATTCTGTCGCCGGAAGTGCCGGGCAGCAGTTAAATCCACCACTTTTTATTGGCTGGTTATTCTCCTAGTATTCCTAAATACTCTCACCATATCCTCTGAACACTACAACCAGCCTGAGTGGCTCACGGAAGTACAAGGTGAGTGCACACTCATCATGCACTTGAGGTCATGCAAACCCTAAAACTGATATTATTGACCTGAAATGTCACATAAACTGAAAATAAATGGACCATATTAACACTTACCCTCAGCAAAATGTCTTTGATACTATGACAACATAACACACCAGATGTTGTTTTCTCCCTGCAGATGTGGCAAATAAGGTGCTGTTGGCCATGTTCACATGTGAGATGCTGATTAAGATGTACAGTCTGGGACTGCAGGCATATTTTGTGTCTCTGTTCAACCGCTTCGACTGTTTCGTGGTGTGTGGCGGAATTGTAGAGACAATTCTTGTGGAACTGGAGATCATGTCACCTCTTGGCATCTCCGTCTTCCGCTGCGTTCGTCTCCTCCGAATCTTTAAGGTCACCCGGTGAGTAACTAGGCAAGAGGAAAATTTTCGAAGGGCCTCTATAATGACTAGGGTTTCCTTTGCAAAAGCTTTGGAATATGGAATGTTTTAAGATGTGTCCCTTGCAACACTATGAGATGGTTTTACAGACAGTAATGCTAGATTTCGCTCTCTGTCTGCCACCAAGCCTTTCGTCTTTCCTTGTCTGAATAAGTGTGTTCTCTGACTGTCTCTCTAGTCACTGGGCATCTCTGAGTAACTTAGTTGCATCTCTGTTGAACTCCATGAAGTCCATTGCTTCCTTGTTGCTGCTGCTCTTCCTCTTCATCATCATCTTCAGTCTGCTCGGCATGCAGCTCTTTGGTGGCAAATTTAACTTTGACGAGACTGTGACCAAGAGGAGCACCTTTGACAACTTCCCTCAAGCCTTGCTCACTGTCTTTCAGGTGTGTGTTTGTTTATGTGTGGGGCACAAAATACAAATAATGAGTTTAGATTTATTTAGATTTTAGTTTTTAGGAATGTAAAATGATTAAAGTAAATAATGGTATTTTTGTATATTTAATCAGGATCACATTTGTCTTATTTGCCCAAATTTTACCCTAAAAAAGATTGTTTTCTATTTAATAACAAACAAGAACAATGTTAATGGCGTTAAAAAGGCTGAATCAATAATGTATTCCATTAGAGTAAGATATCTGATTCAGGATCAGATTCTTACCTTTTTTAAAGTTGATCACTAGAGGCAGATACAAAAACATTTTCTTTTTACTATATGCCTTTAGCCTCTGAAATTGTGTAAAGCTGTAACACTATACATTTGTGGCGAACAGGTGTGTAGATGTCATGGCTATATGTATGGTCAAACATCTGCCAGGTCAATCTTTAGACTTGCATTTTTATATCTCTAGGATTTCCTTGTTTTTATATTTAAAACAGCTTGTTCTATGTGTGTGTGTGTGTGTGTATGTGTGTGTGTGTGTGTGTGTGTGTGTGTGTGTGCCCTTAGATTCTTACAGGTGAAGACTGGAACACAGTAATGTATGATGGTATCATGGCATATGGAGGCCCTTCTTCCTCCGGCATGGTGGTGTGCATTTACTTTATCATCCTCTTCATCTGTGGAAACTGTATCCTTCTGCTCACCCAGTCTTAGACTCTGTTTAACCTTAACTTGTATAGTTGGCTGGAACATCCTTTGGAGGTTCTGGATTTGCATGTAATGCAGGGAGAGCATCACTGATGTGGATTTCTATCTGCCTTGTTAATATACAGAATATATTCTCGTATTGCGTAAATAGTCTTCTTCAGACCTTCCCATATGAAATATTATTTATGTAATGCTTGTATAATTGAAAGGTAGTGCAGTCAGCTGTTAGGTTAGCTTCTTCTCTAAGTACTGAATGGTATTGCTGGAGATTTTCTAGCTGAAACTAGTGTACACCCAGTTAAATGGATCATTATTTTCACTTTCAGTGACAGTGCTGTATCACTTTAAGTCACTCTCAAACATGTTTGTAGTATTATTATCAATTTTCTTTTACCATTCTACAAGTTTGCCCGTGAGTTATCTTATCTAGGTAACAGTCTCACTCAGTATATGTGACTTTTTTTGTGACATGTTGGCTAGGCGTCTCTGTACTATTCACAATAATATTGTTTAGGTTTTTTTGCTTACAAATTAGTTTTCTCCCACCCCATAATAGATACAGAATTTTCTATACCTACTGAGTGCTGGAACCTACAAGGCAGTTGGAAAACTGCCTTGTGCTCACTGGACTTTTGTGAGCACTGTCTAGCCTGTCTAACCAGGACCCGTTGTTAGGAAGGACACCAGGTTTGATGACGGACGGTGCTGATGCCAGTAAACTAGCAGCTACTGCAAGCTGGGGTGACCAGTTTGATGAGACAGCCTCACTACTGATTGATTTTAACAAGCTCATGGCCATTAATTGTGCCCATGTGGATGCGGAGGACAAGTCACAATTCACTGGCCGATTCTGACGGACTATTATCTAATGATGACTACAATAAGACCTTCCCATCAGATCAGGCAACCCAGTCGTCCATGGCAGATACCGATGTCTATGATGCTGAGGCACCATGCTTTAATGTGGAGCTGCAGAACGTGTGCAGATGTGCTGCAAAGTGGTTGAGTATTCAGTGGTTGGCTGTTCTACTGGAGACCACCAGTTCCCGCAATGAAGGAAAGCAGCTGCCCAGAACTAAACAAGCAGCAAGACAGCTCTTACTGGTATTCCAGTAGGAAATGCAAGGAAGAGGTCACTTGCACATGGAGCAAGCATTCTCTGATAAAAAATCTCATTCAGAGAGCCTCATTGTTGGATTGTGTAGGCACGGAAGACAGTGGATTTTCTCATGTGCCTCCAGTTGATCCGGTGGTAGTCTTCCACCTACGTTCAATCCAGAGAGCCATTGCCTCTGCCAGCCTCACATTCCCCTCCAAATCAAATGATTTCCAGTCCTCCAGGACCGAGATGTCATATAATTTGGTCACTACAGTGGTCAGAGTGCTCAACACCTCATCCATGCTCATGTCATTTCAGGCAGAGCTGCAGGAGAAGATTCACACCAGATCTGAGCTGCTGGGGTGAAATGTGCTTGGTGATTGACCTCTGCCTTTGGCAGGTGTGCTGTTCAAATGTCCCGTAGAACTATGGGCATCATGACTGCACAGGAAAGAGCCCATTGGCAGAAACTTCCCAGCCACTCACGCAAAGAAAATGTTCAGCCTACTTTATTCTCCTTAGGAAAAATAGAGTTTTTAAAGGCCCAGGGAGAATCAGCTTGAATTCTTCAAGAGGAAATTAACTCTTCAATTCAGAAAAGAACTATACAAGTAGTGCCACCTGCAGAGAGTCACTGCAGCTACTACTCAAGATATTTTTTAGGGCTGAAAAAGGAAGTGATTTTAAGACCAGTTCACACAGAAAATATCTAATATTCCCCTTTCAAGGCCTTTCAAAGCTTTCACTGAGCCCCCATGAGTTGATCATGCCTAGCACACTTTCAGAGGGGAAAGTACATGACCTTCAGGCTGTGTTTTAGGCTCCTGGGATTGATGTTTTCAGTTCTAATCCAGTTTGACTGCCTCTATATAAGGGTAGCTTCCTTCAGACTTACCACCTCAATTTGATGTCAGTAGGCTGCATGCTGACACTATGCCAGTGGATAAGGCCAACCTTCCTAATGAAGGTCACACCGTCCTTGCCAGGAAAGAGATTATAATAGAAGCATCTGTCCTAGGTTGGGGAGCTACCCACTAGGGCAGACCAGTGAATGGATTTCAGATCTGCCAACATAAATCAACTGGAGCTGCTTGCAGCTTTTCTAGTGCTTAAACATCTTCTCGCGTCTCGAGTCATCACGTCCATGTCAAGATGCACAAAGCCACAGTAGTAGCTTACATAAACCAGCAAGAGGGCCTACAGTTCTGACAGCTACACACACTGGCACACAAACTGACTGTGTAGAGCAGAACACACTTTCTATTACTGAAGGCCACACGCACACCACTGATGCTGATTCCACCAACTTTAGCCAGCGTCAGACATGCTGGCTTATTACTTATTTTGACTGGACCAAATTGACTGGAGAAGTGGCAGAGATAGTCTGGTTGCTATGCGGCCAGCTGTGGCCCCTCCCCCTTGGGGGAAAATTTGTGCTGTTCCAAAATGCCTGGCTGTCAGGGCTTGGTCCATGAGAGCTATAATTTGATTTCCACTAGACTGCCCAACAACATTATAGAAACAATTCAAAACATAAGAGCCCAGTCTACCATATTACACAAAAATGACAAGTATCTGAGGAATGGTGTACTACATCAGAGGAAAAGCCTTTTCAGTGCAGTGTCCAAGTGATCTAACAGGAACTTATGGAGGAAGCTAAACCCTTCTTCATGATTAAAATGTTTGTCATGTGGGAATCGATGGCAAAACAGCTGGACAACACCCACCCATTGTCTTTATTAAGGCAGTGTACTGGCTCTGCCTGGTGTCTAAACCATTTGAACCATTGATGCACTATCACACCCCCCTGTTTAAGCCTCTACATGACAAAGCCTTCAAAAATTGATCACTGAAAACTCTTGTTAGCACTCGCGGCAGCAAAATGGGTGAATGACATGCATCCTATGTGAACTCAGCTTGCATCTGGAGGTTCCCTTAGAGTCCAACTTGGCGTTCAGCACTAGAATAATTTAGAATAGAATAGAACTTTGTTTTTCCCTCTCATATTGACAGCCTGTTGCCCTGCACCATTTAACTCAGAGGTTATTGAATATGCTGTGTTCAGTGCATATGTTACATGCTTAAATTCACAGGGTACAGCATTTGAGGAAAACAGATCAGTGGTTTAAATCTTGGCTAAAGCCTAATGCCTGCAAGCGCATTACTGGACAATTCTCACTGGGTAGTGCAAGCAGTAGCTCTAGCCTACACAAGCATAGACATTCAGCCTGCTGCAGGCTTTTGAGCACATTCCACAAGAGGAATGTCAACAACCTGGGCCATATATCATGGTGTATCTATGCAGGATATATGTGCTGAAGGTATTTCAGCATCACTCCATACCTTTTGCGAAGTTTTATAGTTTAGATGTCACTGCATCTACACTGGTGCACCCTATACAAGGTGAGATTCCCAAAATCCACTTAAATAAATCCACATTTTCAGAGCTGGTCTGCAATATGGGAGTTGGTACATTCCATAGTGAGATTCTGAAACGAATGCTTTAGAGAACTTTAGGTTGCAAATGTAACCCTGGTTCTCTTATAGCATGAGTGAGGTATCTCACCAGACCACTTTCCTTGCATAAAGCTAGAAAGGGGGTGCTCATTTTGAATAACGCAGTGTTGAATCTTAAACACAGAGCAGAGCAGTTTGCATCATTTCTGCCAGCCAAAGGGGTCTGGAAAAATGATATGGAGCTTTAAGGTCTACACGCAGTGATGCGTACCCATAGTGAAATACCTCACTTATACTCATCTCACTCACTCACTATGAGAGAACCGGGGTTACGTTTGTAACCTAAAGTTTCCTACCCTTGACACTTTCCATCAGACATCCTCCTGAATGTCTTCTTGGCCATTGCTGTGGACAACCTGGCAGATGCGGAGAGTCTGAACTCGGCACAGAAAGAAGAAGAGGAGGAGAACAAGAGGAGGAAGAGAGCCAGGTAATTGCTTTCCCAGACTGCATGTCCTGTGTCGATGTCTTGATTTGACTTGATTTAGGCATCAAGCACCTGATGAGCAACAGAACTGTAAACATAAGTAAATGAACAATGTTAATTTAAAAAATTTGGTATGAATCAGAAGAATGAAATGCGATCGAGGCAGTGTATCCAATGTATACACAAAATGAAGCTATGCTAATATTTGAAAACTGAAAGATTTCTAACATTTGAAACTGAAAAAGTAAATGTCAAAAATATAATAAATAATCTAAATAAAACCCAACGTTAAACATCATGTTTAAGATGGCACCAGGTAGGACAAACCTTAAAATCCATAATGTAAAACTATTTGGAGCACAACTTTGGAACGTTTCCATGCTGCATGTATTACATTGTAGTTTTATCTTAAACTTTTTAAAGAAAATGTATGATGTGTCCAGACATGCCCTTGGTCAGTTGGTGGGGAATGGCCCTTTATTAATCTAAAGTGTCTGTTTTTGAAAGGAGTGGTAGCACAGACAAGAAAGAGGAGAAAAAGACTGAGGGTCAAGACGAAACTAAGGTAAACAGCTTGGTCATTACTAATTCACACCCACCATTCATTCATTTATTCACAATTTATACTACTCATTGATTGGCCCATCATACTTGGAGGAGAATGCAAACTGCCAATACTGTTACTTCAGCTGGGTGCAAGCTGCTAGCAGCATGCTAAATGATGGAGAGAGGGAGGGCATATTGCCAATTGTTCTCTCTAAAGATGCACAAATCCCTGTGTATGTCTGTGTTACAACCCTTACTAGCATACAGTATAAACCGTTCCTGCTTGTATTTGCATATCTCATGCCCACAGGTTCCTTTAGGGCTGGAGGCTAAGGATGAGGAGAAAGACGCAGCAGTTCGTTCTGCAGGTGCAGTTCTTATTTGCTCATTTAATGTGCTACTCAGCGTTACGATTATTAGATATAATAGTTGTGACACATTCTCTTTAACATTTGTGTGTTATTACAGGTGAGGATGATGAGGATGAGCCTGTGGTTCCATCAGGGCCTCGTCCACAGAGGCTGTCAGAGCTTAGCCTCAAAGAGAAGACTCCACCCATTCCAGAGGGAAGCGCCTTCTTCATCTTTAGCCATACAAATCCGTATGTTCAGCTCACGCACATGCTTACATGGACACATTATATTTATACAATGTCAGGACATGTGTCACATGATCAGCCATAACATTAACACCATCTGCCTAATATTGAGTAGGTCCCTCATGCTGCTGAAACAGCTCTGACTGTGGTGCACTGTGTGTTCTGACACCTCTCTATCAGAGTAGCTCTCCCCACTTATATTAGTAACCCTTGGGTGCCCATGATCCTGTCACCAATTCACCAATTGTGACCTGCCATTTCGGAGATGCTCTGAGTCAATGCCTAATATATTCCACCCCCTGACAGATAAGTTTTGGCTGTTTAACCTATTTATTTGTTTTATATAACATTTATAACATAAACACACAGACAAACTGGCATTCAAATGTTTACGCAAACATTAAATAAAAGCAATGTTGCAAAATCTAAAATAAAATAGTTCTAGCATGATATTACTACTCCACTAATTCACTACTTCACTACTACTTACTACTTCTGTAAGTAGTAAGTAACTGTAACAGATGTTAGGTGTGTCCAGAATGGTGAACCGAGCTTTAGATGACTGTATAATTTATAAAGCTGTGGATGACAGGTCATTTCTCCCAGCAGCAATCAGACTATATCAGACTTACACTGGACTCTAATTTATACTTAATATTTGAAAAGTGCTAATCAGATATCAAGGAAATAACTCAATAGGAAATAGTATAAATAGAAAATTACTGTGTATTGTTCATAATTTAATAACTTTTGGAATTTCCAAAATACTTGGAATAATGAACAGACATGCACACACATCTTTAACCATTTATCCTAACCAGGAAGGGGTTGCTGGAGCCTATCCCAGCACTCATAGGTTAAAAGGCAGAGAGACACCCTAGACAGGTCATTAGTCTATAGGGCATGCACACACACACACACACACACACACACACACACACACACACGCACATACAAACACTCGCACACACACATACAGTCATGGTATATTGAATAAAATATCTTAAAATACCACATACACTCTAGTGAACATCAGCTTATTTCCATGCTCTTTTTCCAAAGGTTCCGTGTTCGCTGCCATCATTTAATCAATCATCAGATTTTCACCAACCTCATCCTTGTCTTCATCATGCTCAGCTCCGTCTCACTGGCAGCCGAAGATCCCATCAGAAACTTCTCTGCACGGAACATCGTAAGGCCAACCCTAAAGTACCCTCAGAAACCTTTTTACTGTAGCAACATGTTTTCAATAGCATTGTTTCTATTCCCAGCATTGCATTTTATGATTTATGCTCAATTTCATTGAGGTTTTATGAAAAATCTCCTCTGAAACTTGGTTAATCTTACTTTATGCACTTTTTTAGTTGCAGAAGTGAAAGACCAGTCTGAAAATTTGTCATCATTAATATCAATTACAGAACACTTTTTTAGACAAACTTCTTGTGTACAGTAGACCAACCAGTGGATTTAGTGATTCAGAACTTGTGGTGTTTTAAGCTTTATATGCTAAACTGTCATGTTGCCTTTTTCCAGATTCTTGGTTATTTTGACTATGCTTTCACGGCTATCTTTACAGTAGAGATCCTACTGAAGGTAATTTCTCCTCTCCATGTCTGCATGTTGTATTCTAGCTGTACATTGTTAATGGTATGACCGTCTTGCCTCCACAGGTCCTAGGCTATGCTGATTATGTCTTCACTAGTATATTTACCTTTGAGATCCTGTTAAAGGTAACCCTGTTTCTATGGCAATGTTGGCTTTGCTGCATCAACGTTGTGTGTCGACTTGTTTCATAGAGCTCGTTGCACTTTTGCTTATTAATGTTGCACCTCTTTGTAATGAAGATAGTATCTCAAAACACACTAAGCAGTGATTGCAGCACTGTAAATCATGCCAGGCAAAGGTTTTTACTGCAAAAAGCTTTCTATAACTGGAATTTCCAGAAATATGTTTATAAATATTTTTCACACATATTTTTCTCAATACCTTTCTCTCATGTATTGCCGATTTTGGACAGATGTTAACATGCTTCTGTGCAGCATACTTTAGCTACAAAATCAGAATAATTTACATTTTTAAAAAATTTCTTCTTTTATTATATTGTAGAAAGACCTGAAAGTTAAGTATGGTCAAGCTTTACAGACTCTTTTATGCCTTAAAAGTTTGAAAACGTTTTTCAGTCATGAAGTAAGCCACATACGATTTAGCTCCAGAATTGCATATTGCTTCATATACTTTCAGACTAAAAATAGTGAAAGAGGGTGCATACACCTGCATGGTATTCATGTTGTATTCCCATAAACACCTGCCTGCTGACATGTTGATTCATGCACACAGCACCGCATCTGCATGTGTGTCTGCATTTAAGTGAGTCCAGGATGCATCACTCTTAGCATTTTTTATCGGCATTTACAACTCTCACTCAATCTGAGATGACAAATCGAGCAGTGCAGTTCTTGCAGTTTCACACTAGTACGTTTTACACTTTCTCCTTTCTTCCTATTTTCAGCACACCTGATACAAGTACATAATTAACAGTTCCTAGAATTAACTGGGTTTTCATGGAGCAAGAAGAACATGCAGGGCAGCGTTACTAGCAAAAGCAATGTTGAAGAGCGCAGGGCACCACCTTTAAAAATTTAAAAATACCTAAATGTTTTTGAGTCAGATAAATGTTTACATAGAGAACTTACACTTTTCTGCTACAAATGAAAATGTAAACTTCATTTCAGTCACCTGCTTTTGGTGAGCTATTTAGTTAGTGTTAACTGCAAAACCATGATAATGATGAAATGATGTAAACACAGTTAAATCAGTACAGTGCATTGTTTGTACCAGACCGTCTTTCCAGCCTAAATACAAGTGCTCCCAATCTCTGTCCTCCTGGCAACCCCAAACTATCCACATTGTCGCCTCATCTAGCACACATAAGCATATTTACAGTTGGGTAAGGTGTGTAGAATAGGGAAAATACATAAATGTGAAGACCCAGGATTTGGACCTACATTTAAAAATGTATGCATCACAATAAATATGATTAGTGAACTGAGGCCAAGTCAACACAAAGCAAGTAGAGCAACAAATATTAAGTTTATACATTTTAAACATATTTTTTACATGGAAAAGTATTTTAAATTAAATCCATAGCACAATGCATCTGTAAATAAAAAATGTAAATGAACTGCACATTGCTTCGATAGTATATGGGGGATATAATTGAATTACATTACATTGTCAGAAGCCTGACTGTATGTAAAAAGTGTCTGGATATGGATCACGCCTGAGAGTACAAAGTGTTTTGCACAGTGTTCTGAACATCAAAGTTGTCTTTGTTTCATGTGGAAACAGTGTGTCATTGTGTCACTGTAGTCACTTGTGGTTTTCTGAGTAATGTTTTGCATGGTCAGGACATGTATTGATAGTCACACAGGAAACTGCAGCAATACATGAAACACCCTCCCACCCCCACCCCCCACCCCCCTTATATCCTAATGAAATATTAGTTTAATGTTGGTAGATACTGTAAAGGCTTTCAACTTTAAGTTATTCAAATATATACTATATATATTAATATATATACTATATATATTAATATAATAGTTACAGTATTTTGCATATCTGTCATTGTGCGTCAACATTTCTGTATGTTCTAATTTACTACGATGCTTAAAAGTTGGTAAAACATTTAGCATTTTCTTAAATTCTGCATAAATATGACTTAAACATCTTTAGATTTTTGGATAAAAGTCATAAAACTATATAAAGGGAGCCCAATAAAACAAATGAGATAAAATTATGATATTTGGTCATCTATTTATTGAGGAAAATGTGAACCTCAGAAAATAAGCTGTTGATACTTATGTCTGGAAAAATCTAGATCATCATTGACCTCTTCTTGACCAACAAATATCACTCCAAGAGGATGGTGCTGAATAGTCTAAGAGCTTACAAAGTAACTCAGGGTAAGGGTGTTGTGGAAGGACATGAAGTGAGCAGTTAATTTGGGGAAACCCACCAACATCCCAGAGTTGAAGCAGTTCTGTACAGAGAAATGGGGTAAAATTCCCACAAGCTAATGGGCAGGACTGCTCAACAATAACTGGAAATGTTCAGCTGCAGTTAATGATGCACAAGCAGGTCATACCAGATACTAAATACAAAGGTTCACAAATTTCTGCCCCTGACAGATATGTTATTTTTGATCATTTCCCCTCAATAAATAAATGGCAGAGTAAAATGTTCTCCTCTTACCTTTTTAGTATTTACTTACTTGTAGTATTTGTGTGAAAATTTGATGATGTTTTAGACCACATTTTCTAAGGAATATATAATCCTAAAGGATTTTTACAAAATATCAAGCACCACTGTAAACAAATAGTAAAAACAAAAAAACAATCAGTATTCACTTTTGTGCAAATTAATAATAAAAAAATACAAATAGCTGCTTATGTGACTTTGTACATCCCAAAGCAAATATACCATCATGTTTACTCTTTTATTACTAACCTGGAAAAAACTTCAGTCATTCAGCTGTGCATGTGTCTTTTATGTTGATGAAAGTAATCATGCAGCCTTAACTGCAACTGCAATTCCATTTAAAAGCATCAAATTTGTAGTGGGCAATGGAACAATGAAGATCTCTGTTGTTAATTTCTTGTAGTTTCTGAGCAATGTTAAATTATTCTTGAGTTGCATTTACTTGTTTAACATGAGACTAAGTGAAATGGCCTTCAGGTCTGAACAAATGACCCTGATCTCTCATTCTGATAATGATAATGTGGGTGGAATCAGTACTTTCTTTGAGATAGCATCCACTGCTTTCCTTTTCGAAAAAAGGTGTTAAAGATATAAGTCTCAGGCCTTATAGGCTTTTATCAAAGTCAGCATATTGAAACTGAAGATGTTTTCCCTTCATGCACATTCTACAGATAATAAGGCTTTAGAGAAACCTGAAATAGATCCGCTAAAGCCTCAAAAAGAAACTGCCAAAATAAACTCTCTGGGTTTATATTTGTTTTGTCTGTCAAAAAAGTGTTATAGTGGGTGACATGCTGTAGTATTTTTGGCCTGTGGGTGGCAGCAGTTCCTGGTTTGGGTTTTTCCACACAGGCAGACATTCATTTCTATATAGGTACAATATTCTGTTGTTTGTACCAAATGACCTCTTATGTTTTAATACAGATGACAGCTTTTGGGGCATTCTTGCACAAAGGAGCATTCTGCAGAAACTACTTCAACCTGCTGGATCTGCTGGTTGTTGGAGTATCTTTGGTGTCTTTTGGCATACAGTATGTACCCAGACATCAACAAAACTCCAGCAATACAATACAAAATATATTTTTTTAATGCAATTATTGATATGCTGTACATTAACTTTACTAGTTACATTTGATTAACATCAAATGCTTTACAATTCAAGGCCAGTAAGACGAACCAGAGCTAGCCAGTTCTTGTTTTTCAGTATTGTCACTGTTGGAACAAAACCTCCATACAGGAGAAGGAAAATATTCATAAATTTTACTTCCTTAAAGCAGGCTTTTGTACAGTCCTCTGCTTGACAAGCACATCAAACTACACCAATAGTCTTTATTGATTATGATTAACTTGTAAGTCACACTGAATTAGAGCATCTGCCAGATTTCATAAATGTAAAGGCTTAGTGTGAAATGTGCATTTTTATGTCATTTCAATGTCATTTTACGTTTAATTGTGCTAGCTCTGGTTTATGCTTTTAATATGCTGTCACATTCTGCATATGTTTCAAACTGCAGCAACATTCTTAAAATAATAGCACAATTTTAAAATGTATGTATTTATACATACACTGATCAACCTTAACATTAACACCACTGACAGGTAAAGTGGATAACACAAGGGGACCTATTCAAGATTATGTTAATGTTACGGCTGATTGGTGTGTGTGTGTGTGTGAGACCAAGTATCTGCAAATTCCTGTTATTCTTACATTTTTTATGACTGTGGAATGCTCTTTGGGTTATATACTATTTTGTTTGGCATTAAAGCATTGTGTACATCATGTCCCCAGGTCTTCGGCCATCTCTGTGGTCAAGATTCTCAGAGTGCTCCGTGTGCTTCGGCCACTAAGAGCCATCAACAGAGCCAAGGGACTGAAGGTAAGGCTGTTTTTTCTTGCTTGGGTAGGAAAACAGAAGGAAGATCATAGCATAGCAGTTGGGATTTCTGTGTGTGATGAAATTATTCCAATCATATCAACTTAAATTTTATTATTAAACTGATTTATTAAAAGCTAAAACATGTATATATGATGTATATTAAACAAAATAACTCTTTCCTTTACTCTGGATTTTATTTCAGCTTTAATCTATTGTCGTTTGCATTTTCTGCAGCATGTCGTGCAATGTGTGTTTGTGGCCATCAGAACCATTGGAAACATCATGATCGTCACCACTCTCTTACAGTTTATGTTTGCCTGTATCGGGGTGCAGCTTTTCAAGGTAGTCCAATGAATATGATGAAATTGATTTTTAAGTCAGTAATAAAGTTTTTCTGCATTTTAAAATATTTTTAAATATATATATACAGTTGTGGTCAAAAGTTTACATACACTTGTAAAGAACATAATATCATGGCTCTCTTGAGTTTCCC
>JBBPDA010000019.1:6029154-6055095 GCA_037974385.1 Arnoldichthys spilopterus
CATGAAAGAACCAAACTTCATGAATGTTTTTTGTGACAAAGAAGTATCTGTTCCAATCACTCTATCAGAGAAAAATCTGAGTTGTAGAAACTCAAGAGAGCCATGATATTATGTTCTTTACAAGTGTATGTAAACTTTTGACCACAACTGTATATAGGTGTTGATGTTGTACAGTATTGTTTGCAAAAATCCCATATATAAGTTAATCACCTATAAAAGATGAGTGTGAAATTTGACCCTTGGAACTTTTGCATTCAACTGTATCTATTTTCTCTAGGGAAAGTTCTACCGTTGCACAGATGAAGCCAAGTCAAGTCCAGAAGAATGCAAGTGAGCATTAAAAATATGCTGATGCTGTTTAATAAAGACTTTTAGTTTCTGTCCTGCAAAGTTGAATGAAATGAACACTGCAGTGATGGTTGTACTATGCACCGAGACTGTGTGTGCCTGTGTGTGATCACCCTCTGTTTTTCTTTCTCTTTAGGGGGACATACATTTTGTATAATATTGGTGATACTGCATTGCCACAAGTACGGGAGAGGATCTGGTACAACAGTGACTTTAACTTTGACAATGTCCTGATGGCTATGATGGCCCTCTTCACTGTGTCAACCTTTGAGGGATGGCCAGCGTAAGAACACTTGTATTCTCCATCTGCACAAATACCTGCATTCTCTGTCTGAGTGTACAAAAGTGAAACAGAAGCACACATTCAGGAAGTAAAATCCAAAAACTTCTTTTTAATTATGTGTTGTTTTCTTTTCTAGCCTCTTATACAAAGCCATAGACTCAAACCGAGAGAACATGGGACCCATCTACAACTACCGTGTGGAGATCTCCATCTTCTTCATCATCTACATCATCATCATTGCCTTTTTTATGATGAACATCTTTGTGGGTTTTGTCATTGTCACCTTTCAAGAACAAGGAGAGAAGGAGTATAAGAACTGCGAGCTGGACAAAAATCAGGTCAGAGAGGTTTTTTCTTTAGACTGTGAAAAGTTTCCTTAAAGCTTTTTTTTTTGTCTGTTGTCTTTCTGCACTCACCTTAAGCAGGATTAAAAGTGCAAGAGTACAAGTTTTGTAATAAATAAAGTGTAACTTAAAAAGCTTTAAAAATGCTGTCCAAATACAACATTGAAAGTTATTTAAATCGAAATTCTAGATTCATTTCCAGTTTGAACTACTAGCTAGAACTCCCCCATCACAGAAACACTGGGACAGTGCACATCTTTTGGAACTGCCTATAATATCACTGGCACTAACATCAGCTAGCATATGCCTGAGCTGGCTAGTATCATGCTTTGAGCAATGAGAGGAGTGGGAGGACCATACAGCCAAGAGGGATTAAAGACAGTTGCACACTCTTGGACTCCTGGGCTTGGAAGACTGGCCAAAACTCATTTTGCTGATGATAAGGCCAGCGCTAAGATCATTGCGCCACTCTGGAGCATCCCAGTTGAGTCAGCATGGCTGAGTTAGTCTGAACCATAGCAGTAATTGCTGAAAAGCAAGACCAAAGGTCATTGTCTGAGGATTAAGGTGTTTGATGTACTAAGCGTTCAGTTTCAGATGTGAAGTGAACACATTCAGCTCACGTGATATGAAACTGTGCATGAGCCAAAACATCAGCTCAACTTTATATTATACAGGTCAGGTTTCCCAAACTTTTTAAAACAGAGACCAAAAAAGAGAAGATTTTGTCCCGTGTGACTCCAGCGTACAAAATACATAATTAATTCTTAATTATATTTTATATAATTATATAATTATAAATCTATATTTATACTAATGGTTAAAAGTTTTTAAAACTATTTTTAATTGAAAATAAATAAATAAATAACATAAATGAAAAACTTGCAGCTTTCCTGCAGCACTGGACATGAATTAAACCTTAGAAATGAATGCAATTCATCCTACAACAAGATAATGAGCCAAACTATTGTTAGAAAATATATAGACAGTAGCTTTAAATCATGTAAGAGCAGGAGAGTCTCCAGACTTCAGCTCCATCCAGCTGGTTTTTGATTAACCTTTTTTTTTTTTTTTTACCTTGGACAGTTTACCATTTTAAATTATTCACTGAACTTGAACTGCTTAACCATGAAAAAAACTGCAAAATCTGGGGTGGCATTTGTCCAGCAAGGAAACTGACACGTATACAATGAACTAACTGAAACATAACACACACATTATTGACTCTACCACTGTTAAAACAATGTTAAACAAAAGCACAATGCAGCCTAATGCACATTAGAAACAAGCCCTGAAGTCGAAGAGCGATGGAAAATCAATCGCAGGTAGGAAAATTATGTTAGAATTCGCAGCTATGGTTTTGACTGGCATATGGCATATGGTTTTGGTTGACTGAACGACTCCAAACAATTGAAGCCAGCACTTAAAGCTCTGCTGCTGACTTACTGTCCTCTCAGCCAAGATCAGGATTGTGAGAAGAACTGAACAGCATTGCAAAAACAACACTCTTCTCCTATTTTAACTAGGAAAACTAGATGCACACATCATTTTATTATTTTAGCCATTTTTGATTGCAACCCTAAGTATGTGAAACACAGATCTAAGGTGTTCTCTCACCTCTCACCCTCTTGCTCTTTGGCTCTCTCCTTCTCACTTTCTCCCTGTCTTTTTATTATCTCTACAGCGCCAGTGTGTGGAATATGCTTTGAAAGCACGTCCATTGCGGAGATACATTCCTAAGAACCGCTACCAGTATAAGTTCTGGTATGTGGTGAATTCCACTGGTTTTGAATATGTCATGTTCATCCTCATCATTCTCAACACACTTTGCCTGGCCATACAGGTAAGGGGGATCAGCTGTAATTCATTCACTAATGTTTCACCAGTGCTATAGAAGACTGTCCAACTTTGGATGAAAAATAATTCTTGACTATATTATGACATAAAAATGTGGAATGTATTTTTCACTACTTAAATGTAAACCTAGATGTTCAATTACCATCAAACTGCCTCAGATGTAATTGCATAACACAAACCACCTACATTTTATGTTAGACTTTTATTCACTTGAATGGAAATAGAAATATTTATTCAGTATTGTCAGAAAAAAATAAAAGAAAGTAAATGAAAGAAAGACATTAAAAAAATGTTAATCTGTTTCATTTTTCCTTCCTTAATCTTACTTGGCATACAGCATCATGGTCAGTCTCATCTTTTTAACTATGCCATGGACATTCTCAACATGGTATTCACAGGAGTCTTCACTGTAGAAATGTTCCTCAAACTTGTTGCCTTCAAACCCAGGGTAAGTCAACTGAATTTCCATAAAGATAAAGCTCCAGTACTGAAAACTAGTCTAGATTTGTTTTTGCATTTAGGAGCTCTTTATTTAAAGTACTGACAAGATGTAGGATTTCCTTTCCTTCCAAATTCTATTGGTTCCCTATACATCCTTAGTTTTTATGTTAACCCTTCCCCTTTCCTTCCTTCATTATCCTCCTGGTACCCTTCTTCTTCCCTCTCCCCATTTCTGGTGCGGTGCTAACCTTCTACGCATAGGGTTATTTTGGCGATGCCTGGAATGTGTTTGATGCCCTGGTCGTGATTGGCAGCGTAGTAGACATCATTCTGAGTCAGGTAGATGTGAGTATAGCCTTTCCCTCCCTTGTCTCACTCATTCCCTTATACGTCTTTCCTTTCCCTCCTCCTTTTGTCACCCTGGGCTTTCTCTGTAGGGCACAGGTCTCATATATCCTTTCTCTGTAACTTTTGTGTACTTCCAGAGCTGACACTTGGATCCAAATGCTCTAAATTGTGATGTTCTAGAGTCTAGAATTATGGTTACATGTGCAACAATGATTCAATATTAGTTCAACTAGGATCAATAATCTAAACGTTTTAATTGACCTAAGCATACCAGATTATTATTGGTCAGAATATTTCAGAACATGTAAACAGTTAGAACATGTTTTGAGCAGTAACCCAAAGCTCTGTGACACCAAAACAAACACAAGTCAAGCAAATGGGCACTTCTAAAGACTGCATGACATACTATACATTTTGTGCAAAATGGAATTGATTAAACATTAAAGCATAAGTGAATCGACTGAAGAACATCATGGAGGTGCTGTTATAAATGCACTGCTTTTTTTATTTATCTCTTGTAGTCTTACAGTTTCTTAGACTCTAGAAAGTTTGTGAACTATCTTTCTTTCTGCATAAATATGACTTAAAACCTCATTCTTTTTCCAGCCTGTTGAGCATCATCAACTCTTTTCTGAGGTCCTCAGAAATTTCCTCTGTCCATGCGTGAAAGTCAAAATTTGTCATTGTAAACACACTCAAGGCACCACAGCTAAATATGACCTCTGCATTTAACCCAGGTTATCACATGTGCAGCAGCGGGCAGCTATCAACAGCCCCAGGGAGCAGTATAGTGGGACGGTACCTTGCTCAAAGGTACCTCCTGGTCAGGACTTGAACCTGCAACCTTCGGGTCCCAAGGGCAATGTCCTACCCACTAGGTCACCACTGCCCAACCACTAGGTTACCACATGCCACGATACACTTCCACAAACCTGTGCTTTGAAGATTAGCTTTTGATAGATTCTTGTTTTTTCCTAAATTAAACAAGATTACCACTCGGCCCTGATTGACATCCCATTGCTTGAAAACACTTGACTTTAATTTCACTTTCACATTAAATGCTAATTCTAGAGATTTGCCACTCACACACACGTAATAGTGGATCATTTTTCTCAATTAATAAAAAAACCTTGTGTAATATTTTTGTCTTTTTAGGTAAACTATGTTCTACTTTTTGGAATGTACATGAAAATCTGATGATGTTTTATGTCATATTTATATAGAATTATAAAAACTTTGAATGCTTCACAAACTTTCAAGCACCCCTGTAAGTCTAATGTGTGCATGTAAACATAGTTCATATGAACTACTATGTAGTTTTATTTTTACATCTGTATCTATGGTAGTCATGCTCTGCTAAGGGGGCCATTGTGCTTGTGACAATCTTAAACATAATTTATAGTAGGCAGGTCATAATAAAATAGCAGCAGTTATTTTTGATGATTTACAGAAGTTTAGCTTACACTGAGGTACAAGTGATAGTTCAAAGAAAAATCACATATATTTCATTTAATACTGACACAAATACAGACAGTTAAACCTAAGAGATGACTACTGTTATTTATTTTAGTTTTGCAGTGTATTTAGGTCAATTTTCACTGTTAACAGTATGTCTTGCATCAGAATTGCAAAAATTTGACATTACTAAACAACTCAACAAGTGTATTCATTCAGGCCTGCAGTTAGTCACATGATGCTAATTGCTGTGGTATAAGCTACCCTTTTTTTTTAACTACCTTAGCCATGATTACTACTTAACACAATGATGCCTTGACTGATCAAGTACATGTTGGGTGAGGGGGAACATTTTAAATTTTAATATTAAAATAAAATTTGATTTTTCACCAAACATTGCTTTAATCAAAGTTATGCAGGATCACACAATCACTTTACTGGCTACAAGACTACAAGAATACATATTTTACACCAGTTAAAGATTATGTCTCTCAAACGCAATGTGCCCCCTTCGTTTTTTTTTCTATGGCTGTAACATCATAACTTTGACTTTCTTCTGTCTTTCTTTTCTTTCATTCTCTCTACTTCTCTTTCACTGTCTTTCTTCCATCTTCTCCCATATCTTGTTTGATGTGAGCAGCACTATTTCGCCGATGCATGGAACACGTTTGATGCCTTAATTGTTGTTGGTAGCGTCGTTGACATTGCAATCACAGAGATCAATGTAAGTAGTGGTGCCTCTGTGTGCTTGGCTGTTTCCTCCCAGGTCAAGTGAAGGGTCTTGCAGTGCAGCCCTTTTAAGAGACACTAGCTTTTTCTTGTTTTTTGACTTATGTAGATGTGTTCCAGTTTGCTGATGCAAGTGAATAATTGATAGACAAATTCTTGAAAATGTTCTGATGTTTTTCAAAGGCAGTGCTCCAAAGCAACGGCAAGGCCCTGCACTCCCACATGCAGTATTGTACTGTAATTCATATTTTGGATTCATTTATGCTTGTATAAGTTCTGTACACACACACACACACCCACATATGTGGAGATGTAAATATTAATGCAGGATTACAGTATACACTCATGAGCCACTTCATTACGTGTCTACCTTGTATCATTTTTACTGCATTATTGTCATCACTGGCCAGAAAAAAACTAGAGGAAAAATAACACAAAACTGTTCATTGTAATAATTTTACTTGATAATTTTACACTTGCAAGGTGGACCAAGAGATAATGTGAGTAATGAAGTGGAAGTAAGTAAGAAAAGTGTTTAAGAACACAGTATGTGATCCACTTTTTGTATGCACTCACTCACACACACACACACACACAGACACACACACCAACATGCTACTACTATGTCAGTGTCACTGCTGTGCTGAGAATTATCCACTACTTAAACCATATTTGCTCACTGGTGGCATTATGAGGGTCCTGACAATTGATGAAAAGGGGGCTAACAAATGATGCAGAGAAACAGATGGACTATGATAATGCAGGTATGTTTACTTAATAATTTGGCTCATTGGTGTATATTATGTAAGTATGAATTGCATATAATTCTGTTGATCACTTGCCATCTGTACAGTATATTTTTTGTTCATTATCTGAAATGGTTGTTTTCAACTCAAACTTAAAGTGTACACGTTTGCACACGTATGACAATAGATATTTCTGTGTTTCTCATTTATAATTTGCTGAAAAATAAATGTTGGATTTGAAAAAGGCTGAAGGCAGAGTGTGGGTAGGTAAATGCATGCTAGAAAAACCTTCTATGGTACCTGTAAATGCTCTGCATATAAAACTGTTCTTTGCTACATCTAAATTCTTATATTTGAATGTGTATATATACTAGGGCTGTCATATTTAGCACATTACCAACATTATTAGTTTTAGTGATTATTTATTTTTAAACAGTGCTAAAGCATATTTCTGTTGAGTCCTTTAAACACCAGTAGTAGTGGAGCCTGAAACCTGGCTGTTAATGCACTGAATGTTGTTATAAGAGTATAGACCTCCTGTTCAAATGCAACTTTTAAATAGCTTTTAAAGCAAAACCTTCTGCCTACTATGCAGGACAGTTCTGGCAAGAGTACTATAGCTGACCAGGAGGAACCTTGCAAAAGTAAAAGCAAAGTGGACAGCCACAGTTCCCCTCAACTGCATCCACTGTTCCAACAATCTAAAAAATGTAGGAAACCAGCTACAATTACAACGGAACTGGAATCAGTGACTGTATGTATAGCAAACACTGATCAGCCATAACATTAACACCACCTGCCTATTATTGGGCAGGTTCTCTTCGTGTTGCTGAAACAGTAGTGACCATGGTGCATGGTGTGGTCACCATTCGGTCAGATTAAGCATTAACATTTTGTGCAACAGGAGCTCAGTATCAGTGACCCTATGGTTCCCATGACCCAATTCAGCAGGCGTCTTTTCTTGGATCACGTTTGGTATGTACTAACTACTGCAGACCTGGATCACTCCACAAGACCTGTTGTTTGAAGATGCTCTGACTCAGTCGTCTAGCCATCAAAATAAGGCCCTTGTCAAAGTGGTTTAGATCCTTACACTCATTCTATTTTTGCTGCATCCAGGACATCAACTGCAAGAAGAGTGTTCACTTGCTCACTCCCCTGCCAGGTGCTATTGTAATGAAATAAGTCAAGTTAAGTTTATTTCTATAGCGCTTTTTACAACTGAACACAAAGCAGCTTTACAGAATCCGTGTCCGAGCCCCCAAAGAGCAAGCTAAAGGCAACAGAGGCAAGGAAAAACTCCCTAAGCTGTAGAAAGAAACCTCAGGAAGAACTGAGGCTCAGAAGAAGGAACCCACCCTCCTCTGGTCTACACCAGATAGCAATAACAAACAATAGAATAAATAAATAAATAAATAAATAAATAAATAAATAAATGAATGAATGAATGAATGAATGAATGAATGAATGAATGAATGTTCTCAGTATAAATACGTGGCAGCCGTTCCTTGTGTACCAGGTGTCGCAATGACATAATAATGTTATTCAGTTCACCTGTGGTTTTAATGTTAGGGCTGATCAGTGTGTGTGTGAGGTATACACTCATAGGATGCAACGTGCAAACTGCTGTGGAAATCACATAAATATTGAGTTCACGTAATGTGAACCATGCTTTTACATTATTAAAATATTGAAAGGGATAAATACATTTTAATGAAGCTTAGTTTTAATCACTTATTATCTATTACAAAATGCCTTGCTTTTAAATATAAATAATGTTTTTTGGGGGTTTTGCAAACAAGAGAAAAAAAACTATTAATTGTCATTAAATACAAAAAGTAATGTGTTTCATCCTGTTTAAATATTTGAATCACTTAGCAGCCCTAATATATACACTTGCTATGCCATTACTAATACTGTACTATGTATTGTGTTATTTTGTTCTACATTAAGAGATGCTGCAAAGATATTAATTTCTTTAATTTTGATAGCATGCATGTGGAGTCTAAAATACATCCAGTTTGACCAATGTGAAAGAAAAAAATGTTTTGTGTACTGTTCTATTCTACTGTGCATAATATTCTGTATCAATGAATGTCACGATGAAAGGTTTGCTGTAGGGAAGTTTTAACATTAGCCCTTTGATTTCTAAGCAGACAGAAGCTCCCATAGTTGTGGCAGTGGAGCAAGGGGTAAGACGCCCCTTACCTCCATTGTTAATTGATGTTACTTGTTAAAAAATACTTCACACAAGCAAAGCTCACATGGCTAAGGATGGATGAAAGCTAATGGTGATCTTTTAGCTCATCTTTAACAGCCTTTCATCCAATTTAGCAATGTCTGTTTTTGGGTGAAGTGTTCTGTTCTGTGTTCCGTCACGTTTTTCTCTGTTTCTTGACCGCCTTTGGAAGAAAGGATGTGTTATGTTTTTTTTTTGGACTGCACTTTTGTGAAGATGAAGAAAGTCGTCAAGTTGAGGTCAAAACCACTGAGTGCATGTGTCTAAAAACAGAATGACCCAAAGTCATGGACAGGGACATGAAGTGCATCACTGGAAATGAAGTCCATGTTCACAGCATCTGATTATGGATGCGATCATTTATGCTGGCATAGATGATATGCTCCGCATGTGTCCCTGCCTGTAATGTTTCAAGCGCACATACTTACAGACTCACAGAGCAATTGACAAAATATTTAGTGATGTCTTTGTGATTCTCCCTTATTGGAAAATACCTTTGTGATGCGATAATTGTAATAACAAAAGCAATGTAATAAAAGCAAAATTCCTTATTTTCATTCAGGGATGTCAGTTTGTTTTCCTCTGCTTTCTTTTGGTTTTTAGAACACTGAGGACAGCGCTCGAATCTCCATCACGTTTTTTCGGCTATTTCGCGTCATGCGTTTGGTCAAACTGCTGAGCAGGGGAGAGGGCATTCGGACACTTCTCTGGACATTCATCAAGTCATTTCAGGTCTGATTAACATGGCTGTTCTGTTTTCTCAACACTCCCTAGTATGGTGATAACGAATTTGAAATGAATACTTTGTTTTCTCTCTCTCTCTCTCTCTCTCTCTCTCTCTCTCTCTCTCTCTCTCTCCCCCCTTCCAGGCTCTTCCCTATGTTGCATTGCTTATAGCCATGCTCTTCTTCATCTATGCTGTCATTGGGATGCAGGTAACACTATATGAAATAAGTATTTTCACATATATCTGCAGTTTTTGAGGTGACAGTATAACAGCATGCTCAACAGCATCATTATGCAAGAAAGTCCATTATCTGATTTGTTAAAAGGACGTTGGTGTAATTTACATCCATGCCTTTTTTTGTAGGTCTTCGGGAAGATTGCAATGGTGGATGGCACCAGCATTAACCGTAACAACAACTTTCAGACTTTTCCACAAGCTGTACTCCTCCTTTTCAGGTACAGTGGTGCTTAAAAGTGTGTGTACCCTTTTCTATGGTTCTGCAATTTCTTTTAAGACATCATCAAATTTTCACAAAAAAATTTAAAAAGATTCTCCTCTCTCTCTCTCACATATATATATATGGGAGGGGGCAGCTTCAGCTCTGGGATGCTGGTGGGCTTCCTTATATTAAGTGCTCACCACAACATTTTTTTTTTTGCATGACCCATGCATGACCCACTTTCTCTCACAATTCAGTTTATGAACAGATGGTATAATTCAAAATTCATTGTTGTAGCAATGATGGCAGGCTTTCCTGGCCCATATGTAGCAAAACAGGACCAAACCATCTCCAAACATAATACTTTTCATTTAAAGAGAACAGTTCTGGTTTGGTTTTACCCATTCTACAAAGTTTTTCTATCAACCCTATGGCTTGTCCATGTAAACTTTGAAGCTTCTCTGTATTTATAAACCTCATTTTGTAGGAAATTGCTGTATACAGTACAGCACGCCATTAATCAAAACTACTTTTCTGTCCATCTTGCTCTCAGGTGTGCTACAGGGGAGGCTTGGCAAGAGATCATGCTAGCATGTTTGCCTGGTAAGCTGTGTGACTCTGAGTCTGACTACAACCCTGGTGAGGAGAGAACCTGCGGCAGTGGCTTTGCAATCATCTATTTCATCAGTTTCTACATGCTCTGTGCTTTCCTGGTACTTGCAAATATGCTGTGACATATATTTGTTTCACAAATGTGTTGATTTGCCGTTGTGCTGGCTGATATTTTATTTTGATATTTTTTTTCAGATCATTAACCTGTTTGTTGCTGTCATCATGGACAATTTTGACTATCTGACACGCGATTGGTCAATCCTGGGACCCCATCATTTGGATGAGTTTAAAAGGATTTGGTCTGAATATGACCCAGAGGCTAAGTGAGCTTCTCAGTTTTGTGTGGGGTGAGGTCTGGGGTTTAGAATGTGTGGACAGTCATATGCAAATTTTGGGTGCCCCAGGTCAAATGGCATGTTTTAGTGATTTTCTAAGTGAAATACATAGACATCCTCTACACTGTACAATGTAACAATACATTAAATGCACATTTTTTCTTTAATATTCTTTGTTATTTTTAATGCTAAATTTAATGTATTTGAAAAGATGAAACTTAAAACATGGCCTATGCAAAAGATACATTAACAGCTAGAATTTGCCAAAAACATGTAGTTTGCATATGACTGTATCTGTGTGGTTGCTGTTGTTATTGTTGTTGTTGTTACAGAATGTGTAAATCTTTTTCAGAGGCAGGATTAAACACTTGGATGTGGTGACATTACTGCGTAGGATCCAACCACCACTGGGTTTTGGCAAACTATGTCCTCACAGGGTGGCTTGCAAGGTGTGAGCAAACGTGACTGTACACACATTTACACATACATCGCATATATGTTCAGTAGAGAGGTTGCTGATGTGCCTTAATCAGAGAATAAATGAACTATAATAGGGGGCAAACACATGGGAAATACAGGGTCATATGAGCACATGGAAATATGAAGATAGCAGCAATAAGAATGTAATCAGACTGTGTATAAACTGTTCTTCAAACAGATATAAACATATTTGCAAATCAAGAAGACAAACACATTCAGGCAGCTAGAAAAACAAAGGTACACTACACTCTATACTGGGTATACTCAAAGGCACAATATAACGCATGTGTATTATATAACCCTGTTCGTAAAAAAATATTTAATTGTAAAAATAAAGAAAAATTGAGTATATCTAAAGGTCAATAAGCCTCAAGAATACAATATGCAGTTGACATATTCTTTTGAATTTTATGATACCAGAAATGATCAGAAACACTTACAGATGAAACTCGAAAAATTTGAATATCGTGCACAAGTTCATTTATTTCAGTAATTCAACTTAAAAGGTGAAACTAATATATGATAAAGGCTCATTACATGCAAAGTGAGATATATCAACCTTTTATTTGTAATAATTTTGATGATTGTGGCTTACAGATTATGAAAATCCCAAATTCAAAATCTCTGAAAATTATAATAATACATGAAATCAATAAAAAAGGATTTTAAATAGAGAATCTCTGAAAAGTATAATCATGCATATGTACTTAGTAATTGGTTTGGGCCCCTTTTGCATGAATTACTGCCTCAGTGCAGCATGGCATGGATGCTAATACCTTGTGGCACTGCTGAGGTGAAATGGAAGACCAGGATGCTTCAATAACTGCTTGCAGCTCTTCTGCATTGTTCAGTCTCATGTCTCTTATCTTTCTCTTGGCAATGCCCCATAGATTCTGTATGGTGTTCAGGTTAGGCGAGTTTATAAAGCTAATAAAGCACAGTGGACCAACACCAGCAGATGACAAATCAACACAGACTGTGGAAACTTCATACTTGACTTCAAGCATCTTGGATTGTGTGCCTCTCCATTCTTCCTCCAGATTCTGGGACATTGGTTTCAAATGAGATGCAAAATTTGCCTCATCAGAAAAGAGGACTTTGGTCCACTGTGCTTTATTAAGCCTAGAGTCAATGCAGCCATCTACCAGGACATTTTAGACTTCCGCAGACAAGCTTTATGGAGATGCTGACGTTTTCCAGCAGGACTTGGCACCTGCCTCCACTGGCAAAAGTACCAAAACCTGGTTCAATGACTATGGGATTACTGTGCTTAATTGTCCAGCAAATTCACCTGACCTGAACCCCATAGAGAGGTTTACAGACTGCATGCATGGTAACACCCAGAATATGCATCTGTGGAATGATGGCACAGAAAATTGATGTTACATATGTGGCTGATAACATATTTGACTTTGTCGATTGTCTTAAACACGTGTTTGTAAACACTGCTGGGTACAGACATAGCAGCTAGACAGAGACACAAGCCTCAGAACTAAAAGAATTTAAGCTTTTGCCTTTGCAGATGTATATTTTGAGAAGATGCAGCAAAAATGTTATGTCATGCGGTCACAGTGTGCATGCCAGTTCATTATGTTTTCTATACTCCTCTACTGTTTTTCTGCCCCTTTTAAATCCTCTCATGAGCATGCAGTTTGTAGGTGGGTTGTGCCTGTGCTTGTACACACATTTGGCCTGTCTCTGTTTCACACAAGTATAGACCCACACAAAGCAGTTTTTACAGATGAAGCTGTTATAATGTCTGAACATTGACATGACTCTGACATAAAATCTCATTTGGTCATTTTAGAGGTTGGTGGCCATGAACATGCCTCTAAACAGTGATGGTACAGTCATGTTTAATGCCACCCTCTTTGCTCTGGTCAGAACTGCACTGAAGATCAAGACCGAAGGTAAGGGGTTTACTAAGGTTCTTTTTACTAGGGGTACCTAACCATATTGGTATTATATATTAGAATTTGGTCATTTTAGGTCATTTTTAATTTATTATGTTTTTGTTGATGACCTTGTGTCATGATTGAGGAGTGCTTGGAGGCAGATGCAGGTAATTAAAGGAGTCTTTTATTGAGACCGTACAGCAGCAGTACAGAGAGGCAGTCTGAAATCGTCATCAAAAAACACTTCCAAAATCACAAAAACCAGTAATCAGATACTTGTGGGCTAAGGCTGAGGTAAGTCGTAAATACACAAGCTATGGGTCCAAACCAGGAAATCTAAGGAACTACGGATGATTGTCAGGATACACACTGACGGCGTAAGCTTCCCCCCTCTCCTGTATTTCACGGTACACTAAGTAGGGATGGTGATCAGCTCCCTGACAGCCCTCACCTTCAGGTCCCTTGTAGAAAGCCATACTCGGTCACCGGGCTTGTATTGGGGCTCCTCAGTTCTCCGTTTATCGACCTATACCTTTTGTCTCCTCATCGCCTCAGTCAAGGTGGTGTGTGCCCCCTCCCAGACCTCCTCTTCCTTCCGGAACCACTCGTCCACTGCTGGCACATTGGAGGACGACCTGTCCCAGGGGAATAGAGGAGGCTGGTAACCGAGCACACACTGAAAAGGGGTGAGGAGGGTAGAGGTTCTCCGGAGAGAGTTCTGGGCATACTCAGCCGAGGGGCAGGAACTGGGCCCATTGATTTTTTTGGTTATGACTAACTTCTAAGGAATCTGCCCAGCTCCTGATTTAGCCTCTCAGCTTGCCCGTTTGATTGGGGGTGGTAACCGGAAGTGAGGCTTACTACAGTAATTACATCTGTTATACTACAGTAATTACGTCTGTTATTTATTTTATTACTACGAGCAATGCGTTGGTCTTCCGTGTAGCACCACTCTCAGTGTTACTCTATGCAATGCGAACATTTGATTGTTTCCTCTGTCTTGGAAGTCGCTTTGGATAAACGCGTCAGCCAAATGAATAAATGTAAATGTAAATGTACAATGTATATTGTAACTATTCTGTAGTTCCCAGGCTGAGCCGACAGGACTGATTTGTGTGTGCTGTAGACTCAGGGTCACTGAGAATGGAGTGTTCTCAGTGATAGAGTCCCCCAAAAGATGTAGGACGTCCCACAGACACAGACAACAGAGGAAGCAGCAGATTCACAAGGCCTCAGAGCATTGAGGTCCCTCTAAATCTACTCTGACCAAAATCAAAGTATATTTTATAGCAGATTTCGGTGGAACCAGTTTCAACCAGTTGTGACCTCAGTAGCCAAAAGTCTGGATTAAGATGGAAGTGTCCTTGATAGGAGATTAATTGTAGAAATAAAGCAAAGTTAAGCTAATGCAGTACGTGCATGTGTAGAATCACTATGTGTGTTCACCATTTCCAGCCTACTCGTGCGTCAGAGGTGAATAGTAAATAGTAATAAAGCGCCGGATAGTCCGGCCTTGATTGATGATTAGGCGCGGAGAGACGTGTATTTTGAAATCATCTCAGTTTGTAATCGGTCAAAATGATTCCTAAAGTTTTAAGTGACCTTGGGCCTGGAGTGTCCGAATTCAGGCCAAACACAACAATTGTTTCTTGTTTTATTAGTTGTGTTGATTGTATTTGTTGATTGTTAGGGTTCTTTGGTGTCATGGTCTGATTATCGGTTTTGTTTTACCCACCCCTTTCACTCTTTTGTAGGGTGTTCCAGGTCATTTACCAAACATTTGTATATGGTATCATGTCAAGTGAAGTCAAGTAGGCTTTTATTGACATTTAAACCATATAAAGTTCACAAAGTACACTGTGAAACAAAACAATGTTCCTCCAGGACCACAGTGCTACACGAAACACAGGACCACAAAAACTACACAACTAACAACATAAAGTGCATTGTGTGCAAAGATGTGCAAACATTGCAGAACACTGCAAAGACAGTGCAAACACAGACAGATACGAACAAAGACAACAGTGACCAGTCCATTTATGGGACCACCAGATGCAAGGTAGCAGGATGTGCAAATACAATAATGTGCATTGTAAACATTGATACAGGGGGCCAGAAGAATGTAGCAGCACAAGTTAGTGTGTGTGTGTGTGGGTGTTGACAGTCCCTGAGTGTTTAAGAGTCTTATTGCCTGGGGGATGAAACTATTGCACATTCTAGTAGTGAAGGCTGAATGCTTTGGTACCTTCTTCCAGACGGCAGGAGGGAGAACAGTTTGTGTGAGGGGTGTTGGTTCATCCACAATGCTGGTGGCTTTGCGGATGCAGTGTGTGGTGTAAATGTCCGTGATGGAGAAGAGAGAGACTCCAATTATCTTTTCAGTGACCTCACTATCCGCTGCAGGGCCTTGCGCTCCATGACTGTGCAATTTCCGAATCAAACGGTGATGCAGCTACTCAGGTTGCTCTCAATGGTTCCTCTGTAGAACATGATGAGGATCGTTGGTGGAAGATGGGCTTTCCTTAGTCTTCTCAGAAAGTAAAGACGCTGCTGGGCTTTCTTGGCTGTGGAGTTGGTGTTCAGGGACCAGGTGAGGTTCTCCGCCAGGTGAACACCAAGGAATTTGGTGCTTTTGAAGACCTCAACGCTTGAGCCGTCAATGTTTAGTGGAGGGTGGTCACTTGTGGTTCTCCTGAAGTCAACAACCATCTCTTTTGTTTTGTCAACATTCAGAGACAGGTTGTTGTCTTTGCACCTGTCCGTTAGCCACTTAACCTCTTCCCAGTATGCTGACTCATCGTTCGTGCTGATGAGACCCACCACAGTCGTGTCATCAGGGGCTGAGCACACAACCCTGTGGCACACACCAATGCTCAGTGTGGTGGTGCTGGAGGTGTTGTTCCCAATTCTAACTGACTGAGGTAACAGGACCCAATTACATAGGGAGGTGTTCAGGCCCAGCAGGCTCAGCTTTTCAGTCAGGTGTTGGGGGATGATTGTGTTAAATGCTGAACTAAATTCTATGAACAGCATTTTAAGACATCTTTTGTATTTATCATTTGTGTATTTTTTCTTTAATGTGTGCATCAGGAAATTTGGAACAGGCCAATGAGGAATTGAGGGCTGTCATCAAGAAAATTTGGAAGAGAACTAGCACCAAACTACTGGATCAAGTGGTGCCTCCTGCAGGAGGTTGGAAACCCAAACACACACAGCCACACACACGCTTGCTTATGAGCTTGTGCTTATATACTGCATATTTGTGACCAGAATGCGTGAGAAAGTGTTGCTTCTTTAGTAAGATCTGATATAAGTTATGGAATTTTAGAGTAGATAAGAACATACATCTCTCAGACAGACACCCATGCATAAGCACACACAACAGATTCTCTTGATGTCTCACAGCTTCCCACATTTTGTTACCACTCAGCGGTTATATTATTTATATATTATAAGACCTTGTGACAAAGATACATAAGATACTATGCATTAATTATACAGTTGACATGCACACCTTGCAATCATATGTAATAAATCCAGAAGAATTTTTCCCATTTTACCTGTTAAAACCTTATTTATGAATAGTACTGTCTATGAATAGTACTGTTATACTGTCTAGTATAATGCCTTTAACTGAACATTGTAGTGCCTATCACAACCCATAGCTACTGCACAGATAAGGATTTAAACTGGTACTTTTTGGAAGAAATAACAGTCACTAAATAGTCTAATTTATCACAATGAATCCTTTAGATATTTCTTCATAAAATGACCCATAGCTTCAGATTCTCAGTCCTATTAGAACCCACTTAAACAAATAAGTCAACAATATTATACTACATCAGTATATGTATATACTTTATATACCTAAAATTAATACCAAGCTAAATATAGAGGTTTATATATTTTTACCACTCACAATGACTTAGTATTATCAAGTATAAGGACCTCAGAAAAAGAATTATGTATGTTCACCAAACTGGAAAAGTAGAAAACTAGAACCTAAACTAAAACTAGCACCTGTGTCAGCAATGTGTCCCCCTTTAAGTAGCTAAACTCACAAAATAGAATATAGTGTATATAATTTTTGGCCAAGTTGCTTAAGTAAGTACCTAGGTATTTAGGAAGGAGGAAATTAATAACTTTAGTTAAATAACTTTATTAACTTTAAATTAAATTCATATAATAAGTTTTTATAAATGTTAAATTGTCTTTGCCAGACAACTGGAACTGTGCTAAAACCTTTTCAGGCGTTTTCTAGAATTAAGGTATTGGGCTCGATGCTTAGTAAAAAGTTGGTCACTGTCAGGTGAAGATAATGTCATGCGAAAACGTAATCCTCATACACAGTACCACCTCAGAGAGAAGAAACCCCAGTATGTTAAATGTAAGGGGAAAACATAATGTTAAACATTAGTATATAACACAATTTTAAGAAAGTTCATTCACAAAGTCGCTGCTTGCTTCACCTGTTTCTCAACTGCTTTCAATGTAATAGTCAAATTGCACTGTATTTTTGTATTTAACAAAACATTGCTAAGCTGTGCTGGCTATTGCTTCTTAGGTTGCATGATTAGTGCTTGCATGCTTTGCCACCTGTTAATGCTTATTTCTCTTTCTTCCTGAGCTTCTGTTTTCCACAGTACCTCTATCACTCACTCTGCTAGCTTGCTCTTGCTCCTTGCACTAATGAGTTACCTGAAGCAGTTCTGTTTTAGGCCAATGGCATGGAACTAGTTACCTGTCACTTAATTGTCCCCAAGCTCACTTATTCAATGTGTTTCAGACCCTTTGGTGCTTATTCTTATGGGAAAAAAGCTGAGTGTTTGCACTTTTTTCTAAGAAAATGCACTTTGCTTTCTTAGCAGCTGCTTGCTTGCATCAAATAGCTTTGAGACACTGTTTGTGACTTGGCTTCAGCTGGCTAATCATCTTGCTCCACATATTGCCTCCACTATAGCTATGTGTCTATAATATCTAGATTTATTACCTCCTTCCACTACACCACTAAATGTTTAAATATTGTACCTGCAAGGCCAGATTCATGAAACCCAACAGTAACCTCACTTCACCTTGCAAAATGTGCTTCAAGATAAATAAGACTAATTATGAAGTCACCATTTTGGTGAACAGAGTGCCAGGTTCTTCTTAGCACCTTGATGTTTGTATGTAAATACACAGTAAAGACCAATGCTCAGCACATGGATGTGCAAAAAAAACCAAACATGATTCTAAGAAAAGAATGAAAAATATTTACAAACTGTGTCAAATGTAACAAGAACGTCTATCCACAGTCGAAGTAGAGATGAGACAAAAGGTTAAGCGCATGACAAACTGAATGGTTGATTTTAATCTTTTTGGTGCAACTTTATCTTCTGTTTACGTGTTTGTCTGGTGTAGCTCATGTGATTATCGAAGTGTTAGAGTTAAGCAGGTTAAGTTTAGAGTGAGGGTAATTGATATTAAATTTAATATAAATTGAAGGCAAATCATCTAGTGTGTTTTCAAAATAAAGTTTTACCCTTCATTTAAATCAAGCTAAAGCAAAAAATGGTCTCTCCTTAATCTATATATGGTTTTTATCTGATTGGCGGAGCCATGTGTATGTAAAATACCCAGTATTGCATTCTGTATCAAGGTGCTCCTTATCAGGCAGATTACCTTCATCTTCAAAAGTCTTTTATATGTTTTCATTAGTTAACCGAGGGAGTTTATTCTGATGATTTCCATGTAGAGTGTGGCAATATGATGTGTATTGTTATTATTATTATTTTTATTATTATTGTTGTTATTATTATTGTGATAAATTGCATCACACTATGCCACAAAATACAATATTTCAGATATTGTCAATACTAAAACAAACTGTATTTTTGATTGTAAAAAGAACATAATTAGTTCTGTTTAATTGGATGTAGTGCAATTCAGTGTGGGAAATGACTATGGACAATTACTGAGCTTATAGTTTTTGGTAGTATATTTAAATGTGCCACTATTGGTAATTCTTTGTGTTAGCAGATGTGAGGTCAAATAAGTAAACATATAAATTCTATGAACAATTGGAGTATCATTTATTTAATTTTTTGGTATATTGCCCACCACTGCTTGCAGGTGTAAACCTGTTTGAAAACATTGTAGTTAATCATTCACTTCCTAATTACTTGTTAATCGAAACAATTTTACCATAAGGCTAGTTCCAAAGTGTTTAGTAATGAATCAAAAACAGCACAAGCAAATGCAAACATAATAATGCCACATACAGTATCCTTCAAGCCATAAAACAAGCCAGCAACATCATTTAGGAATGAGGAAACTGGCAACCAAGAAACTATTTTCTCTTTTTGCCATGGTAAATCAGTGCAGTGGGTTTTATGAATCTGGCAATTTGTGTTTCAAGTTCATTCTGTATAGTCCCTTTGAAAGAATATTCCATTATTAGAGTAATTCAACTTTTCCAGTAAATTGATAGTTCACTTTCCTGCTAAAAGCATAAAGCCTAAATGCATATAATATGCAAATGTGTACTTTGAAATTTCTTGCTAACAATGTCTCTATACTATTCAATATACAGAATCTGTGTGATTAGATCTTAATGATGGAAATGGTTAAGTTTTTAAAAAACATTAGTGGCATGACATAAATGCTGTATTGCTGACAATGCTTCCAAAGCTTAAACAGTGTATTGTGGCCTTTCTGGAGTTTGAATTAGAACTTTGCTTTAGACTCGCAAACCATATGAATAGCACTAATAATATGCAGTCTGGCAACAGGAGCATTCACAATATGTACTATGAACAATACAGAATATACAGATCTTCTATAGTACTGGGATGGTCGCCTCTTTTATAAGATGAAAATCCAGGCAATGACTTCTTCCAATGTTAGAATAAGTTATAATTATACTTGTTGACCCAGAAAGCGGTTGTGTGGTCTGTTCACTCAGATGATGAGGTAACGGTGGGGAAGTTCTATGCCACTTTCCTGATACAGGACTACTTTAGGAAATTCAAGAAACGCAAAGAGCTAGGTCTTGTGGGACGGCACACTTCCAGCCTTAACACCACCATTGCGCTACAGGTGAGATGATGTGTTTATGATATGTCATACATAAAAATTGTTTGCTGGATGTGATTTTATGGGAAGGTAACGGACTGAAAGGATGCATGCCCATACATGCTTTAGTGCTTGCAGTTAAAACAGTGTAGCTGTATAAAGTGAAACAGCATGAAGGTGCCAGAGAGAGTTGAAATGAAAAGATTTAATTGTATGTGTGTGATATATATCTTTGTCCCACGGTAGGCTGGTCTTCGCACGCTACATGATATTGGCCCTGAGATTCGCAGAGCCATATCATGTGACCTACAAGATGAAGGTCTGGTGGACTTCAACCCTGATGAAGAAGAGGAGATATACAGGGTAAAGTGTTTAATATATTTGAAGGATACATGGCTTTAGTTTGACACCAAAGGTTCTACACATTTCTGTAGTTATGCATTGAGTGTCTTCCTCAGGTAAAGCAGTTTTTAAAAACAGTTGTATCCATTTAAGACACAAGGGGAGAAGTGAATTTAAAATAGTAATGTAATGTCTATAGGAGTGAGGAAATCCAAATCCTGATGAAAACATGTAGTTATGAATCTATGTGTGCATTGGGCTGTATCCATATGTATCCACATTCAGTGTTTGCTGCTGAAAGCAAAATAAATGTAATATAGTATAGTATAGTATATTTACCATATATTATTTTTAATACTTATAATGAATACACTGACTCAAATAGGATTTACCTTATATGATCTGATTAGTTCACATGAAGGCCATTCATTTTTTGGACATCGTAAAGACATAGGCCTAGAGGTACTTAGTAAATCCAGAAAACGGCAAGGCAGGGAGTAATGCTTTATCCTCCTTCTCTTCTTAGAGAAATGGTGGTCTCTTTGGAAACCACCTGAATCATGTAAATGGAGACCACCGAGGCTCCAGCCACTGCACTGTCACCCAACGACCACTACAAGTCCCACCTCCTCCTTTCTATGTCCAGGTTGATCCCCCTCCTCACCCGCTCTACTCCTCAAATCAGGATTCTTGCCCTTATTCCCATTCGAACCCCACCTTTTCATACCTCAAGTCTCCCAAATCCTCAAACTCCAACCTCAACAATGCCAATGTGCCATGTGGGCCCACGTTATCCAACGGTGGGCGGTGTCCATCTCGCACTGATGAACCCAGGAGCCGTCTGTCTTCACTGGGTTCCTACCTCAACCTTAGGAGTGATGGAGAGTTGCACCAAAAGTCTCATTTAAAGAGGTAAGAGCGCTTTTTTGGCTTCACACAAAAGTATATAGCTGGAAACAGTTATATTAGGCTTTACTTGTGAAAGGCTGTGTAAATACTGTTGCAAAGAAGATTAATTAAAAAATCTTTTTACTTAATTATAATCACATTTGATGTTCTCCTTATATATTTAAAAGTGTTATAAAAACAGAATTTCTTGATTACCTTGGTTCTGAATACACTACATAAATATACTTGATAACTGGACAGAATGTGCCACTTTGTTCTGTAAAAAAGACTCAACTGCTTCCATCCCAAATTACGGTAGAGCAGAACATGATTTAAACGTGTAAAAAAAAAACCAAGAAAGTAATAAAACCTTATTTCAGTTGCAAATTTAAATGCATGAAAGAATTATAACACATATGAAGCAACTTATATTCAGTTTTTCTCTTCATAAAACCATGTTTTTAGTAACCTCTGATGTGAATTTTTCAAACTGGGTTACTCAATGTTCATGCTTGTCTTAACTGGCCACACAGAAGATTATGTTTTCCTAACAGAAAATCTTTCTTGAGAAACTGTTCTTACTTGGTAATCTCTTATCCTCTATGATGCATCCAACCATACGTTCATCCATTCATCCATCCATCCATGCATGCCTGTATTTGTCTTTTTGTGAACACCTTTGCTTGATGGGAAAGACCACTTTACTGTAAGACCTATTAAGTATTAGGTATATTAGTTCTAATTTTTTTCCCCACACTTTCTACACAATCTAATAATTAAGATGTGAAATAATTCATTAGAAAGCAGTTAAGATTTCTGGAATTTTAAGATTTTAGGCATCAAACGTTTATCAGAATCTTAAAACAATGTCTTCATTAGACATTATAATGGTAACAATTTTATGTAATATCTTTTTGTGATATAACACACATCAAAGCACTCTAAATGACTATATATGTATAAATTAAGTAAGGAAACACAAGACCCTTCAAGATCACACAAGACCCTTCAAGGTCATACAAGTAAAGTAAAAAATTAACACTTAAAAGGTGCAAGACAAGTAACCCTAACAAAAGTTGAAAATTAGCTAAAAGGTTTAGCTAAGTGTTCCTCGCAAGTGCTGTTTCAGAATGGCAGTATATTTCTGCTGCATTTTCCCCTGTTGGGACACTGAATGTTCAGTAACATGTTGCCTTTAAAGTTATGCCAATAAAAATAACAAAGTGTTAACAATCTTTTGAACAGATTTACACATCCTAGTACTCGTATCTCTTCTCTGTGCAGAAACTATACAATTTTGTTTTTACTGAAAAAAATCACATTTTAGGTCGGATGCAACTGCTGGTTGCCATCCCACTTTCTGCCGGGAAGACCCCACTCATGGGGAGCTCAGCGATGATGACAGAGCCTCAGGGGAGTATTACAGTGGAGAGGAGTATCAGGAGGAGGAAGTCATGCTCTCTAGGCACAGGTATGAACATTGGAGGGCATGAACAGCATCGTCTCTATTAATGAGCTTTTGAAAATCAGCAAAAATGAAACAATCTGTCCTCAGTAGAAAATGCAAAGTTGTTCTAACATGATTAGAGAGCTAACTCTAGTCCTAAGTGTTAGATTAGTCTAACCATGTTGAGCTATCTAATGACGATGTGTTGGTGGCAGTTCAAAAAGATGTGGTGGCTAGCTTCACAACGTTCAGAGGAAGCACATGCTAGCCTTCACCCTTCCAGTTTTGGTGGTAACATTCACCCATCAACTGGGGGAATCCTGGGGAAAGAGTCAACAATTTAATTTAATCATAAAAAAAAAAACCTGATAACTGTACCTTTATCGTCTTAGTACCAGCACCGATACTGGCACAGTACAGATACAGATGAACCATGACTTTGACACCTACGTGCTACTGACAATTGCATGCATGACAGTGTGTGAAATATAACTGAGGCAAGCAGTATGTTGGTGATGTGGGATTTCTCAAACTTGAGACTTGAGCATGCCTGCACATCGCTCCATCTTGAAATGACACATATCACTGCATGGTAGACAAGTGCAAATGCTACCTGATTTTTTACTTAGTGTTATCATTAACAGTGTTACAAACTGAATTAGCTGATCGGTTATTTTTTTTCAGTTTTCTGGGGTGCCTGTTGTTAAATTATCATAACTTGGTTTCTGATTGACATATCTTAAACTTTCCAAATATAAAATAAAGTGTTATGTGTACAAAGAACCAATTCCAGCTGACCATGGGCCCAAGGCAGGGTACACCCACAACAGGAGGCCAACCCATCACAGGGCAACACATAGACAGACAACCAATCACACTTATGGGCAATTTTAGGGTATCCAATCAACCTATCATAAGCCTTTGGAGAGTGGGAGGAAACACACATGAACATGGGGAGAGCTTGCAAACTCCACACAGAAAGGCACCCGTGGCTGACACAGGAATCAAACCCATGACCTTCATGCTGTGAGGCGATAGCGCTAACCACTACACCACCATGCCAGCTCTGTTCAAAGAACCATAAGCCCATACCATAAGTTGCATTTTAATTCAATATGTATAGACAAACCGTGTTTATAAGGCACCACACATGTCAACATTGCTTACATTAATAGAAGTGAAAGTAGGATGAAAAGCACAAATAATAAAAGAGACTTCTGTCTGACTGTGGGGCAGGGCTAAACACCTGAAAATTCATAACACTACTAGTAACAACTAGCAGTCATGATGTGTCTGATGGGAGAACTTGTACACAGTGACATTTATGTCATTTTTACATTGCCAATTGTTGTTTCACACCTCCCGTCTGTGTTTCCCACCTGTGGGTGATCATAGCATCTGTCCCTGTTCCTAACAGTAGTTAGCTTTGTTCTTTATTTTACTTCTTTTGTCCCTCCATAGTTCCAGGAGGTCACATAGAGAGTATCAGGACACCGTGAGTGATTTTGATCCAGACACTCATGATGGATTCCAGGAACCTGAGTGTTTCTGTGATGATGATGAGCAACCCATTTTCCAAGAACCCAAGAAGTCACCCAAGAGGAGGCTTCTACCCTCAACACCGCAGAGTAAGATGATTCCTATTGTTTAAATCAGACAAAATATTGGTACTCACATTTGTTGAGGTTAATCCTGCATTTCTTTTCTCAGAAGCCTTTTATAAAATAATATTGGACAGTTGGACTCGCCCTTTGTTAGTCTTAACTTCCAGCAGTCAACATCTCCAACCACTGATGTAGAGAGCTGTAAAATCCTTTGGTCCAAAGTCTCCCATAGGTGTTCAGTTGGGTTGAGATTTGGTGACTATGAAGATCATGTCATATTTACATCATTTTTATAATTTATCTGTCTATGGTTTTTACAGCACTGAATGCTATTTGTCTTTGTAAGGAGGGGTTTATGCATTGCAACACTACTATATTATTGCTGTTTTATCACACTCATACACAAGCATCACTGTCATCAGCTGTGCACTTTTGATCACAATTTTCATCCTTATGTACTGATGACTTTCCTATTGATCTAAGGACAAATGTATCATCAGTTACTAATGTTAATTGCTTTATTGTATCATGCAGTTTCTATCTTGGAGCTTCTGCCTGTTATGCACACATTTCTCCAATCAGATTCAAGTTTTTTTGTGAATTCACTCACTTACATGTACACAGAACACAGTTCCATTCATATCTAAACCCTGTTCTATGATAACAAAAGAAAGCTTGGAAAAATTGTTAGCAAATCTCTGTATGACTAAACCCTTATTTTTTAAAATCAGTGGTTCTTAACCTTGGTTCTGGAAATCCAAATCAGGGAGGGCTTGTTAATTAACTAAGTAGTTAACCCAGTTGTTGGACCAGTGCACATTCTAAGATTTAGAGGCCTCTATGATCATAGATGAGATCACTAGTACCTGCCTTGGTGTTTTGAAGAACTCTGTGAAGCAGAGTATGCTAAAGAAATTATTTGCAATTTTTTTTTCTGTTGAAGTAAAACAATGCATTTTTCACATTCATGCAGCTCCCCTTCGACCTTCCTTCAATTTTGAGTGTTTGCGAAGACAAAGCAGCCAAGATGAGATTCCCCTTTCTCCCTCATTGCATCATCATACTGCTCTACCTCTTCAACTAATGCAGCATCAGGTAACATCACTTAACATGTGCTCACAAAAATGTCCCACTTTGCTTTTGTGCCATTAAAATGTATATCCAAAATAATGCGATTATTAAATTATTATTATTAATTATTATTATTATTATTATTATAGTTATTAAATTAGATTAATACATTCAAAAACTGGCATTAACAGCTGGTTGGGGTTTGTAACACTGGTATATTCACATGCCATTTCTATATACAGTTGTATATACTTAGCC
>JBBPDA010000019.1:6055195-6071716 GCA_037974385.1 Arnoldichthys spilopterus
ATATATGCACACACACACACACACACACAGAGAATAAACTTGGGGATGTCACCTTACAGTCAGCACTATTAGTGTTATACTTGGTAATGATCGGCAAAGATCCTAAAAACAGAATTAGAGAAGAATTAGAGAAATACATTTAATCTAAGGAAACAACATCTCATCAAATATGTTTTACTTTTTTTTAACTGTTGTGCCACACAGCTAAAAAAATTCTACATTTGTGTATATTTACAAAATACAATTAAGTTGGTCAGTAAAACTACAGAAAATCTTTGGACTTCTGTCGGTTAAATAAACAAATTGTCACAGGGGTATTTTGTACACGTATCTACTGACACATGGTTCAAGTTTTGAGCTTGGGGAACTTGCTCCACGTTCGCACAACACTAGATGCAAAAAAGCTTGGTACAGTCAACCTACTTTGAGGAGGTTGATCACTTGGTGAAGCGGTGCAAAGAGAACCATCTGGGCCTGAATACCAAGAAGACCAATGAACTCATTGTGGACTACCTAAAAAGCAAAAGCCAGCACATACACCCCAAATTATATGCAAGGGTTTGTGGTGGGGCATGTCTATGACTTTAATTAAATCTTGGTACACCAGTACTTATCGAGAAGGCACAACAGTGACTGTACTTTCAGACAGAAAGCTCAGCTGTCATTAAATGTTTTGGTGAACCTCTACCAGTTTTAACAATATAAATGAAAATATTTTTTTATATTTATATATAATATATATTTTTTCAGAAATAATTACAAATAAGGGCAGTGGTGGCCTAGTGGTTAGGACCTTGCCCTTGTGAACAGAAGGTCACAGGTTCAAGTCCTGACCCAGGTTGCACTGAGGTACCTTTGAGCAAGGTACCGTCTTGCTACATTGCTCCCCAGGCACCACTCACAGCTGCCCACTGCCCCATGTGGGCAGCTGTAATGGGTTAAACGCACAGGTGACATTTTGTGTATGATTAAATGTGTTCAGAATGACAAATTAAGTCACTTCCACTTTAGAAAAAAAATGATAAGTTGACTGGCCTTTTAAAACAAAATCTTTTTCTGAATCGTCCTGTTGCCTAGGTGATGGCTGTAGCTGGACTAGACTCCAGCCGACTCTCTCCCACTCGATCTGTCCACTCCTGGGTGACACCCCCAGCCACACCCCCGTCCTACACACCTCTGATCCAGGTCGACTGGCACGGAGCACCACCCAGCACCAGCAGCACTCCAGCACTTGCTCGCCGCAGCTCCTGGTACACCCATCAAGGCTGCGAGAGGTCGAATAGATCAGCGACACCCACCTGCTCCCACCTACAGATTCCACTCGGTTACTGCAGTCAGTACCTGCAGCAGAGAGGCAGTGCTCATAGCCTGGTAGAGGCGGTGAGTGAGCAAGCAGCTGTTCTTATTGTTTATGCTCCTCAAGCTTCACTTTCTTGGGTGTAAAATAAGCAGAAGAACCTTAATCCCAAGTGTTGAGCAGTAGAGGAAGCTTCATTCATCCGTTCATGAGTTAATATGGTCATTGTATTGTCCTACAACACAGAACACATGTTGCTAATGTGGGCAAACTTGATGAAGAGTTATCTAAAATCTGTTATGAATGTTGTTTCACTAGGTTTAAAGCAACATTAAAATTAAAGCAGATCTTCAGCTCAGATATTTAAGTATCACATACTTGGGCGTATATTTATTCTTTAATAATGTTTTGGGGCTGTCAGCAGGTTAAAACAATTTTATTTAATAAAACAAACTTAAATGAACACAGTTCAGTTGTTTGCAGGTTAATAACTTCTAGTGAACAACGATATCATGATCTTTTTTTGCAGTTTTCATAAAAAATATATGCATTAGACAGATCTTAGATTAAGATTTGATGATGTTTCAGTGCCACTGGAATACTGTACTAAAATTGCTGCATTTGTGTCTATATTTAAGATATGTTAGATTTAGAACTACTCACTCACACATTAGCAATTTAAAAATAAAACTAAAAATACGTCCTTTAGCTAAATGCATGTTTGTTTTGACAGTCAGGTTTAAAATCGTGCCATGCTGTGTGTTTAACCCATTAAATGACTTTTCAGTGATCGGATCAGATTTTACTTTTAGACCAACTGAAAACCCAATTGTAAACACACCCATGGCACATTGCTCTTGGATTATGATTGGATCATTCAAACCACATTGGAAGTCAGAGATGGATCTTAAATAGATTATGTTTTTGCATATCAAGTGTTACATGTGTTTGGTGTGTGCTCACAACTCTCTGATGTTGGCCTGTGCTAAGGTTAGACAAAGAAAGAGAGGCCTTACCATCTCTCGGACTGACTCTCCTTGAAGTTGGACCTTTGTGGCCAGTGGTGGCCAAGCGATTAGGACCTTTGTCTTGTGATCTGAAGGTCACAAGTTCAAGTCCATGCCCGGGCACCACAGTATAGCAGGACGGTACCTTGCTCAAGGGTACCTTAGTAGCGCTCGAGCCAGGACTCGAACCTGCAACCTTCAGGTCCCAAAGGAAGCATCTTAACCCCTAGGCCACCACTGCCCATCAGAGATGGATCTTAAATAGATTATGTTTTTGCATATCGAGTGTTACATGTATACAACTCTCTGATGTTGGCCTGTGCTCAGGTTAGATATAGAAAGAGAGGCCTTACCATCTCTCTTACCATCTTACCATCTCAGGTACCTTACCGCTACACTGCTTCCCAAGTGCTGTTGATAGCTGCCTGCTGCTCCACGTGTGCATGTGTGATGGGTTAAATCCAGAGGTCACATTTCATTGTGGTGCTTGAGTGTGGTCACTTTCAAGAAACCACAAAGCTGGAGTTAACCAAACCCAAGTGTCTTCTTAATGCAAAGTGTCTGAGATTAAATTGCTTCCAAGCCAATAACATTGTCATTTTTTGGAAGAAGGAAATCAGGTTCAGATTCATATTCAGATACTTTTTTGATCCCAGAGGAAACTGTTGGTTACATGATGAAAGATTGAAAGATGAAAGATTCTTCAATGTTGTCATTCTATTTTGCAGGTGTTGATATCAGAGGGACTAGGAAAATATGCAAAGGACCCAAAATTTGTGACAGCAACAAAACATGAGATTGCTGACGCGTGTGAGATGACCATTGATGAGATGGAGAGTGCCGCTAGCAACTTATTGAATGGTAGTCTGGGGGATGTTGCGGGATCAGAAAGCACTGGCACATCCCAGAGCAACACGGACCGTAATCTCCATGACTACAGTGATGAGGAGCTGGAGCCAAGCAGCAAGTATGAGGAGGACCTCACAGATGAAATGATATGCATCACAAATTTATAGCATTTTCTTTAGAAAAGAAGTGAAAATAAAAACAAACAAAAACAACAAACAAAAACTAATGAAAGAAGAAATAGTGCCTTTTAGGGGAATGGAGACAAGGAGCTCTCTGGGGCGATCAACCAAGCAAATTTTTGTCCTTAACTCTCCAGCTTTCAACTAACTGACACTCTGGGACATTGCTACGGGGAATTAGACATGTGAAACGTGGGGGGAAGCTCTGAAATGCATGTTTCTTTTCCAAACGTCTTTTTAAAGAATATTTTTCCACTTTCTTTACATATCAACCAGAAATGTCTCCTTTTGCAGTCATATCCCTCTCCATTGCCTTACCCATGTGCATAAAAGACATGAAGAGAAAAAAGGAGTTCAAAATAGTTTTGGTACGCTGCCATTCATTGCCCATTCTGAATGTCACTCTAGGAGAAGCCACAAAACAACCAGTTAAAACTGCTTAGCAATATATCACATGCACCAACCATGTTATCAGACTTGAAAGACAAACATCTTCTTACTCCCTTATGCGTATGCAGTGCAGGCAAGTGCCCAGCCCCTGGCTACTTTCAGTCAAATTCACTACACAGCTACTGCTAATTATTACGACTTTCTGTAGATGATCTTTAGTATATTTTGATTCAAGAAAACATACCACAAGTACAGCAATATTTTACCCTGCTTTTGGAAAACAGTCAAATGACAGTGCTAAAAAAGCTTCATGTAAATCTTCTTTTGCCTTTTTATTATGTTTAATATTTCAGTTCAGCTGTGTAAAGATGGTCTGACACAATTACAAAATGTCCACGATATGCATGAGACCCACTGCAGCCTTTTCATTTAATACATAAAGATGACACAGGGTGGGCTCTACCACATGTATAGATGGTGAAGTGTGACATTAAATATATATATTTGAAAAATGTATTAAATTAATAATTTAATAAATATATAAAAATAAATTGTTAAAATAATCATTCAAATAAAAATAAAAAAAGTCAACTTTTAAAAAAATTAATATGTACATAAATTTTTTATCACAATTCTTTAATTAAGATTTTAATTAATTATTTATTCATTCATTCATTCTTGGTTGCTATGTCAATCATCAAAGTCTGGGAACTGTTCTGATACTGATCTGTTTAGGTCGACTGATTTGGGCTGCCTTCTGCTTTTCCCAAACATGATGGCTTCATTCACAGAGATTTTCAATGTTTCCAACTGATGGTGCTGTTCAAGGCTGACACTTTCAAGGCTGGATGCTTGGCTTTGAAAATGTACAGATATTTCTAAAAGTGGTGGGGACAAAATGGACCACGAGGAAAAAGTAGTGGTTGTTGGAAACATTATAAATTTAACACTGCCAAGTTTGGAAAAAAGGAGCAGCCCAAAGCAATCAGCTTAGGATTAGCATCAGAACCGCCTGCTGACTTTAAGTGATTTAAAACATTTCCTTTCGTGTTTATTTCTAAATAAAATAACTGATTATTTGAATTGTGATTTCAGTTATTTATTTCTTTACATATTTGTTTAATGTCACATTACACCCTCCGTACACATAAGATGGAGGCAGATTTGCTCAAATATATTTTTAAGCCCAAATTCCTTCCCTAGCTAGCAAATATGTTATTGCTATTGTTATGGAATGTTATTGATGAGCAGGTGGCATAAAAAAAGTCTTCAAAAGTAATGAAGAACTACAGTGAAGGCGTGTTTTTGTGCATATTGTGGACATATTAAGTGCACAAGTAGGTTTATGCATTACCAATGCTGCTTTACATGTTGACACAAGAGAAACCATTGAATCATATTCACATACCATAACCTCTCCAAGACGCTTATCTAAAGTAGGCAATGTGTTGTGTTCATGTGTGAAAAAGCTCAGAAACTTTATTTTTCCCGTTTTGTACGGTCTCAAAAAATGCAACCTCCTGTTGTCTTCATCACACATTCCTACTCCTCAGGTGAAGTACTACCTATACGTCTGCACTACCCAATAGCTGCTAACTCCACACTGCACCTCTGCTACCTCTACCAATCAGGGTCTAACAAAGTTAACACGTTCCCTTTGTGACCAAAGACATCGGGATAGAGAGTGCAAAATCCTCAGAGACCACAACTCACTGCTGAACCAGTTAGCCATTGCCCCTTTTGCATACCCAAAAGAGTAAGGTTGTCACCAAAACTACTGTAACAAAAGCTGTTCATGTCTCATACTGCCATGTGTAATCTGCTTTCTGGGTGATAAGGATCTACATTTCCCCTATAAACATGGTTATCGCAGAATGGAAACTAGGGGGTTACTAGTGTGTAGTAGTTTTCATTTACTGGTCAGCAGGTTAGCACTTTGCTATTCAGGCTAAAAGTCTACCAACTTATCAGTAAGTGCAATAACATCTAATGAGGTTCAGTTCAAAACCAACCGATAGTCCAGCTATTTGAAGGTTCTGGTCAGAACAACAGGTTCAGGTTAAGTTCAGATTGGGCCTAATTGTTGATTGTCAGCCCTGAGGATTTAAGAAACCCCAATAAAAGGTACTTCTGGTGCCTGCTGAATCATCACCCACTTTTCAGGGTGTTAACTCCCAGGATGTTGAATCGTTACACCTATTTATCCCTTTGTTTGCTGAGCCATAGAGCTCTCTTCACCCTTTTACACTTGCCTAGAGAATTTTTTAACCTAAAACTGCCTTTATGCACTTTTCCAAGTTACTGTACACAAACAAGAATCTTTTATAAACCACATTTGATAAAAAATGTCACATTGGTCCAGGTGAGTATACATTACATATCAGTGTTTTTCCATTTCTCGTCATCTGTTCCACTGAAATTCCATTGTTTAAAACCAAACCAAAACAAATAGAATATGAAATGCTGATAAAACAATATCACTGGTTTCAACGGAATACTGCAGTGATTCACTCAGTAAAGCCAGTCTTTTTTAATGTGGTAAATATCACAGTGGCGTCTTTATTAAAGCAAAATGCTTGAAACCTCTTACACAAAGCCAAACTGCCGGCTCTCTGGAGCACTGCTTTAAAACACTATTTTAACCATCAAGGGCTCTGTGAAGCAAACAGCACATTTACGATATTGCACTCTAGACTCCTAAACATAAATGTCATACTATGTTTCTTCTTATGATGCAAAGGTATTGCATCATGAATTCATAATCAGCAGAGTGTGGGCCAAGAGGCTATACTAAAATATGCAGTTGATGATAAAAAAGTGCTGGATCTGGTTCAGCCAACACAGCCACCCAAGGTACATCTGGCAGGCAGGGAAACGATACCAAAATGTTAAAGCATTTGCTGGAACTGGAATTCACAAAAAATCATGTCAGTTTAAAATATATTTCCTTGCCAGAGGCTACGTCTGTTCAGCTGAGGTCATTTTACACCTTAAAGAAATGAGGTGTAGGGTATTTTAGTGTAGAATTGGAAATAAAAATGCTCCTTTCACATTGGAAATCAACTTTATTATGATTTTGTCAAACACAGATGATTTGAAAGAGGCAATGTAAAAAGTATAATGAGAATGTTTATTTTCATATAGTGATTTTGTGTACTTGTACTTGAAATCTGTACTCTTTGTTCAATGTTTTTAGTCTAAATATTCCAAACTTTATCTGTAGCTCTTTGCCCAGCATTGTCAGTTTTTGTACCGATGGACGAAGTTTTTTTTTGTACATAAGCTCTTCTTTCTTGTTCATCTTTGCCTGGATTATTTTATATTTAAATAAACTGTTAAAAATGTGATAGCATGAGTTTTCAAACAATGATGAGAGTAAACACGTTAACATTATTTATCATAGCCCTTTGCATATAATCACCCACTCATACCATCACACTGGTGATATTCCTGATCTCAGTACAGCAGCTCATTAATCCTTATTCATACAGAAGAATATTTCATTATAACCAACATCACTGGTCTTATTTATAAAATACTGCACTTTCATTAATAACCATGAATGTGATGCTTTGTGTAAAAAGACATTAAGACTGATAAAATGCTTCATTTAGTGTAATTATGGCATGAACTACTGTGCGTTCGCTTATCTCACTCCCTGTGTGCCCTCAGTGCCCAAATCAACCTTCACTAAGACAGAAGTGTAAAAGACATCAGTAAAGGAGGCGCTCAAGTACAGTACCTACTACATAACAAGATACAAAGTGACATTAAAGGCACCGTTTCGAAGGTTTGAGTTAAGAACCTACCTTTTACTAGTGTGATTTATGGTCAGAGGCACTAAAGGCAGGCTGAAATGAAAGCCTCCAAATCCCATATATGTACATTTTAACAGTGCACCCAAAGGCAGGCTAGCTTCTTCATGTTGAAACCTGAGATTATTAGTTCCTATGAGGATATCCTCATCAAGCTATCAAGTGCGTGTAGCAAGATAAGACACTATTGTAATGTAGTCTGACATGGCACCACAGCTTATAGGCACAATGCCCTTAGTGTTGAATCTGTTTCCAGAGCTTCTTTCTAGTTTGACTGCTTTTGTAGTTTATTCTCTTTAATCACATTATAAAATGAGAGTGTTTCCAGCTACAGATTCCCTTCTTTGTACCCAATAGCCTGACTAAACATTAAAGCAGCTCAGCATAAGGCCTACTCCATAAATGTAGCCATGTTCATCCATGTACCTCTCACCACTATCCTTTCCAAAGCAGCACTTTTATCTCTGGGTCTCCAGACTGGGTGGCTGGTATACAGGCACGTTAAGATCATGAAGAGACGAAAGCCCTTTAATGGAATCTGCAGCCTTTTCTGCAATCATAATGGTGGGGGCATTTAGGTTTCCACTCACGACGCTGGGCATGATGGACGCATCCACCACCCTCAAACCTTCCAGGCCGTATACCCGTGTTTCTGGGTCTACCACAGCCATGGGGTCTGAAGCTCGGCCTATCTTACAGGTGCAGGACGGGTGGTAGGCACTGTCTGCTTTCTGTCGGACGAAGGCATCAATCTCAGCATCTGACTGGACGGCAGGGCCTGGCTGGACCTCAGGACCCCGGAAGGGCTCGAAGGCTTTCTGGGCGAAGATTTCACGTGAGAGTTTCACACACTGGCGGAATTCCAACACATCAATGTCTGATACAAAGAGAAAGTTGATGGGACGAAAATTGGATAAATCATCATGGTAATGTTTTCAAGGGTCTCCAGTAATCTACTGTTTTCCTTACTCTGAAATGTCAGTGCTAACAATGTTTACATCACTTTGCAGTGTAATTCCTTTGTCAAAGAAAAATGCAATGCGGAATGAGTATTAGTTAACAGGTTTTCCCCCATTAAAAAACAACTGTCTCAAAATAACCAGTTTTCATATAATGCTGAAAAACATTACTGAAATAATGACTGAATAATTGAACTAATATTAATTATTTCAATATACATTACCATATTTCCAAACAGCAATGGTGTTAAGATAACCATGAACTATTTTTGGTTTTCTTTGGGGGCAGCTCAGCAGTAAAATAACTACACCAAAAGCTTTTGAAATGTTTAATTCTAGACAAACTTAAGTCAAGACTGTGGTGGCGATGTTCAAAGTGGCATTGTTTCATTATATTTTTTGTAGATTTACCACTATTTTACCATTATCAACATTATGTATAAAAAAGTTTGAAGCAGCTTCACTGATCTTTTTAGCAAGTTAACAAAACGGCCATATGTGTGTATTTGTTGATTCTCTACACTGTAAGTGGGATTCTCCTTTATGTTATACAAATCGCTCTGGTTAGGAGTGGGCTTACCAGTGGAGAGGTAGTTAGGTTGAAGAAAAGGGTGATCGAGGGGGTTTTTGCTCTTCAGTTTTACCCAGCCAACACTTGTACTTCTCATTGGTCCAACATGTACCTGTGTTCATGAAAAAAAAAATGTTAGAGCAGGAACCTCACCAAACTGGAAGAATCTAGCATAGATACATTTCTGGGAAAGCTTCCTTCACCAACAAGCCCAAAACCGAATTCTTATTCCAATGAAATGTTTCTCAACACCATACTACCTGTATAAAAAAACCACACACTCAAAGTTGGTCATGAACTGCCACCATGTCTACAAATCATGGCACTGTCCTGGTTATACTAAAAAGATAAAAAAAGAAATGTGTCTTTTTTAGTCTTTTCCATACATTTTTTCAGTGTTGCATATGATATTTTGCCCTCACAGAGGCTGACACAGACCCTTTCAAAATTCGCTGGTAGAAGGCATAGCTTTCTGTGAAGACTAGTAGTGAAATCTGAAACTGTCGCAAACTCTCATGAATTTTTTTTCCGATTGGTTCTCTGGAATTTCCTGGACTCAAATCAAATCAAGAAGAAGTTTGTGTAACAGTGATTAAAGCACTAAAGCAGGCATTATCACATTAGCTTTACGCAAGCCTGGATAACCTATGATGGAAACATGTAATGTCAAGATACTTGAAAAAAGATGTTTATGATGCATAGTACAGTGTATTGTTTTTTGTGGGTTTAGACTAAATGCATTAGTGCCATATTTAAAAATAATGATTACAGGGGAAATCAAATTTGATTATAGGGGAAGGTATACAGGTAAAAATAATAAATGCTGGTATGATGTCTCATGATATACACCAATCTGTAACCTGTGGGCCAGTGCTAATTACCAGTACATGCAGCTACTGATTTCAATTCATAAAGCTGTATAAAATGTATGTAACGTGTGTTCCACATGTTCCCCGGTCCATGTGCTTTGTCATGCCATGTGCTTGTCTTGTAACCACGCCCTAGTCCCACCTCACAGCTGAGTCTTGTGTGTCCACACTCCCACTGTCAGCTGTTTGTCATTATGTGCCCTTGAAAGCCTCATGTGTTTTCCTGAGTCGTTGTCGGTCTTTGTATGTCTTCCTGGCTCTGTCGTGTATTTAGAACCGTGTCATTGTTTCCTAGACTCGTTGTTTCCTAGACTCGTTGTTGTCACCCTGCATTCGTGTTTGTTTCCTTAGTTTATGTTCTTAGTGTTTGTCGTTTTGTTTAATAAACCCTTTGTTTTTGTAATTTTGCTGCACTTACTTCCCAAACAACCCAACAATGTGACAATGTTGAATTATTTACTAAAATGAATAAAATTCAGATAATGTAGTACTGAATCTCAGCATTCTAACATCCTAAAGTAAAATACATCAAATATCAGTTTAAAATATTGTGTTGAATCTAAACATTAGCCTGATTTTTCCCTTATGTTTTCCTGCTATATCCTGATATCATCATACATTATACAGTGATAAGCCAAAAAAGGACACAACAGACCTACACCTATGACATTTTTGTTACTCTCTGTTGGAAAAAAAATGTAATGCTGAAGAAGTGAGAAAACAACATTTAGACTTGTAAACTCATCCACCATGCGGCTGGTTACCTTAACTCAGCAAGTATGAACAACAAGCTGCCTTTGTTAAATACAGTAAACAGTATTTTAGGGCCCAACCAAAAAATGCTAGATGGATTAAGGGATGAATGGTAAGGTACACCTAAACTTGAGGTAAGTCTGTGGGAGAGAATGACTCTGCATTAGTGTCTATATACTGAAGATCATCACACATTGGAACATCACACACATCCATGCAATGACTGGAGGCATGGAGGAAAAATCTGGAGCCAAACCTGTGATCTAACCAGCTCATGCAACATCAGCTCCTTTCTACAAACAAACCTGCTTTCCTGTTTGTTTGTTTGTTTGTTTGTTGATGTTTTTGCTGTAGAACGAAACTCACTGCTCAGATAAATGCCTAAATGCCTATATATATATATATATATATATATATATATATTACACACACAGACACACATACACTGGCTGTTACTGTTATTAATGTTACTCTTATAAATTAATTCATATGTTATTCTCAAAATAAATTTGAACTCATATCTGCCCCTCCCCCAGCCCCCCCAAGTACAATGGCACAATATTACTTAACACTTAAGACACTGAGCTGCATATATAGTAAAACATGGCCAATGACACACTCTCTCAATGATACACTCTCTCTCCCTTGTGAACTTGATGCATCTTCAAGATCAGAAGTTGTAAACTCCTGACAACAGAGCCAGACCTGAGACAGCTGCACCACCTCTTCTAAACTTCTTTTAAATGAAACATGCAGTGTTTCATCAGTGTTCTTGAAGTACTGATTTCTACGACATGCTCATAAATATGGTCATATTAAAAATACCAGAACAAACACTTATATGGCCAACTTCTTGTTCTCATGGAAATACCATAACCATGTGTACCTGTGGTTAGACAGCAAGTGTGTTCTTTCACTTTCCAGTGGTTTGAAACATCATGGAACTGAATGGAGCTGCACTGAAATGCCACAAATTACACTACTATTTTGTTTAGTACAAATGCAGTGCTTGTACACAGTATTTTTCATATATCAATTTACATAATGAAAATACCGATACGTAGCTCCCTAACAAAAAGACAACTTACTGAACAGTGCATTTACCATGAAAACAATGCCATATAAAGTAATATGACAAGGCCAGTTTTGTTTTGAGGCTCTATTTTAAATGTGTGTTTTGGGAAAATTACTTGACTGTGGAAAAAGCATCATGTTGCATCCATCACGCATGAGGAAAGGAATATTAAGGACTAAGTTGCTGCTAAAAAAAAAGATGACAAAAGAGGATATTATAACTTAATAAAATGATCACAATGTCATGTACCATAAAGTTCAGCATCCTGCATAATAGAAAAAATGTTTTCCATTAAATCCAATAAATTTCATTATTTTTTTACTTTTTTGACACCGTCATTTGTAAGAATTTTCTTTCTTTTTAAAAACTGTGGCTACAGACAATGCAGCATGACACATCTGCTGCCGCTCAAGCTGTACTATCTGAAGCAGGAGAGCAAAGTATTTATTTAATTTATTCATCAAGTTACTTTCAAGCATTTTCTACCAAAACATTTTATTGGCCATAATTTCTGTGTATCTCTAACATTAAAAAGAAATCAAATGATGAACACTTTTTAAGTTTAAAAAAAATTATAAGGATGCTTTGCAGAAGTAGGTCCCATACAGGAGCCTTACAGCTGTGGTGCTTTAAACTCACCTGGTAGGCTTCAATTTTGGAGTTGACACGGCCATGGTCAATGACCTGAGAGGGCAGGAAATGGAACTGGATGTCAGGGTGGGTGATGTCAGAGTGACTGCGGATGAAACCCCCACTCTCCAGGTGAGCTGTGGCACCATAGCCTGGACAGGTCAAAGGCCAATAACAATACCATAGTATTAGAATCAGCAATTTCCATAAAACTGCATGGTACATACAATAGGCGTTTATTTTTCATCATTCAAGAAGTAGAATCTCTCCTGAGTGACACAGCTGTCTATGAGTGGACCCTGTTATCAGGGGAGTGTGAGTTTTATACATGGTGACCTTGGTGGAACTGCAGACGACTAAATTGTGTAGAAAAATAAATAAAAAAGGGATTCCAAATTTTACCTCTTTAGTTTAACTGAAGCTACAAGGCTAATGTTGCTATTAGAGACTAGAAGTTAGCAGCTTTTTCCAAACCTCCAAATTCTAAATCTTTTCCATCAATACATCCCCAAAGCTTCTCTTAGCACTTAAACTATATCCAGTTTTTCATTAAGGTGATGGTTTAGGGTTAAGTAAGACTCTGCATGAGATATAAAAATGAACAAAACTTCAGGGCAAGACAAGCCATTTCATCAGAACATAAGGGCTGGTATTCAGAAAGCAGCAGAAGGAGAACTGAAAGTGGATCAGATTATTGTTTATTCATGCCATGTCACAAAAAACAGTACTAGAGCAGCACTACTGACATGGTGTGTGAATACAGACCCTTCCATCTACAATGGTTGCACGCAGTGTTTCGGGGAGGTATTCACAAAAAATATGGGTGACTTGACTTCTAATGTTTGTTAGCAACATTAAGCTTGTAGCTCCAGTTCTGAACTAAAGAAGCAACATTTGGACTATAAATATGTCTTAGTTGATTTACTACATCTGGTTTAATTCAATTTTTGCCAAACTATTCCTTTAAAACCCAGTGATCATAGTGCTGGATGTGATTACAATGCTGGATGTGATTATAGCGTTGACTGTGATCATAGCGCTAATGTTTTCATGTGAACGTGTAGTGGATATAGTATTTATGGCCTCCTACCTGTGAACTGGAACAGCCACTCCAGGCCAATCTTAACCATGTGGAAAGGTTTCTGAGCCTTGAACAGAGTAATGGGCTGAATGCACTGCTGCTGGACATACAGCTCCAAATGGTCCTGGAGATTACTACCGACTCCTACATGCATGCGTGAATGCACACACACACAAAGTTAATCTTTCACCATCATCAAACAAGTTTTCCATTCATATCCTTACATTCTTTCTTCTGATCCTTGCATCGTTGCTTCACTGATGTGCAAGTACATTATTAGCTTTAGCAATTTCCTTAGAACTCATAGTCAAGTGCAAAACTAGATTTGCATAACTAACATAACGTTTCTGTCAGAACACATTATGGAATCCTCATCTGTAGAGTGCAATTTCTATTTTTTTTTTAACATATTAGAGATAACAGATAATAAATACCCCATAGCCATTGTCCCTGCTACATCTGTTATTTTGTTTTTTCAAATGTGTTACAGTAGTAGTGTAGTCTAGTAGTTTGTGCTGGTCAATGAAATTTGAACGGATCCTGTCAACGGCCTATGAAAGCCGAGATATGGACTGAGGATATTTACTGTTCTAACACTGTTGGCTCTTTCTCGCTTTGCACCTGTACCATTTGGCTTCAGTCAGTCATGCATACCAGTGACTTGCACTTTTTTGAGGCAGGTGGCACGTGAAACACGGATGGAAAGTCAATAGGAGAAGCAAATGCAGACAGCAGACAATGGACTAATGTTAAGCTTTAAAAACATTTCAGCTACTATTTAGGCACAAAATATACACATTCATACACTTTCAATGAACTGTGTCTAAAAGTGATTGAGTCACCTGGAAGGTGCTGCACGACAGGGATGTCCAGTTTCATTAGATCATCAGCATTTCCCACACCAGACAGCATAAGCAGCTGCGGGGAATTGATAGCTCCACCGCTGAGAATAACCTCTTTGTCAGCAAACACCTGAGGCACCAATCGCAAACAGAAGAACATGAACAGATAGTATTAGTAAACAAATAACTTGTACTATCATTCAAATAACTATAATGCTGACCTCACCCGAGGTAGGAAGGTTACAGATGAAAGAGATGGTTTACAGGAACTTACACTGTGCATTTCAAATATGCAATCAGCTTTTCTGAGCAGTATGGGTGCTTCAAGCGTGATAAACCATTCGTTCTTTGACTGCATGGATTATAAGGAAGGAGTGTTTGTGGTTTTTAACTTTGAAAAGCTCCACTCACATGCAAAACAAGCCAGTTCTGTGCCTGAGGGTTTAAAAGCTGGTTGATATGACCGATGATCTAAATGAATGATTTTAAAAGGGAACTTGAGAAGAACTGGAAAAAACAACTAATAAAAAAAAAAAGCTCTACAAAATTGATCTTTTTTTTTTTTACTAAAGTTGTTCAGAGTTTTATAAAAAATACTGGTAATGTCCATAATACACTATATGTACACAAACCATCACAAGATTGTGGAATGTGTCTGTGGAAAGTCAATTCAGAAAAAAAAGAGTATGAGGTCAGACAATGAAGTTGGAGAACATCTTTGAGGCACCAACATGCTGGAGGAGAAATGCGTCTTGACCAAACTGTTCCCACAACAGTTAAAAGAAATTGCCTAAAATATCTTTGAATGTTGCAGCTTTAACATTACCAACATTGTCCTTCCTTTACTGTTAAGTCCAGGGGTGCTGCTACAAATTTTAGGCCCCATTAAAGAATAAAATATTATAATTATTGTTTAGATAATGCTCACTAAGGTCCCTAATCAGTGTTTGGCAACTGGAACTGCCCCTGCCTGATGCTAGTCATTTCAGAAGGATCTACTGGTATTCATCAGACCCAAATCTGTTGCTGCAACAGAGTATGTAAGTGATTTTTAATGCTACATACTACGTCATCACTTTGGGAGTTTTCATGGTCTACCAGTGGTCTTCATGCGCACCCAGACACTCCATTTCACAAAAAAGCACTTACAGTTGTCTGGGGCAGTTCTAGTAGGACAAAAAAATAACTTATGGCAAAGGTGGCATCTTATTTCCAGTTTAAATCATTAATATAACCCATTCTAATGCTAGTGTTCATCGTTGAAGATTGGAGGGCTAAGTGCTTAATTTTATACACGTTTTAGCAGTGGGTGCCCTGAGTCCCTAGCTGCCTTCAAGTGACGACTCAAAACGCAACTTTTCAAGGAGTATCTTGGAAACTAACTAGCCTCATATTATTGTGCATTTATTATTGTCTACTGTTTATTTTTTACTCTTATTTACTTTATTGTTTTCGGGGTTTACATGGTTGGCAGGGCTTGTTATGGTGTGTAACTTAGCTAGTAGTACCTTAGTAGAATGACAGCTGTTGATGGGTTTAGCCCTACAGATAGAAGAACAGACCTGGACTACAAAGCACTGTTGTTTGTCGCTCTGAATAAGAGCATCTGCTAAATGTAAATGTAAATGTAAATGATGTGGCTGAAACACCTAAACGCAATAATGATGTGTCCACATACGTTTGTACACAGTAAAAGAAAACAAACTATGAGAGACACGACCATTCCTTCTGTGCATGTCAATATCCTAGACATGCAGTATGATAGCATCAATAGTTGATTCCAATTATGGTCATCTATTGCATTTCAATAAGTCTAAATGAGTAGAGTAAAGCATAAACCTGAGCTTGTTGCTTATTAGCACTTTCACTGTAATACTTTGGACAGATTGCACTGTGGTGCTCCTTGTCCTGTGTGCACAGTTCAGACAAGGTATTTGAGCAGTTTTTCAATAAACAGTGTATATATTCCTACTTGAGCAAAGGTAAAAGTAACTTTATAGTAACAGTACTTGTACTGAAAAGTGGATTCCACCAAATTTCCAAAACTTTTTAAACTTTTTTTTTCTTCTACAAACTTTTACATTCTAGAAATACAGTGGTGGTGACAAAAACCACACATATGAATATATATACAGTGGAGGAAATAATTATTTGATCCCTCGCTGATTTTGTAAGTTTGTCCAATGACAAAGAAATGAAAAGTC
>JBBPDA010000019.1:6077803-6088628 GCA_037974385.1 Arnoldichthys spilopterus
GTGATGGGTTAAATGCAGAGGTCACATTTCGTTGTGGTGCTTGAGTGTGTTCACAATGACAAATTTTCACTTTCACTTCCCCAAGTACACTGTTTCATGGTAAATCTGTCCAGGAGTATTCTTCCAAGAATTCTCCACTTGCATGTTATTAAATTAGTTTTACTGTCAGATATGTTTACTATGTAAAATACCAAAATTAGAAATGCCTAAATACATGTTGCCCCTCACTATCAATAACTCCCAAGACAAAATGCTGTATTATTTTTACCACAACAGTCGATGCTGTGTAGAACAGCCTTATCCAATCCAAGTGCTTTGCCCTCAAACTGGGTCATTGCTGACTTCCTAGACAGGAGAACGGAGGGAGTCTCTTCTGGGTCTGTCCCACCCACCAGACAATCAGCCTGAGAATGGGCGAGCTCTTCTTGGCCATGGTTTCCTCTGTCTGTCTGCTCACCTCCTTGATTGCTGGATTCACCCTCAAAGCCAGGGGTCTTAGGAAGACCCTTCCTTTCCATGGCTTTGGATGACTGAAAAATAAAAAAGAGAACATTATTTATGTCTTTCATTTTCTTTGGCATCACCCCTTGTAAGCCAAAACAAGCTCACTGTGCTAAAGCTAAAAGAAGAATAGCTAAACAAAATGTGTACCAACACAGCTTCACCTTAGATCTTGCCTAATTGCTGCAAGAAAAATAAAATAAAATACTCTGTCCTGGTCTTTCTTGGGCCATGATTATTCATGTACCTGAACAAGATTTAGACTTGTATATAATTAAACGATTAATCACAGAATTAATAACATTCTTCTTTAATTGCTTTCCATTTGCCACTGCCATCATATGAAGTTCTGTATGTGAGATAAGTGTTTATATCTAAATACATTGCTCCCTACTTGTACAACGTACAAAGTATCGTCTAGTAATATAAAGCAGCACAACAATTTATAATACCTTTAAGACCTTTTTATGGACAACAAACATATTTTCATAGCCATCACTGTCAATTAATCATTGAAGCTATAATTATCTTGGAGTAGGGACTAAAGAGAAAGATGATTTAAAAAAAGAGTGAATATGAATGTGATGTACTTGGTCTTGTTTGCTCTGAGTGCTCAGTAGGTAGTGCTCATCATGCGGATCTTCAGGGTCTCCCTGGGAGCGGTGTTGCAACGTGGTCATCTTCTGCCCCACAATTCCAAACGCAGCAGGGTAGAACAGAGCCATAGGGGCCTGTGCAGAGGACCAAGTGATAAAAGAAAGTCTCAGACACACATACACATTACTAATGACAATAAAAAAGAACTTGGCTCCACTTCATGCATACCAGATATCTAACAATGTCTGTTTTTCTCTGTCGAGACAGAAAATTGAGTGGGTAAAGAAAGTTGTTTGTACACGACGAGGTTGATTTAATCTGAATCAATGTGTAGTTGGCTCTTGAACAGAAGTGCTTCATTAAACATTATTTCCTCAGTTCTAGGTAAAAGATTTTAACAGTTAAGAGGGCAATTCACAGGAACTGAAGATCAGCAAGAAGCCATTAGCATTATGACTTGCACACTGACAGCAGAAGATATGACCATGCTAAATCTGAGGTTGCATAACATGACTTTATCTTGATTTTAGCACAGATTCTCAGTTTGCCCAAGTTTATTCTGGATGGCTCTAGTCTATAAAGTTTGAGATTATCAGAGTCAGCAGTTATGAAAAAAAAAATTACCCAGCGCATAAGGTACAAAGCTTTTTCTGAGGGTTTTTGCAACCCAATAAGATATAAGAACAGTGCGAGTAGATTATATGCTTTTGATTTTTTTTAAATGACTCAGGATCTAGTAATGAGTACAGGCCAAAGACTGAATTTCAATGGGTGCAACCAATAGCCACCAGGAGTCAAAACAGCACAGAAATAATAGATACAGTAATTAAATAAAGGAAAATGGTGAACAGATATTCATGTCTTTATAATTCATTTACGGTGGGAGTCAAGAGCCTGTGCAATGCAAATTACCAAAACTAATACAGATCAAGTCTTACTTTTATGATATCTCCCTGGGCTACTATGGCAAAATGTCTGCATATTATTAATGATGCTATACATACTACACAAACAAATGTAAGATTTCTCTGTAATGCTAATCCTAACCCTAACCCGAGTGAAAATCCTCTTTTAGTGGGAGAAAACTCAACCTGCAAAGTGCTCACTCCATAGCTGCAATTAAAACAAAAACTAAACTAAAAATTAAAATAAGCTTGGGTTGAGACAACTAAGCAGGGTGTCTGTGCACTGAATAGAATGTTTCACTTTCTCTTTGCATAATAGAGTTTCAGGTTGTATTTCTTGATGCAGACTTTGTTAATTAGCAGTGGTTTTCTCTGGCTCCAGCTTCCTTTTCACAATATCATGTACTGTAGATGATAAAAGATCTTAATTCTTTGTTATGTTGTTGACTGACAGTTCTCAAAATGCAGCCGTCAGAAATTGGGTTTGTATTTGAGGAGGTATGTACCTGTAGCTTCTCGTCACCTAATCGCATCTGATACAAGAGCACCGGGGATTCTGGAAAACGGGTGCGAAATTCGTGATCTTGCAGTCCACAAATGTCCTGTGGAAGAAAAGAATTTTAAGACTTTGGTCGGCTCTGAAAGGCATTTTACCAACATATGTAAGTAGGTTATGGCATGTAGACATATGTATACCTGGTCAAGATGACAAAATGTCTCTTTAAGCTGCTGCAGTAACAAGAAGTCAAGCCGATTATTCAGCTGGCACTCTCTATAAGGAAAGCCTGCTCGCTGCATCAGCCAAAACAAACATCGCGTCACATCAGAGCCTCCATATGCAAGACACAGCCTGTAGATGGTAAAACACATGCATGTACGATCACAAATACTGCATATACACAGTTCCTTGAATTTTCTCAAAGTCAACAAGACCAATGTGTTAAATTACAAAGAAACTGTCAACTTACTTTTGAAAATAAGAGAAAACTAATGGGTGAAGAATGCTGATGCAATAATGCAAGAATGCCTTGTGACCATAGTACTTTGTGAAAACTGCCTTTCTCTCATTTGCAAAGTTGTTTTCATCATCCTGAAAGCTAAATGGTCGTTGCTGTCTAGTGTATGTAGCTAATAACCATTTGGAGGTGTCATTCAAATTTGGATTCAAGAAACTCAAGACTTTAGTTTACTTGGCAATGGAAGCCACTATAATCTCTCTAGGATTGTTCTGGAGCCATACTTTTGCTGTTTATTGTATACTGTATATTCATAGCAAAAGTACTGCTACAGAACACACCCAGAATGCATATGATCCTGCGTATTATCATATGAAGGCATTTGGAGGTTAAATGAGCTTCAGAGATCATTTTGCCATTCTAGAATAATGCTGCTATTTGTCAAATTGCCATTTTTGGATTAGTGTGTTGGTAGATCTTACCATTAGCACCAATGGCACACAGACACCTCTGTTCTGTTTAAATTTATTTACGTTGGACGCATGTTGGACATGCGTAATTAGAGAAACCTAAGTAAAGAGGGGTTTTTTTTCATCATAGTACTCAGACTTATTTTTACACATTTTCTTGCATGAGGCACTACTGTTTCGCTTGTCCATTTTGTCTGTTCCAAAATTATTAAATCTATATGTTATAATAAAAATGTCCATGGTATCACTGTAAAATATCTCACACATTTAGCTAATGTACAAGATGTTGTTCTGCAAGTTTTGAAAATGCAATAAAAATATATTACCAACTACAGACCCTTTTCTATAAGAGTTCTAAGGCTGCTGTAGTCCATATGCAGCAAAGTTTTGGGTGCTCCTGATTATTATTAAAATTAAATAATAAAACAATTCTTACTGCTAATCACTGATGTTTTGTTGGTTTTCTATGTAAAAATAAGTACACATCCTCTACAAAAAACACATCACTGCATTTTTATGCATAATTACTGTTTATTTGCAAAATTTAACATATAAGGAAAAATAAAAAAAGAATATATGTGCACAATTTGCCAATATGTTAAACTCAGTATGTAAATAGAAATTGTGGATTAAAATTTGCAGGAAAGTGTTTTCTTTGTAAAGGATGTGTAGTTATTTCCATGCAGAAAATCAACAAAACATGGAATATGACCCAAAATATTCAAAGCTTTGCATATGACTGTAAAAAGTGGATTCCCTTTATCTTTTATTTACCTGGAGTTGCGGTGAGACACGCCATCTTCCACGCAACACACACTGGTCTTCTGATCTCCTACGTCTACCACACATGCGCTGCTCAGCCCACTGCCAAACGTAGCACACACGGACTCCTGGTGTACTACAATTGCTAACCACACAAACACACGCAGGTCAGTTTAAAGAAAAATGGCATTTCAAATTGTGAAGCCTGATTACCTGAATCTAAGCCTGTGGTGAACATTAGATTTTAGTTCACAATCAGCTGCTACATTATAAATGCAATTAACAATTTCCTTGTCTCACCTAGTTTTCTGTTAACACTGACTCCTAACTGACGGCCCAGATTCAGCTCATACAGGCAAACAATACTACCCACCATCAAAAGTGGTTTTAATAAGGACTTCAATGTACCTTAATGTGTTGTCTTTCTTATATTTGCAGGATTTTACTTCAGTGGGAAACTGTGGAAAATAACTGCTGTTACCTTGTATTCAGTTGAGTGAAGAAGTTTGAATACCCCGGACACATTTTAATACACATTACTGATTCTTTGCTGAATTGCCTAATTGCCTAACATTAAACATTAAAACCAGCAAATAAATAGAAATTGTGCTCTTAAATGAGCAGAAAATGCCTAAATTAAGTGTGTTCTCTATAGAGGATGTGTACTTACGTAGAAAATCAACAAAACCTGTATTTAATCAAGAGAATGCAAATGTTTGCACTCAACTGTTTCATCAGTCAGGCAACCATGCAATAATTATGACAGAATTGCATGTTTAAATGTCAGTTTGTCATTTATTAGCATTAATTTGTGTCCAAGTAGAAACGAGTGTCCATAAGAGCACCCAGACTGATGCAGGAATTACTTTGTCGGATGCCTTTAGCCGGGATTCCTCTGTAGCAGACGATGTTTTTAAGGATTATCTTTTAACGACGGATGAGTTAACAGATAGATCAAACACACAAGTGATGAATAAGTGTCAACTGTCAGTGACATTTTATAAGTAGATCTGAATACACACAACTAGATGAGCCAATTAAGTCTACTCTTGAGCCCATATAGAACACTTCTGTGTATGAAGCTTGCCACGCTCTTTCAGGCTACACTCATGCTGCAGGAAGCCCAAATGTGATTTTTGTGACACAGATTTGTGTTTTGTGAAGCAGTGTGAATAGATCAAGTCTTTTTATCCAGCTTATACAAAGTCAGAGTTTGTGTCCTTTTGCTGCCTAGGGGCAGAGATGGTGTAACAGTTAGGGAGTTGCCCGTGATCAAAACATTATTGGTTCAAATGCCAGAATAGTACAAATACCACTGATGTACCCGTGAGCAGGGTACTGTCCCCAAGTACTGCCCAGGTCAGCTGCCTGCTGCACCTACACGGATGGGTTAAATGCAGAGGTCACATTTCGTTATAGTGCACTGTTTGCTGTGGTATGTTCACAATGACAAATAAATCACTCCCTCACATAATGACACAAACGAAAGAAACTGATCTTCCTTTCTGTTTGGCTAGCTTTCAAAAATTAAAAGAAGCACAGAACTGCTGTAATTTTTAAGATTCTTTTAAAATCCTGTTCATCGGTCATTTTGGGTACTGCTGTTTGTCGTTCCAGTTTAAAGTAGCAATTGCTGCAGCTTATGTTTATGCCACATCAAAGAAATCTACCAATCTTGTGGAAAAAAATGAATGAAAATGAATTATTGAGTGACTATTTGTTATTGTGAACATACTCAAACGCCACAACAAAATGTGACCTCTGCATTGAACCCATCATATGTGCACACGTGGAGCAGTGGGCAGCTATCAACAGTGGCCAGGGAGCAGTATAGTGGGATGGTACCTTGCTCAAGGGTACCTCAGAAAAGCCTGGGCTGCGACTTGAACCTGTGATCTTCAGTTCAGAAGGACAAGGTCCTAACCACTAGGTCACCACTGTCCAAATACAGCACAGCTGTGTTTGCTTGGTAAGGTCTGGAGTGTTTAGAAGCTTGAACTGTTCAGTCTAATGTCACATATACATAGGTTTAATTGTAAAAGTCAAGGTAAAAAACAAAACTTGAGCAGTAAATGGGAATTTGCTCACTTTTGCCTGGAATCTGATTGTAGCCTCGATGTCTGTATTTGTGATAAATTAGGTTTTTAGTACTGGTCTCTTACCTGAGAAACCAATCTTAACAAGGAGCATATTGACCACTTCTTTCACATGTTGTCTATTATAGATGTCTGGAACCAAAAGGATGCATCTGTAGTACTGAAAGACAAACAGAGCAGGAGCATAAAATCAGTCTATAAAATCACACCACATTCACATTGACCAACAACAGTTAAGAGTCTACTGACAGCTGACCATCACACCTATATGAGCTTGTCGAGTATTACTGTGGAGTTGATCACTTTGTCGACATAGTCATGCTGTAAGGGCTTTCACCAAACTAAATAAGCCCCACTCTTTTATCAGCATAGAAATGTAATGAACTAACATGTGGCAAAGGTGGCATCCTTCAACAGTGCCATGTTTAAAGTGAATGAGCTCCTATTTTCAATCTATTGTACTGTCCATGTTTGTCTATAGAGACTGTAGAGCTGTGTGTTTAATTGTACACATTTGTTAGCAGTGGGTGTGACTGAAAAGCTTAATAGAATTTAGATAAAATTGTATAGTGTATTTCTCTGTGGAGGTAGCATACCTTCAGGTCTTTGACAGGAATTTCTAAAAGTTTCTGAATGGCATGGGACCAGATTGTTTCCAGGTCAGCGAGTACGGCACTCAATGAGCCTCCAGGTCCACTGTGAACATTGAGCTGACCCCGGCAGATAGGCCAGTGGATGCTGTAGCAGTCTGTAGGGTTCACATGTAAAGCCTATGCATGGATAAAGGGGAAAAAACAAAGGGATGGAAAAAAAAATGGGTGGAAACATTCTGGAGGGTGGGTTGGGGTAGGTGCTGGTCATACAAGCAACATCTCCATTGGGTTTGTCATAAAGGAGTTTAGAGTTAGTCCCTAAAACAAGTTTTCACATAAATTAAAAATAAATCACCAGTGTTTCTAATTCTAACTGGGTTTCTACCTGGGGACCAATCCCTCATTAGCAAATTTAACCTTGACAGCAAAACAACATTAGATATGTTGAAAATGTATGAATTAATACTGTAAAATATTCGCAACAGTGGTAGTTAACATGTTAAATACAGTCATGTGTGGTTAGGAATGCGTTTACTTTTTTACCTCGTCTCCAACCAAGTATTCTGGCTGATGAGTGGTATTAGTCCATTTCAGTCTTGAGTTTGGGTCCAACACTGCTGGGCGAATTTGCCTGTTGTACACTCGAGCCTGTCAATAAAGGCAAACACACTCACCTTCATCACTGCACATAAGCAAACAAACCTTCTAAAAAGTGTCTGTGGACAGAACATACTTGTTCAGCTGATACTGGAGTTCTTCTGGCCCCATTAGACATCTTCTTTGACCAAATAGCCTGGTCCACCATTTTGAGGCCATTCTGCCGTTGCTCACCACTTTCTGGTCTCTAGAGGGTGGGGGGGTATGTGCACATCACATAAAAAGATTTTGTAATATCGCAAGACAGGCAGACAGCGAAGAACAGAAAGAACAGGGTCCTTTAGAAAACAGTTCAATGCATCATGCTGTTCGTTTACACCAGAAGTCCCTGTTACATTTTTTGTATGATTCCAAATTCTTAAAAAACACAAAATACACGTAATATGCAGATATGACTGGAAGAACTATTTGCAAAGTAGTGAAATACAAATAACGAAATAACGTCAGTATTTTTTTCCAGATTCTTCTATTTTGGTCGAACAAACAAACAAAAACTAAGTTAAAATAAGCACTTAAAATAAGCATTGAAAGTTAGTATAACTCATTTTAACATCATCAAATCTACATATATCAGACATCCCAAACTCATTTCAGGGAGGTCTCTTGAAGGCCCCCACCTCCTTTTATTCAGTTTCGGGCATCAGCTGCCATCGATAGGCGGGAGACTCCTGGATCTTCCGGGAGACTTGGGGTGTCTGTTATATTGTTTTTTACACCCAAATTGGACTGATTTCTGAGTCTCAATTTCTTATAGGAAAGAAACCTGAGGTCAGGCAGGCAGGTCATAGAACACAAAGGCCTCAAAACTTACATTTAGTCCTTCTCTTAAGAGCCGAGGATCTTCATAGCGGGTCTGAGAGGGTAGTTTGTGCCTTCGGGCGATGACATGAGGAACAGTAATTGGCAGAGTATCTGTTGCTCTGCCAATGCGGAGAGTTTGCGATCCAGGGTGGATAACCACAACAAAGTTGGTTTGAATTTGCTGTCGAAGGAGAGGGGTAGTTGTAAATGCTGCATTTGAAGAACATTCTGGGTATATACACCCTGAAGATTCAGGTAACATCTTTTGCAGGTTTTATCAATTCATGAAGACAATTATATCTGGGGAGAACTACCGAATAATTGGTGCTTGAGTGTGTTTGCAATGACAAAGAGTCACTTTCAGTGTATCACTTAAAAAAAGACTGCATCAATCAAAGGTCAGGTTTAAGAAAGAAAAAGATACAATAGAAGATAGAGAGCCTGAGACAAAAAGAGAAGAAGAAGAATGGGTACTGCCCACTGTTTCCTGGTTAGGATTAGCATTATGTGCGGGTGCTAGTCAACACAAACAAAAACTGACCCCATTCAAACACTGTCGGCCAATCAGCACAGAGATGTGTGTTCTCTGGTAAATACAGTGGACTCAATATAGACTATAGACTCAATTACTAAAAAACACATTTTGCTAATGTTTATGTACTGTTAGAGACACATTTTTATTTAAAATCTGATGCAGACTCAAACATAAAGATAAAATAAATATGTAGATAATTTTATTAAGCGGATTTTTATCAGAAGAGAGAAGTGAAGAGTAAGGCAGTGAGTACTGAGTGCAGAGTAGAGGAAAGAAAGGGAAAAGTTAACTGAAAGAATCTATTGTAGGGAGACAAGATGAGAGAGAATGAGCAGGTTGTGGAAAGCAATAGCTGGGGGAGACCTGACTGGAAGAGTGGTGGCAGGACAAGACGAGAAAACTGAAAGAAATTCTCGTTATTAAAACTGAAGCCAGCTTAGCCAGATAACAGCTAACAGTTTAACCCTCAGGTAACACATAATTAATAAAGGTAAAAAGTAACAGATTAATAATATATAACACGTTTTTTCATATTAAATACAATTTTTAAATGTAACACTAAGATTTTTAGCCTGACTTTATTCATTCGTGCCATGTTGTTAAACTCACCTCCTGCAAAGGCTCTGGGATGGCAGGAGGAGCTATAGGTCTTTTTACTCCGCGCTGTTCTTTTTCTTTGTCCTTTTCGCGGTCTTTGTCTTTTTCTTTCTCATTTTCTCGTTCTCTCTCTGCCTGCGTCATTATCCGGCGAGATATTAATGGGCACAAGGGATTAGACAACACTTTGGCTGTCCAAATACACAATGCGACCAGAGTGAAAACTGTGTTATAGTTCTTCTTCTTGTTGTGGTAGTGTAGTACAGACAGGGTGTGCAGCGCCCTCTACCGCCTATTGCTTAAACTGCACAGTTCCAAAAGGCATCAGTGCATTGTATGGTTCAGGGGTCATGAGTGCAGAGACCTTGCTTTATGAATATATACACTATAAAATTGTTTAGAGAACACAAAATATGGAGGCAATGGCAATTATTGCTTAAGATTTTTTTAGTTTTTCTAAGAACTTAGATTTGTTCGTTCATCAACATTCGAAAGTGTAAGGATCTGAGCCACTTTGACAAGCGCCTTATTGTGATGGCTGGACAACGGAGTCAGGGCATTTCCAAAATGACAGGTCTTGTGGAGTGTTCCAGGTAAAGAGTAGTTAGTACCTACCAAGTGTGATTCAAGGAAGGACAACTGGTGAATTAGCAACAGGATCATGGGCACCCAAGGCTCATGTATGTGGGGAGTGAAGGCTAGTCTGTGTGGTCTGGTCCCACAGAAGAGCTATTGTAGTTTAAAAAGTGAATGCTGACTCTGATAGAAAGGGGTCAGAACACACAGTGCACCACATTCAGAGCTGTTTCAGCACCATGAGGGATCCACTCAATATTAGGTAGGCAGTGTTAATGTTATGGCTGATTGGTGTATATTCATATACATTACAGAGAAAACTTAGGCCTTTCCAGCATTGTGATTGACCAGGCAGGGAATCTAAACCCAGTCTGCAGAGGGTTGGTTAGAGATGTTACCTACTGTACTATACAAACCAGTCTACAGAACTCAGAAGGGCAAAGTGGCTTCTTCCCATGACCCATTTTCTACAGTGCAGTAGGTTTATATATGTGCACCTTCAGAGAGAACAAGTTAACACCCCGGGACAGCCTTTCTCAGTATGTCTCAATCACAAATAAAGCACTGAAGATGTAAACGATATTTAAATTATAGTCTATAGTTTTTAAAAAGTCTTTAAGCAGTCTCGAATCATTTACATTTATTCATTTGGCTGACACTTTTATCCAAAGCTTCCAAGACATGAAGCAGAGTAGTGGGACAGTACCTCAGTAGTGCCTGAGCTGGGACTTGAACCTGCAACCTTCAGGTCCCCAGCACAGTGCCCTAACCACTAGGCC
>JBBPDA010000019.1:6109149-6122124 GCA_037974385.1 Arnoldichthys spilopterus
ACTGTGGTTTAAAAAGTGAATGCTGATTCTGATAGAAAGGGGTCAGAACACACAGTGCACCACAGTCAGAGCTGTTTTAGGACAGCATGAGGGACCTACTCAATATTAAACGGGTGGTGTTAATGTTATGGCTAATTGGTGAATATTTATATATATATATATATATACATTTAAACATATGTTTTTAGCAAATACATTAAAACCATCTGCCTAATATTAAGCAGGTCCCACTCTTGCTGCCAAAACCACCCTGATTGTGGTGCACTGTGTGTTCTGACAGTTTTCAGCTATAGCCAGCATTCACTTTTTGTGCTCCCCATGTGCATCAGTGCGCCTTGCACCCCCAAGGCTTTGTTGTGAGCTCACTGACTCTCCTTTGTTGGACCACTTTTGAAAGGTACCATCCACTGCATAAGGGGAACACCCCATAAATCCTACTGTTGTGGAGCTGCTCTGACCCAGTTATCTAGCCATCACAATTTGCTCCTTGTCTAAGTATTTCTGATCCTTAGGGTATGCTTCCACTGCAGCGAGTTTTACATCACGCTCGTTCAAGTTGTATTGGTGTGAAATTTGCACAGAGGGCATGTGAAACTGTGTTGGCGAATTGTCAACTTTGTGCACACGAGAACCATGTAAGAACCAATCGGCTCAGCATAGCTGATTATGTGACATTATGGTATGTGACATTACGGTATGTGACATTACCTACATGTAGCATGAAGAGACGGATTTGAAGTGAAAAGTGAAGTGAAAGCGACTATTTGTCATTGTGAACACACTCAAGCACCACAACAAAATGTGACCTCAACATTTGATCCATCATGCCTGCACACATGGAGCAGCGGGCAGCTATCAAAAGCACAGTGTGGCAGTGTAGCGGGATGGTACCTTGCTCAAGGGAACCTCAGTGGTGTCCAGGCCAGGACTTGAACCTGCGACCTTCAGGTCTCAAGGGCATTTCTAGAGGATGTGTGCATCGATCCCACTACCTCATGCATGCTAAGCGAGCGCTCCACCATTTGAGCTAATCCCCCAATGCACCATGCTGCGATGTGGCATGTGTGTGCCGCTTAAATAGTTACCTACAAGCCCATCAGATAATCTTAGCAGATTGTGGCTCAGTTAGTTACTTGCAGGTCCCATGATTTTTTTAAGTTGTGTTTTACTAATCAACTTGTCTTTTTAATGTTGCTTTTACCATGTAGCACTTTGAGATTGTGCCAAATGTAAAGTGCATTACAAATTAAATGTATTACTATTATTATTATTATTATTATTATTATTATGTAATTTAGGGTTTTTTAGGGGTTTTCTTCTCACGTCAAATGGTCTGAAAGGCTTGTGCGAGACAAAATGGCATTCATTTGAAATTTACGCCACTTGAAGATGATTTGTAGAATGATAATTTGATTTCAAATAATTTAAAGATCTTTTTCAATTCCTTGCCACACTAATAAGCATCCACACCTTTTTTATGAAGGCCTTAGAGAGCTCTTTCAGTTTTGGCTTGATGACGACACACATTTTAATCACTAAGAGAATACCAACCCCTCAGTGTACAGTTTAAGTAAGACAAGTTTCACCTGCACCTTTTTTTGTTTATTTAAATTATGAACATTTAAAAAAATGTCAGAGTGCACAACTTCTATCCAGGAGCAGTGTCCAACAAACTTTGCCTGCTCAAACACACCTGGTTCAACTTTTTTATAATTATCAGGTCCATTGAGTGTGTCTGAGAACAGGAAATACTATGTTATGGTATGACCCTCCAGGTCCAGAGCTGTGGGCTCCAGCTCTAGTCCTGCAGGTGTGGTCACTTTCTGTCTGCAGGGTGCTGTTGGCTGGATATATTTGGTTGGTGGACTTTTCTCAGCTCAGCAGTGACACCAAGGTGTTTAAAAACATTCCTCTACCATGTCAGTGTCACTGCTGTGCTGAGAATAATCCACCACCCAAATAATGTCTGCTCACTGCTGGTCCTGTGGAATTATGTAGAGAAACAGATGGACAGCAGTATGTAACTGTAGAACCTCAAAACTACAGAAGTGTACCAAGTGAGCAGAGAGTGTATATGTGTGTGCAGTGTCCACTACTACATAGTACATGGTAGAAGAGCAGTTAGGAGAAGAGGAAAAAAGAAATGAGTGATAAGAGAAACGGAGTGGTGTGAATTTGTTCCCTGGGTAGACAGCAGACGGCTCCAGTGTCTCTCTGATTATAACACTGATTCTAACACATCATGAATTTGCTACCACAACAAACATGAAGCATCTTTCTTCATGAGAATAATAAGACAGAGAGAGTTATACACATTAACAGACCAAAGCCACAGAGAGAGACTTATCTGTTTTTGAATTGCTGTTTGTGCAGAATTTAACTGCAGTTATACTGAATTTAAGTGCAGCTATACTGACCACTGTGTTTTTTATACGATATTTGTGTTAGCTGTGATTTTACATTGATGCTTTGATTAGACATTCAAACCCAGAGCTCCACTCTGTGCTTAAACTGTCTCTCTTTCTGCACACGTCTGCCCTCCCTCTGATAACACTAAACCCTACCTCAGCAGGCCTGAGATTGCTACCATCGGCCTTTTCCTCTCCTCCACTCATGCCCTCTCTTTTCCCCCTCTCCTGTACCGCTCATCTCTTTGTTCATGGTGTCCAGGTGCAGTCATGTTGTGAATGTGTCCTCCCTGTCTGTGCTCTGCTAGGCTTTTTTCCTCAGATACAAAAAGAGGATTTAGTCTACCATCTCTGTCCCACCCCAGTGTAGTAGAGTATGATGTGGATACGCTATGTGGGAAAGGACGATTTCAGTGCTCCCGTTTGCTCTTAACACAAGCTTAACACAATCATATGCTTGATTTGTTCCCTTGTTCATATCAAACATAGAGTAGTCTTTTTTTTTGTTTTAATTAAAAGGCATAAAAAATGGATGCACTGGGGTATGGCTGCATTGAGAACACTGAAATCAATTTGTTTGTTGAAGTAAATATGGTTTTGTGATTGACTAAATATACAGAAACATTATTTCTGAACCCACATCTGTTTCCTTCCATTTATGAGTTCTTCTGTATATTAATATGCAAGTAATTGACATGGGTTTCTGAAATGAAATGTCTTAGCCTTCATAGATGTTAATTTTGATTAATGCTGATTTTGAAAATAGAGCTAAGAATAATCAATTTATGAAACACACAAGGTTACATTTAATCATTACCGTAGTATTTCTCATACATATTCATTAGCAATGTGGGAATTTCTGCTTCTATTACTAATGCAATTACGAATGTAAAAGCAGACATTAAGACAACAGAGCAGTGTAATTTTGCCACACAGTGAGATCGAAATTAACACCCAAATGTGTTTCTTCATGTAGTGTATGTGCTGACATATTTACACCGAAGTTAATTACAGAACACTGGTGATTGTTGAGCCCATGGACCAAAAAATCAAAAATAGTATAAGCACAGTACACAGTTGGGAGTGAATATAGCTCTAGAGTGTTACGCAGTGTTGGAATATCACTGCTGTGCTAAATTGCTAGCAGTCAGAGAGCTGTCTGATGGTGAAGTGGAGATTAGCATACGTGAGTGTCTTTGAATTAGCCATTAGTTGAATCTCCCAGGCATTGCTTTTCACATTGCCTGCAAATGGACTGCCCTGCCTCTCCCTTTAACTCAGCTAGACGCTCTGGTTCGAACCAGAATGCTGTTTCTCTGATGTGTGTTTTGTGCGTTTCTGTTCTTGTAATTGCAAAAGAAGGTTCGCTTATGTTGAGGGTGTCCATGAAAGTGCCTGACAGCTTTTTTGGTGCCATCCTTTAGCAGAGGCAGGAAGACCTTAGAAGAAGCAGGTCTGTGTTTGGCATGAGGCATGATTTGGCTGTAAGGGGAGGACACTCAAATTACAGAGGACCATCAGAAACCATCCTAATTGCATCATCAGAGACAGAAAAGCTCACACACGAAGTCGTGAGATTGATGATAGGGTTTTTGAACTATGTGAGATTTTCTGTCTTTGGGATGGGGCATTGTTACAGTGTTGTTTACAATTTATAATACACATCAGATAAGTAAGAAGAGAAATTTAACTTGAAAATCAGATTTCAAAGTATTTAATTGCTTAGTCAGATTGTACAAAGTGTACACTGAAAGAAAATCTGCCTTGAATTGCCTGATTCAAATGTTTACATTAGTCCCACCTGAGAGCAATATATTACACCAACATGATTATTACCAAACGAGAGTAAATGTACGGCAGTTATTGGTTTGGTGTAACAAATCGAATTAAAGTGGGACCAATGTAAACATTTAAATCACGTAATTTAAGCCAATTTTTTCAGTGTAGACATACTTCTGGCGTGAAGAAAAACTATGTTGTTGTGGGTTTCATGTCATACCTTGCCTAATAAGTGCTGACTCCAGTGTTAACAGGGAATAAATACAATGTTAAAGTACCTAAACTTTGAGGGAGGGGCAATCTGTTACAATAGACCTAGACTGCCTCCATTACCAGGCTTTCAGAAAGAATTGGGGCATTCCTAATTTGGTTCAGTGTAATAGTAAATTTAGGATATCAGAAGTTAAATATAGTATTCATATTAATACACTAGTTGGTACACTAGTTAAATACAGTGATGCCAATGACTTGTCCTTCACTAATGGTTTCCTTTTCTCTATGACAAACAAGTTCATTCGTAACTTAGTGCACAGTAATGTCGTAGCATTTTTTTCTTCTGTAATTTTAATCTACATCTAGTTGAAAGGAAGCTTTCTTTCACAAGTGTGTGAACTCAAGTTGTGCATTTAGGACAATACTAAGTTACCTAACAATAAATTGTTAGTGTTTGCTTGTGATTAAATAACTATAACTGTATTAAATTATAAAGCATTTAAAATCAAGTGCATCTGAAAAATGTTTGAATTAACTTTTATTTTTTCCGTCTGCACAATTACTGAGGTTCTGTTTGCTATAAAATCCTAAAATGAAAGTGTTTAGGTTCATGGGTTGGAAGGCAGAAATTATCATGAACTGCTTCACACTTGGGGCAGAAATCCTTCACTAACCTTCTCTAACCTTGATTGTAGTTCTATATATGTATAGGTGGCACAACTCATCAGAACATCTGCTTCTACAGCTTATAGAGCTGAAGTGCAGTCTCTTTTTGACTTTCACAATAAAGAGGACACCACTGAGATTGACAAGACATGCTGTTTGGTAAATTCAAGTTCTCTTGGAGCACAACCACTCTGCTCTGAAAGAACGCTTAACGAGACACCATTCTGACGTAAAAGCAGCTCATGTTAAACAACTGGAAGTCCACACAGAGACCAGAGTAACCACAGGACTTAACTTGTGCAACCCAAATATCCAAGCCAACACTTATTCATTTGCACACTCTCAGTGTTATAGAGAGTGCAGGCTTGTACAAGAACATAAAAAATAAAAAATATTATACAGAGTTTGTATATGTGTGTGTCTTTGTGTGTGTATATGTTTAGATATATATGTATAATTAAAAAGGCAAATGTAATTTGGGTAAATGTTAATGTGTTTGCTTAGACTACATGTAAGTAAGAAGGAATGTTAGGTATGGAAAATAGGGACTGAAAAAACTTTAGTTGCTATGTAATTATATGTTTTGGACAAATAATTCTTAAACAAAGGTTTTCCCAGCAATCATCCTGTGCCTCCCCAGTTATAAACCCCAGTTAAGCACATTGGGGATTACAAAAATATTGGAAAAAATGAACTATGTATTTTTTAGGGATGCAACAAATATTCAATAATATTCAATAAATGCAAACACTTACAATTAGAATAACTGACATTTATGCAACGTTTGTGAAATGACACTTCCATGTGGAAACAAACGTTTCTAAAGCTATATGCTAACTCACCATCAGCAGCATGCAGTAGGCAGCTCTGCACACCAGACTTACTGGAGATTTGATGCACTTTTGTGAGTCAAAGAGGTATCAGTCTTTACTCCAGTCCAAATAATTTTCCTGCAGATTTAGTAGCTTGAATGTTCCCAGTTGCGTTTATTACAGAGATTGAATGAGAGTGTACATGTTAGCTGACCATAGCTGTGAGAGAATTATTCTGTCTAGACTGGGTGTTAAGGACTACAAGGCTGAGCTTAGTGCAGGCTTTGAAAAAATGGGTTTAAGTGGCTTAAAAACCTTGATCACTTTCTGGTTCCAAGAGTTGACCAAAAAGATTCATTTTAAAGACTAACACAACACCTAGTGCTATTAAAACACTGCCAGCGACCTACTTGCTGGTGCCGAACTAGGCAGGAATCTTGACATTTTAATGCAGCTTGGTATTTAAAGAATAATTTATTAGTGCTGTTTTTCATTTCCATTAAGTATTTAAATTATTATTATTTTAAAAGCAAAGTTAAGAAAGTATATTATTATTATTATTATTATTATTAATAATAATAATAATAATAATAATAATAATAATAATAATAATAATAACAATAATAAATTACAGTATTTGTAATAATGATGATTAGTATGGCTGTGTGGGCTCAAAAAGATCTAACATAAAGTCAGCAACTTCCAGGGTGTTGACAGCTTTTGCCAGAGGGAAGCATCAGTATCTTTATGAAGTTCTATGTGGTAGGGGAAACACCTGGATGACCAGTTGCTACTGGTATCTGTGCCCAGGCTAGCAACTGACCCCTTTGAAATACCTGATTTGAAGATTTCAAGGTGCATGCATGTATTCCTACTCCAGTGCCAGTGTTTTTGTCTACTTACTGCAAAATGTGGGGCAGAATTCAGGCCTTGGGATGCTTTCTGTCTCTGAGAAAGTTTTCAGTCCTTTGTATTTTTGAACATTTGAATTTTTTGAACCTGTCACAAAATATTAGAGTGTAAGGCTTATACAAACAAAGCCTATCTGGCTATCTGGTCCAGACTCTTGGTTCCTATATAGTCACGAAGACAGCACAAGGGTATAATTTCATAGGGTATTTTAATTTTGGGCCAAGGCTTTATGACAAAATTATTCTCACCCCACCTTACAGCATTCATCTTCATAATAATAATAATAGGTGTAGAGTCAGGAAGGTATAACAGGTGCAACTGCTCAAGCAAGTGGAAGACAGTAGTTGCAGGCTCTTTTGTTACAGTATGTATGATGGCACTGAAAATATAGCAGCTGCAGTTAAGGAACAAATGACTAGGGGTTTAGTAAGTCTTGAGGGCTGTGGCTGCTAGGGGATTGTTGGATAATTTTAAAAATAATGGCAGTTATTGTTTTTATATTTATTAGCAAAATATGCAACATATTATAGATCAAACATATTGATTGGTCAGGCAACTGCATGATGGACATAACTATCAAGTGAAGCTTGATAATCTACATTCATATTTGCATTATATTTGTTTACATATTAAGCGAATGGGTGGGTTAAATCTTCGTGTGGTCAGTAGAAGATTTTCCAGTTGTTTGTGGGCTGTGGCCTGAGGTCTTTTTCTATTTCTCGACTGAGTCTGAACTGAAGAAAGTGAACCTTTATTGTTATGTCTCTCTTCTTTTCAGACTGACACAAATTTCATGAAGGAGGGTGACTTGGCTTCTCTCTGTATTTCTGTTGGAGACAAAAAACGAAGCATTGTCCAGAATTGATGGTTCATGGCCATAGAGAGGTGTTGTTTTTGAGCGCTGGTCCAGGACCTGCTTGCCTTCATAAAATTCTAGTAAATTTTATAATGAGTAAATCATCTGAAGTGATCTTAGCGTAGTCTCCGTTTATTCTTCTGAAAATGTGTCAATGATTTCAATGATCATCACAACGAAATGTGACCTCTGCATTTAACCCATCACACCTGCACACGCAGAGCAGCAGGCAGCTATAGCTTCTCTAGCTTCAGCACTCATCCTCCCCAGTGTAGATGATGCTCACTGCTCTTGCCTCATCCTGTTTCGTTCTTCCTATGAATCTTTTAAAGACTTTTAAGACTTTTTAAGCTAAGTCTTTGAAAAGCTTTCAGCTATGCCATTCCCCCACATCCTCTATTAACTTTTTTTGTCCTTTTCCTCTTTGTTTTACTTTCATCATTCTCTGTTCCTCATGCTTCCTGCAGCCTTTTTGTTCGTCTCAGACCTGTTGCTTTGGTTGGCACGTCTGCTGTTCCCTTACTTAGAGCTTTACAGTGAATCATAATAATTTGTTTCTCAATGCAGTCTCAGTCAGGTACACTGCTGACTCTATACCTTATGCACTGAAATAGCTTTAACTATTCACTGTCTAGTGTAAGCATTTCAAATTGAAAATTTAAGTATAACAATAACAAAGCTCCATTTATATAGTGGCAGATAATTAGCTCAGTCTCACACTGAAAATGTGACAGGACTTAAACCTTTAATTAAGGTAAATTTAGCCTAAGAAAGCAAAAACCATTGTAGCTGTTTTTAACAGCACAGTTGTCATAATTATTGACATCCCTATTACCAGCACTTTGTGCAGTCACTCTTTCTCAGCTTAACAGCATTGAGTCTTTTGCTTAATGCTTGACGAGTGAGCAAGGTCATCTCGCTTTTGTCTTATTTTGTTTGGTTTTTCTATTCATTCCTAATTTGATGAATGACTTAGGAAATTATGCCTCATATTTACATTAAATATTTTTAAAAATAAGCCTGCTTCAATTAATTATTTTTTTTCAACCTAAAATTTCTAGGTTGCCAACAATTGTGCTACATACATTTGTTTTCTTAGACTAAATGTACTAAAATAAATATTTTCAGTTATGATTTTAGTTTGAGTAAAAGACATTTTTGATTCTACCAACCGTATGTCCTCGTCAACGCCCCTCCCTTTGTCTACATTATCCTGTCTCTGCACCCTCAACTCACCCTTTACTCCTCATGAATGTCTTCAATGAATTCTTTCTGCAGAACGCCCTCACTCCCTTTGCACTAGCACACTGCTGTCCTGCCCTGGCCCAGCTGAAACATGAACACCACTGTATCTATCACATTTCAAGGTTAAATCAGCTCAGGTCAGATGGGCCTCAGGGAACAGGGCAGAGAGAGTGCAGTATGTGAGTGTGTGTTTGTGTGTATATGTGTGCCTGTGTCCCTGTTTGTGTGTATATGAATCAGGAGAAACAGGAGACTGTCTGATCAATAAACTTCCATTTTCAGCCTGTTATGCAAATATCCGTGCCTCAGAAATACTGAAGCTTGAAGGCATGTAAAGCTTTTGGAATGATTTGTGGCAGTCAAGCACAATTATTACGATCATTAGAATATGAAAAAAGGCTGACATATATGATAATAGTGTATATTCTAATTTATATGCACATTTTGGTACATTTACATCAACATGGGGGCAAAATGGTAAGGCTTTGTTTCTTGAAAACCGAAGATCATGGGTTCAAACCCCATTAGTGCCTTCGAATCTTTGGATTCGTTATTGCAGCCCAGTCTGCTTTTTAAAGATGTTGCTACTCTAGCTGTCTGTATTCAATCTGTTTAATACACATGATTGGACAGATGCAGAGGTCACATTTCGTTGTGGTGCACTGTGTGTGACTGAGTGCATCCGCAATGACAAATGTGTCACTTTCACAGCAAAAAAAATCATAAAACTGGACTGCATTTCATCCCTAATAGTTCCTGATATCGTTTATCAAACAATTCATATAGAAAACATTGACTAGCATGTGAACAAGCTGAGTAAGTTAGAGTGAATAGTGTATTTTAGTTCAATGCTGCTTTCTGCTATTGTGGATACATACTGTTAATGTAATATAGTGGAAGAGTATATAGAAGCAGCTTATTTCAAGTAGACTCTTCACAGTGTAGAGAGAAGGTATTAAAATGTGTCCGTTATCTGGATGTTGTTGCATTAAAGGATAAGTGTTTGGAATCAGAATGTGCTTCGTTTTAACTGTCCTGATCCCCAGGTAGTCAAGGGTTCATTGTAGTTGAATCTGTGTGTGTGTGTGGAAGTGCAATGTGGCCACCTTAACTACATTTTATGGTCTAACATCACATGTGCTCTGTTTGCATACTTACAGGATTGTTTCTGCTTCATGTCTAAAAGATGCTGCTGTCTAAAATAAATATAATGTTAATCTAAATATCAGGATTGCATAAGTACATCATATAATCATGTTTGCATCAAAAGATATTTGCTGTGAAAAATTATATCAGTCATATAGCCTCGGCAAACATGCATGAAATATTGGCATCAGTCTTCAAAATAGTGAGTACAATTTTTTTCAGCTTTTTTATTGTTATTTATTATTATTGTCGTTGCTGTCAAGGACCCAAAAGTAGGAATACACTACTATAAAAGAATAATATTAGTAATGGTAGATATTCATAATCAGACAGATGTTATTTTTGAATGATATTGAAAACTGATGTAAACTGATGAATATCATGACATAATACTTATATTTTCCTCTATTTATCCTTATTAAACTTATAAATAATGTAAGGTGTATGCAAATGTAAATTATGCATCTTTTTTTCGAATCGTAACCTAGTTATTCTTAAACAGTACCTCAGTTTGTCAAAAAATTAAGATGTTTAATTTTATTAAGTCAGTACAATCAATTAGTTTTAATTCAACATTTATTTTTTTATGATTTAAAAACAGAAGCAAAAATGCCAAACATTGTTTTGTTACAGTTCTTCATGTTTACAGGCATTACAGGTTGGGGTGCAGCTTAAGCCTTACCAGGTGGGCGTCAGTACAAAGCTGTTTTTTACCTCAAAAATAGTAGGAGAGAAATTGTTTTTTGTAGAAAATTCAAAGGCATTTTTTGGGACATTTGACACACCAAGAATAAATGTGTGAGATAAAATATGTGTGTGTGTTTATCTGGTCAAGTGCCCCCTGAGCAGTGAGAGCTCAGGCTGTTTTGACATTAATCATCTATAAGAGCAAGAGAGTCTGAAGTGTAGCTCACTATACGGCTCTGTTGTGCTTCTTCGCATAGAACTTTAATTTCATGTATCATTGAACTCACCTCGTGAAAGGCTTCTGATAGCTTTGTGCTTTGTGCAATGTAACTGCATCCGGTTCCCTCTCTGTGTCTGTAGGGTGCTTTTTAAAAGGAACAGGATTTTTCTATAAGAGGTATGCTTCTACCTGGACTCTGATGTAAGACATGAGACTGATATGAACATTCAATTTAAGATATAATAGACACTTGCAAGCCTGCACACAACCACACACATATACATACACAAACCATTTTTGAAAGCCTCTTTGATTGTGATTTGTCGCTGGAGAATTTCTTGCACTCCCATGGTGAGATTGGAGCAGTCCAGGATCCTGCTGTGAGTGTTATCCTGCCCAGAGCTCTTGGAGGTAGACAAGAGGGAGAGAGAGCATTGAGAGAGAGAGAGAGAGAGAGAGAGAGAGAGAGAGGGAGAGAGAGAGAAACAAGAGAGAACGGTAACATGAGATGATATAATGTTTGAAAGCTTGAGCTCTCAGACACTATAGCATTGAAATGGAAGTCCTGGAAGTGCTTGGCAAATCTGTAAATGAAAACTACTCTTCCCAGAATGCATAGATAAAATAGTCAAAACTGTATACCTTTATGCCTAATGAGGTAGTGCACACTGTCAGAAAATAAGTGTTCTGATAAAATGTACAAACAAATCAGATGTCCCTTCAAAGGAACACATTTTAAAACCTTAAATGAGATTTAAAGGTTCACTACATGCAGGGGTATATTTTTGATTATATCACTATTTCAGTTATACAATTAAAAATTAAAAATTAAAATTTTTTTATTAAAATAAAACTTCTAAAGCATAATTATGATAAATTCTAACTGAAGGCACTCAAGATATACACTAGAAGATACCTGACTTAAATTAATTCAACTATTAATAGCAACCTCATAATTAATTTTTAAGCAGCAAGTTCAGTGTTCCTTCTAAATTTCCATATCCCATGTGGTAGAACCTTCCCGCACTGGAATCTACTTGTACAGTATTATTATGAGTAAATTGTGTCATTAAACATGTGTCGGGTTGGATCACTGTGCAGAATAATTTGTAAAATACACCAAGTTTTATTTTCACTATATGTCTATGTTCAAGAAGCGCAACTTAATTGAACAGATGTTCATTTAGTCAGTCCATGTGACCCCCCCATCATGCCCTGTCTGTGTCTTTGTTTGTTTCCCCTCTGTTTTGTTCCATGCACTTTTCTAGCCCCACCTTAGCCCTGCCCCTGTTATCTAGTGCACCTGTGTCTTGTTTCAGTCTCCGCCCTAGACCAGATGGACCATCCAGACTGTTATTACTGAAGGTACAAAAGCCAACATCTGTCATGATTTGAGAGTTTATCAGGGCCCCTGGCATGTGTCATTTGCATATGTGCACTATCGACCCAGGGTACAGGTTAATATTTCAATCAACCATCCCTAACTAATGTTTCAATACACTGTTTCTTCTCTAAACTTCTCTAAATTTTTTTAATGCAAGCTCAGTGGGGTGATGTCCTGTATTCTGGATAAAGAGACGGCTAAATACAATATCTGACACAAACCAGCTCTGCACTGACACTCAGTGCTATATCAATGCATGGATCCATATAAGACTTAGGACATGATTTTAGTATATATTTACATGTGAAAATACATAATTAAAATTTTTTTTTTAGCTAAACAAGGGGTGCATACAACATACAAACTAAATGCTAGCAAGGAATTTCCAGCAGTAATGCAATATCTGTATTTCATTTAAGACAGTTCATGAGTTAATTTAATAATGTGTAAACACTAATGTCTTTATTGCGGCAGTGGAGGTACAGGGTGTTGCTGATAAAATACAGTGATATTGTCCATATAAACCATGGTGACATTGTTTAAGATGATTTTGATCTTTATGACTGTAGATTTCCTCCGGGTGCTCCGGTTTCCTCCCACTGTCCAAAGGCTTGCAGTAGGTTGATTGGATTGGAAAATTGCCCATA
>JBBPDA010000019.1:6134811-6157084 GCA_037974385.1 Arnoldichthys spilopterus
AACTTGTTGCATCTTTCCCAAGAAGACTCATGGCTGTATTAGCTCAAAAGTTGCTTCTACTAAATACTGAGCAAAGGGTCTGAATACTTAGGACCATGTGATATTTCATTTTTTAATAAATCTGCAACAATTTCAAAAATAATTTTTTTTGTCTGTCAGTATGGGGTGCTGTGTGTACATTAATGAGGGAAAAAAAACCTTAATATTAAGTTATGTGCAGCTAAGCTGTTATTGAATTCTATTGTGGTTTATGACACGTCAACTTCAGGTTTTTGTTTTGATTCAGTTAGCAGTTAATTTTAGGTTGCTATTGCTCTTTTATGTGGATAATAAGTGTTTGGTGCTGTTTCTGTGTTGGAATGTGACTTATCTGTCGTGTTGTTTGACCTGTCACTGCACGGGTGATGTTTATAACAATTTTACAATTCCAGGTGTGACGTGCCTGCGATGGCGCCACCTTGTTTATGTAAGAACACATTTTTACAGATTATTAAAGAACGAAAACACATAGAATCGTCAGATTTTGTAAGCATGTGCCCTGGAGTTCAGAGAATCAAGTAATGTCAAAGTTTTGGTGTTTTAACCAGTAGATTAATTACAGATCCTGACATTTTAAATGACAACTGTGTTTGGAACGCGGCCGAAACAACCACCAGGGAGCAGTGCGATTAGGGTTAATAAATCTGCAAAAATTTCAAAAATTATTTTTTTTGTCTGTCAGTATGGGGTGCTGTGTGTACATTAATGAGGGGAAAAAAATTATTTAAATGATTTTAGCAAATGGTTGCAATATGACAAAGAGTGAAAAATTAAAGAGGGTGTAAATACTTTCCGAACCCACTGTATATAAATTTTTTTTTTTTTTTCAGGCAATCTCTATAGCCATTGTAATTCTTCATTTCTTTTAAGCCGGTTTTTTATAATTATAATTATAATTAAAATTTTATAATTAATTTTATAGTATAATTTTTTAAAGCCACACTATGAGAGAAAATGTAAATTGAAAATTTTCAGTGTTTGTGTGTTAGCATGACAAGTCCTAGTTTTTGTATGTCATGCTCACTTTACTTTGGGAAAGTGTGAGCATTAGGGCATGTCATGGCTGGCCTCAGAGCGACATGTACAGTGAAGATTAGCCACATAGCCCTGTGTCTTAGTGACACAGCAGGGACGAACCAGCATAGGGACATTCCAGAATTGCCCTATCCTCAGAAACCAGTGCATGCATCGTTACACTCTCTCATGCTCTCTCTCTTTCTCTCTTTCTCTCTCACTCACACACACACACGCACACACATAACCACACACACGCACATTAAGAAGAATGGCACCTCGTTCCCCTTTGAGGCTGTGTTTGGGCCTGGGGCAGCAGCTGAGCCTGCTGTAGTGGATTTGCGGGGCTTTGGGGATGATATGGGGGTTAAGGGGAAGCACACACTAAAGGGAAGAGGAAAATGATTGGCTTTAGTTTAGAGCTCTCAGCAAAACCCCCTATCTTCTTCAAACTGAGTACATCCCTCTTTCTCCTCATTTGCCTTTCCATTTTGCTCCCTCTATAAAAATGTTTTTTTTTCTGGAACATATGTTGACAAGCAAACATCAAAGTGTCCAATTTTAACATGTTTTGTTCAAGTGCTTTTACTGTCGTGTTCTCATCAAAGCAGCCTTTTAATTAAGGAGTTCATTGTTCCCGGAATGTACTGCTGATGTTCAAGACTGGCTCGAGTGTGTGTGTTTACATGTGATCACTTTCGATGACATGTTGTGTCACTGCTGTTATGACCCACTTCAAATATGCAAAATGATCAAATCCAAAGAGTTTAGAATAACTAATATTTTTAATTACTATTTTATTCAGTAACTTGTAAAATATAGATTGAAGTAAGGAAGTTTATTCAGTTATGAGCCGGGCTACGGGCACATGCTGTGGGCAATTAGCCAAGGGCTTAAAGGGCCTTCATGGACATCCCACCTCGTCCAACGTTGTTTTGTACATGTTGCAAACTGTTGTGGTCCGTGTCCTTGTGTGTCTCCCCCCTTTATGTTTAATAAACCCTTCGTGTTTATTAAAACTGCCTGCTTTTGCTGCCTAAAAAACCCGGATCATGACAAAAATACTATACTAGCTTTTTAAAGTTATTCTTGGATATGCCAGGATACAATTTTTTAAAAACTTTATTTTCAGTGTCCTAGATTCAAGATTTCCAAGTTTTATTGTTATATGTAAAAACTACTTGGACTAAAGCGTGTGTATCTGTCCTTTCGGTTTAAAAGCCATTTGCAGTGTTGTGTAATTGTGACTTTGTGACATTTCACAGGGCTGCCAACTCTGGGTGTGTGTGTGTATGTAGGTGTGTGTGTGCAAGCTGTGAGATGAATCTTAAAAGAATGTTTAAGACTGTTTAAAGAAACAATGGCAGCTGCTCCCTAGAGCTGTCCTTTTATTGTCTTTATCTACTCTTTCATTTCAATTATCTCCAGTGTTCACTGTGGCCTAAAGGCTCCTTGCTCTAAGAGAGAGCAGTCTCATCCCTGTCAGTCGCTATTGGCTACAGAGCCTTCCATCAATCATTCCGATTGGCTCAGGGGCATCGGCTGTGTTGCTCCAATTCGCTGCACATTCATCACTCAGTCACCGCGATTGGCCACAGAGGTTGTCAAGAGTAGCGGGTCAGGCTCTTATTTTTTTCCATCCAAACTTTTGAGCAGCTTTGAAAGATTGCAGGGGACAGCTTGAGGGACCAGAGAAAAGGAGAGCAAGGGAAATGGCAGGGTAAACATGGGTGTGAATAGAGGGATCAGAGAGAGAGAGAGAGAGAGAGAGAGAGAGAGAGAGAGAGAGAGGAAATGGAACGAGTTTAAGAGTGAAGTATAGAAGATTTGAGAAAGACAAAAGGTTAAGAGGGTTGCTCTTCCTTTCTTTTGTTTCTTTTATTCTTTGTCTGTTGCAGTGATGAATGTTGTTGTCTAAGGAGTAAATGCAAATGTCTCCTATCAGTGCTTCACTTTTTTGTTCTGTCTCTTGCACACAGGCTCTTGTCTTTCTTTTTCTCTCACTCATTTTATCTCTCTCATGCACTCTTTGTTTCCTCACTCTCTTTTCTGGGCACTCAAATTGCTATCTGCAACACACACATATACTGAAATAATGCTTCATTGTGTGTGTGTGTGTGTGTGTGTGTGTGTTTGGAAAGGCAGGCAGAGGATTGCAGTGTTGGAAAGAGTGGCCAAATCATCTGTCCTCTTTTCAAAAAGAGAAGCAATTCCAAATCATGAAGAAACAATGACACTTCAGCTTTTTTAGCACTTGCGGCACTAGTCCAAAGTTTGACGTTTCCTACTTATAAAAGAATTTTATATTTCTACTGCTTTCCACCTTTTAAAAGAATAGTGAAGACTTCAATTATGAAATAGAAAAGGAATTTTGCATTGACCGACAAATCAACATGTAATGTTAAGATTCTATGAAGTAGCCACACTTTGACTTGATGTGTCTGAGGTTAAAAATGTACGTTTACATGTATATTTACAGCATTTAGCAGATATTTATGTAGATAACTACTGCCCTATTTAGATATCTTTGTCTTAGAAAAGTCTTTTAAAAATTGCAACTAGATGCAGAGGGCTGACCATTGTATGCTAATTTATTATTTTGATTTTGTCTAATTGTGTTGCAGTTTATTAGCAACTTGAGTCAAACAAATGCTCTTGTGCAATTTTCCTTGTAGCATGTTTAATTGATTTTTAGGAAATTACTTTTTCATTTAGGACTTAAAATACCAGAAGTAAGGAGCACACTTTAATGTGAAGACTAGTGTGATTTCGTTTACACATTTTGCCTTTTCGGTTTAAACAAGCAGCTAATAACAAAAAAAAAAACACATTCTTGCCAATTTGCCTTTATAAATATTAATGTTTCATTAATCATTAAAAAAACTCAATTATTGCCATATCCTTAATTTTAGCATAAACCTTTAGTACTATTACTGTATATCTGCAGTTTAGCAATGCCTATATAACAATGTCTATATATGTCATCAACGAACCAACTCACTTGATGTGAATTCTCTGTAAAATGCTTTATTCACACATGGTTGCAACCGGACATTACACAGACTATGTACTAGGGAGCTGTATGAGTAAAGTCAGTTTATTGTATGTCTGCATGCTTCTGACATTAGTGTTCCCACATTTGGGATGTAGACACTGCAGTCTCTGTGTTGATATTATCCCACTGAAAAGAAATTGTGTTGGGAAGTTGGGAAGTTGGTGAGCACAGAGCACTTTACATCACTCTGAAGTACTTTTTTTTTTACGCCTGAACCATTGACGTGTGTAGAAATTTTTCATTTAACAAACAGTCTTATAACTTTTTTTACTTATATTAAGATTACAACTAGGAAATAAGTCAAATATGTCAATGAAAAGTGTATCAAAGCCGCTGCTTTTTTCTCTTTTTTCTTCTTAGAAATACAAAGAGTTTGAGCGTTCAGTTAGAGTTGAAGAAATCGACGGACTCAAACTTGTGAAGAGACTGGCCGAAAACATGGAGGAGATGTTTCATAAAAAAGCAGAGGCAGTAAAGGTAAGTGTGTATTTGTTTGCATGTGTCTTATCAGGAGTGTTGGAAAAAAATAACTCATTACTCCACTACTTTTGGCAGTAACGAGTACTATAGCTACTAAATTACAGAACTTGAAAGAGCTTGTTACTTGCTACCATACAATAATTGTGGGGAGCTTGCAGGAAGAACAACACAAGGTTCATTGTTTTAAGTTTCACTGGGTTTTTCATGACCCATATTTTGCTCGGCTTTTGAAAGGTTTGAATGGTGCGAGCATGCACAGTGCATACCAGGGATGTAACATACAGAAGCCCTCCTTACTTACCAGTACACATTACCCGAGGAGGGTGAGGTGGGCTTATTAAACATTAACTACATGAAAATAATGAAAAAAGACTAAGGAAACACAAAAATCATAATTAACAGCATGGAGTGTAATATAGCGAGCAGCCACTCACCATTAAAGGGGAATCACTCAGTTTGCCATCCTCTGATGCCACAACTTTATTGGACAACGGTGCTGTCAGAATTATCCATACGTGATGTTGGATCATTCCTTCAGACCATCTAAATATCTATTTTTGGACATTATGTTATGAATGGTAGGCTAACTATAGCTTAGAGCTTGCTTACAGCTTTACCTCAAGGTTTTGAGAAAGTTTTTAAAAGAAAAACAAGATCACAACATTTATACCACTGACAGGTAAAGGGTATATTTATTAATTTATTATAATGCTTTATTACTCCTCAGAGGGAAATTAGGGTTTCCCAGCAGTTTACATGCAAGATAAACAAACAAATACACATAGACGTGTCCATTATTATATAATTATTTCCGGGAAAAGCTGGTATTTTGAAATATGGTATAAAATGGTGGTATAAAATGCAATAAAAAGAAGAATGTGTTTGTTAAAGCTTTTGTACTTTTATCTAATAAAGTTCAAAGAAAAGATTTACAGTGTTTTCTCTGATTAGCTTTATAATTTATTTTGTAAATATAAACACATTTAGAATTTGATGCCAAAAAACGTTGGGATGGAGGCATTATTTGATTTCATTCTGCCATCAAGGTGATGCCTTTTCCTAGGAAGTCTATGTTTTTTTTTTAGCAAGACAATGCCAGGCCTCATTCTGCAAGTGCTACAACAGTTTGGCTCCATAGGCACAGGGTGTCTATGCTTGACTGGTCTGCCAGCAGTCCAGTTCTGTCTCCTATTTAATTAAACTGTTGAGCTCCTGAAGTTTTGTAGGGAGCAAGAACAGCCAAAAATTCCACTTGCATAACTACAACAGTTAGTCTTCTTGGTTCCTAAACGATTGAACACTGTAATTAAAATGTAAGGTGATACAAACACAGTGGTAAACACACATCTGTCCCAGTTTTGTGGGGGTTTGTTGCATGCATCAAATTCTAAATTTGTTTATATTTACAAAATGCATTTAAGTTAATCAGTGAGAATATTGGAAATCTTTTCTATGAACTTTTATAAGTTAAATATAAACATTTTTGTTTTTATTGCATTTTATGAAAAATATCAACTTTTCTGCAAATGGAGTTTGTATGTGTGAATTTTACACAAATGTACTGTGTACAGCTGTGCAGTATACACAGATGTGCATACAATACATTGGTACAAACCTGTGGAAACCTTGCGTCTTGGCATTTGAGTTACTTTGACACGTACCACCTACCTAAACAGGTGCATTCCTATACTTATGGCAGTGCCCTCTTTTAGCAGTGCCCTGCCTCACTGCAAATATTGTTCAGGAGTGGTTTGAGCTTCCAAATTCCCCAGATCTCAATGTGATTAAGGACTTGAGGGAGGCGTTGGACAAACTTGTCTGATATCCACACAACTTATATGAGTAAATAGCATCTGATAATGTCTTGGTGCCAGATACCACAGCACAACTTCACATGTCTTGTTGACTCCATGCCTTGATTGGTCAGAACTGTTTTGGCAGCACAAGAGGGATCTACACACATTGGGCAAAATGTTATGGCTGATGGGTGTTTGGAGTTTAAACCTAGTTTTGTTAAAAATTTATTTGAATTTTAGACATATAAAGCTTTATAGATGCAACTTTACCCATATGGTTGCAGCATAGAGAGTTTTCAAGCTGAGGAATGGCTCAGTGGTCATGTACTATGACAAAAGATTAGTGCTAGTGGAAAAGTGAATGACATTTGCCTTCTTTTCAGTGGATATGCAACTTAGGCAGAGCTTTTTGAGCAAAAATACTCATGGCTTAGCAACTCATACTGTGGGTTTGTTGATATCAGCATTTTCCTAAAGCCACCCTTTCCAGCCAGTAGATGAGAACCTTATCTTTGCCAAAAAATGTGCCACTGCTTCCACAAAAATGTGTCTAAAAATGTAGAATTTTAAAAATGAGAACGCTGTAATGACCTGTTTAACACCTGGCCATTTGTTAGTAGAAGACTTATCTGACTCTTCATATCGAACTAAGTGCATTTGTTGTTCTGACACATGACTTGCTTGGCCCAAAAATAGCTTTTCCTGCAGCTAGACCGAATGTTAGCAACTGGTGAAGAATATTTATTTGGATAAACTGCTGCAGATGCTTTGTAGGTACTTCGGTTTAATTTACATTCAAGTAAATATCTATTAACTTACAATAACTTTTCCTAGCACCAAACCTGGCTCTAATATAACAACAAATAGCTCTGTGTCTGTGTTATTGTGTGTGAGAGCCAGTTTATGTTCACGGCAGGTTTGAAATTTGCCAGGTCGACTTTTATATTTGTATAAAGTATGAAGGTGGCCTACCGCTTATAATATAGAAAGTGTGTTAGTAGGCTTGTGAGATTATGTGCAATATTGCCTGACAGCTCACACCTAGCCAATGCTAAATGACTATAGTGTTGGAGGGGTGGAGGACTAGATCTGTTTTCACATTGAGCAAAGTGCCACAAATACTGTCTGAGAGAAGCCAGCCTAAACCAACTTCAGACCTTTGAACTTATGCTAACATTATTGTATGCTTTGATAAAATTTCACTTTACAGCCTAGAAATTGCTTTTTGCTAAGATAATGAAGTGGCTAAGTGTGGTGTGTAAGCCTTCAGGCTACTGCCTACTATGCCTATTATTGCTATAAGACTGGGCTATGACATTTGCTTTTAGTGTTTAACATCTTTAATGGGATCACAGCATCAATCACTTAAGCTGAGGAAAGTGTGTTTTATAAGGTATTACACACGTGGAGGCCTGCAGTACAGCTTTATCTGCCTCTCACTCTTACAGAATGTTCTGAAGTCAGGCATTGTGTCAGGACTAATATTAAAAGCAATCTCAGCTTGTGAGACATGTATGCTTTCCTTTGACCCATTGTCATGCTAAGTTGTATATGGTCATGCTGAAAAAATGAAATTAATAAGATTGAAAGCATATGAATTGAATCACATTTTTTATTCTCTTATGTTTTGAATTTAGTTTATTAATTGCAAACCCAAGAGCAGAGTCCCAGTAATTCCTTTTCACTTGATGCATGCTGTGCCCCCGTGTGTTTTATCGACATTAAGCTTCCATTCAGAAATTACAAATGCCATTGATTCCACACAGTTCATTAAGTGAAATTCATAAAAAAATGCTATGCTTGCAAGTGCACATACAGGCTGTAGTATTGTTCAATCATTCATTCATTTTCCAAATCACTTCTTCCATTTCGGATCACGAGGAAGCCGGAGCCGGTCCATGCTGACTATGAACTCAAGGGGGGGTGGGCTGGGGGGTGGGTTCACCCAGGACAGGAAACCAACCCATCGCAGGGCAACACAGAGACAGGCCATTTACAATATCCAATCAACCTATTGCTGACTTTGGACAGTGGGACAAAACCAGAGCACCTGCAGGAAACCCATGTGAAGAGAGCTTGGTTGTAATATTGTAATAATCAAGAATATTTCATAATAGTCATGTATTGGAATCTCTGAGTATATGGACAGTTACCCAGCATACATTGTTTTGGCTCTGTGCTCCAGCACAAGGAATTTGGAATGACGCATTTACGATGAGGTTAAATTTCAGTAGATCAACTTTAATTCAGTTATTACATTTTAAATTTTGATTCTTTTGAGTCTTCAGTCTGGCATATGACACTGATATAACAAAAACGGTGGCTGTACGTTTTCATAAGCTGAAGTGCAGTGTGTCAGCGTTTATTTATTCAGCACAGTGCCAAATGCACAAAACTTTTTTCATCCTTCAACTACTCATAGACTCACAGAGTCGCATGAGTGCCCTGGTGAGGGTACTTACTCGTCAGGGGAAGGTCCTTCTCAGTTTTTGAAGACTTAAAGCCGTAATGTAGAATTGGTCTGGCAGCCAACCTCTGAAGCCTCAGAGTTACAAGGGAAAGTCAATCTTACCTGCTTTATCAGCTGATACTGTGGCAAACTCCTTGGCTAGTAGGGGGGCGACATCAACACATGCATCCAAAGAGTACAAAAACAAAGCATGGGAGATATTAAAGCAACAGCCATATTGTGGCAAACATACACATGCACAGAATTCAGTGCTGGTTTTGTTCTTGGCCTTAAACATGCAGCAGTCTTGTTCTTTTCACTTCTCACTGAGTATATTTCTATATTTCTGTGCATTTTCCACAGCTGCACTGTGTCAGCATGTGAAGGCTGCATTTGAAGTTGCTTTATGTTCATCAGAGAGCTGCTTGTAAGTGTTTACATGGCCGTAGGTAATGCTCCTCGTAGTATAATTGGATTGTGTGTCTGTGTGTGTGTGGAGAGAGTGTCTGCACACTGTATGCATGTTTGTACTAAAATGTGTGGATGTTTTTTAGGCTTTAAACTTGCAGGAGAGTCTTTATATGTATCAGTGTGTGTAGTCATATGTAATTTGGGTTGCGTGTGTATTTACTGTATGAAGATGCTTTTTGTCCACTCATGTTACTGTGTGTGCATGTGTGTGTGCTAGTTAAGTAATGACCTATAGTGGGTATTGACTCAGTAATCATTGCTTTTCTAAGGGGTTAGGACAGAAGCGGACAATGGAGTAATGGAGTAATGGTCTAATAGTCCAGCTACACATACATGCACACACACCCACACACACACACACACACCCACACACACACACAAATATCAGAGGAGACACTGCTCTATCCAAAGTGCATTTGAGCCTGGAGACATGAATGTGTCCGTCTCCAAATGGCTTCCCTGCAGCTAGCACGGGTGCTTTAATTGTGTTCCTCCTTCAGAATGGAGGCTGAGGCCCCGAGGCCCATAAACTCTGCATGAGAGATGAAAGAGCACTGATAAAAGAGGAGCCATTGAAAGAAAAGAAATGCGGAGCTTTGGCCTACTTGAGTGAAGCTGTGTGTAGCACAAATACTACAAAAGGTAACAGCATACTATTTATATTACACACTACTATATACTACTACTATAGACAAGCTTTCTGTGTTTTCATGACTACAGTAGAGCTTGATTTATGCTAAGACACTGCTGCTGTGAACATGTGTGTAATCTAAGAGCTGTTGTTTGCATGTGGTGAGTAATTGAAATGTTTACCATAGAGTGATCAGCAGCAAAAAAAAAGAAAGAAACTGAGGAGAAAGACATGTTCTGTCCTGTTTGAGCTTGTGTTTGTGCATCGCAGTGCGAAGCAGCAATTCAACTTCAACACATACCCACACATAAGCACCATCATCATCCTCGTCATCATCATGGAGTACAGCTCCACTCAGCAGGTGGTATGGAGCGATAAAGAGGATGGATCAGAGTAAAAAACTGGAGATAACCACAGGGATGGATGAACAGGGACAGTATATGTGTGTGTATGTTTTGTGTGTGTGTGTGTGTGTGTGTGTGTGTGTGTGTGTGTGTGCATGCAGAAAAACATCAGCGAGGATGCTATAGGGAATAAACATGAATATGACACAATTTCTGTTTATTTTCCAATTTAAATATTAAAATAATAAATAAATAAACTGTTGCATGTGCAAAACTTCAGACACTCATTCATTGTACAATAGTGTTATTATTTTGGCAAAATCTGAGTTCATTTGACTCATTTGGTCAGGGGTAGACAATTACAGATTGTAACACACGATATGAGAGTTTTATGCTTGCTATGCAAACTAAATGCAGCACTCACTGAGCAGTTTTCTCTTCTTCACACTCTTAAACAATGTATTTAGTACACAGAGCACTTCATTCTGCCCATCAGGCTGAAGATTTTCCTATAACATGTGCAAACTTATTAAGTTGAGAGAGTCAGTGAAGGATAAATTTAAGTCGAGTTGCAAGTCAGTTTAGGGCAAGTCAAACCTGGGTTTCAAGTCAGTTTAAGGCAAGTCAAAGTCTAGCTGCAAGTCAGTTTAGGGCAAGTCCAAGTTGAGTTTCAAGTCAGTTTTGGGCAAGTCTAAGTCGAGTTGCAAGTCAGTTTATGACAAGTCAAACCTGGGTTTCAAGTCAGTTTAAGGTATGTCAAAGTTGAGTTGCAAGTCAGTTTAAGGCAAGTCCAAGTTGAGTTACAAGTCAGTTTAGGACAAGTCCAAGATGAGTTTCAAGTCTGTTTAGGGCAAGTCCACATCAAGTTTCACATCAGGTAAGGACAAGTCCAAGTCTAGTTGCAGGTCAGTTTATGGCAAGTCCAAGCTGAGTTTCAGGTGAGTTTATGGCAAGTCTAAGTCGAGTTGCAAGTCAGGTTAGGGCAAGTACAGTTGAGTTTCAAGTGAGTTTAGGGCAAGTCCACGTTGAATTTCAAGTCCGTTTAGGGCAAGTCCAAGTTGAGTTTCAAGTCAGTTTAGGGCAAGTCCAAGTTGAGTTTCAAGTCAGTTTAGGGCAAGTCCAAGCTGAGTTTCAAGTCAGTTTTGGGCAAGTCTACATCAAATTTCAAGTCAGTTTAGGGCAAATCTGAGTCACTAACTATCTGGGTCAGTGAACATGGTACTTGAGTCCCCGTTTCTGGCATGTTAGTATACCTCTGTATAACAGAAAAATTTTGTCACAATTAAAAGTGGACTACTCCTCTCTCTCTCTCTCTCTCTCTCTCTCTCTCTCTCTCTCTCTCTCTCTCTCTCTCTCGCTCTCTCTCTCTCTCTGGCTCTTCTCCCCTCTGCAGTATAATCAGGCTTTCTGAAATTCCTCTCAGGCTAGCCGTTAGCGTGTAGCAGTGCGCTGCGCTCTGGCGATCGGCTTTCTTCCGCTCTCCTCAGCACAGGCCCAGCACGGCCTTCAGGCTCAGCTCCTGCAGCCACAGCATCGCCACCAGCGAATAAACTGGCAAGAGGAGATGGTCACTCTAAACTGAGACATCTATAACAGTGTCTACAGCACTGAACCCCAATGGCCCGGTCATTTCTATCTCTATTTCTATCTCTATCTCTGTCTCTCTCTTTCACAAAAATTCTGTCTGTCTACTTCTCTTTTTAACACATGTTCTTTCTTTCTCTTATACATTTTGCCTTTGTACACATGTCTGTCTCTCTTGTTCTGTTAAACACACATTCTGTCCATCTCTCTCTCTCTTTCTCTCTCTTCAGGTAGCTGCTAAGGCATTCACAGTGCTGTAATAAATGCAGAAATTTCACAGACAGTAAATGAAAGACAAACTATGTGGGGGGGCAAAGAGAAAGAGAAAGAGAGAGAGAGAGAGAGAGAAAGAGAAAGAGAGAGAGAGCGAGAGAGAGAGAGAGAGAGAGAGAGAGAGAGAGAGAGAGAGAGAGTTGTAAGAAACTCCTGTCTGCAGACTCGGACAGAATTACAAATCTGCTTTGATTTCATAGCAGGAAGCCTGTAGACATTGTAATGATTGGAAATGATGCATTCATTATCAGCAGGTTTATGCATTTTTATTCTCACTCATTCTCACTCTGCTTATCACCACTTATAAATCATATTTTTTTTGTCCAATGTGCAATAAAAAAGAGAAACATTTGAGGCTTATCCGCATTGCGTTAGCACATGTGTGCCCATCCACACGTTTAACCTAGCCTATATCTTTGCTATCCCACCATGCTTTGCAAAAGTATTGGGCCCCACGGAGACCGAAGATGTTGGAATTGGATTTTTCAAGCTTTGCAGCTATGAAAAGCTCCACTCCCAGGCTTTGCTAGGTGATTTCCCAGAGCACCTTGCACTGATGCTGGCGAGATAGCGGCACCTCTGCGGCACTGGGCCGCTTACGGCAGCTCATTTAGCTCTGATGCTTATGCATGTATAGTCTCTGGACACTGGGGCTTGTGTATGTGCAAACTAACACCATACCGTCTATACCCAATTTGCCTCGAGCTATGACTGCTAGCGGCTGGGCTATGCCACGCTACTTTTTTTTTTCTTCCACCCGGTGGCATGCTGGCTCTCATGTACCTGACAGCAAAGTGATATATGACACTCTGAATGATTCCCCCTGATATCTAATACTGGCTCTTGCTGCAGCTGAGGTTAACCACCAGTAGCGAGAAACATTTTACTACATAGTTCTTTCTCTATTTCTTCTAGCTGCCTTTTGAGTAAGCTTGATAAAACACCCATATCAAACCTATGAATAACAAGTGGTTATTCATTCGCAGGGCGAGTCTATCATTTGTCCTTCATTGACCAGAACCTGGCTGTTTGGTTAAGGTAAACAATTGTTGGAAGCACTTTGTTATTTAGAATGGCAGAAGGTCTGATGCTTTTCCACTGTGCTCCATTTGTAGAAAGATGCTTGATTTGCTTCTAGGACTAGAGGGGGAAAAGGTTATTGAGAGGAGAAAAACGTGGTTCTTAAGAGTTCACAACAAAAAGGAAATGGGCGTTTAGGGCATGTCCAAATAATGCTTCAAACTGCACAACCAAGCAAAGCACCACCAACAGACCTACTAGAGCAAATTTTGATTCATTTTGTTTGATCCTTTTCCAGAGCTTCATGGCCATCTGTTGTACCATTTCAAACCTTTCTTCATTCGTATAGTCTTTAATCATCTCTTTCCATGTAGAATTTATAATTTATGTATTTATTTTGGACCTGTCAGAATTAGTGCCCCCATGCAGAAGCTCAGCCTCAAAACCAATTGACAACACATGTTTAAAGAGACTCAATCTGGTCAACTATCATAACGCAAAACAGAGAAAGAAGAGAAAACAAAAGGAGTTGGAAAAATGTGTAATAATTTTGGACATTTTGGACATAAAGATGTTTTACAATAATTTATTGTATAAATTAATAAAGTCTATTTTTTATGTATTATTATTATTATTATTATTAGAAATAACAACAATAATAAATAAATGTAAACAACTTTAATAATTAATACAAGAAATGCACCTTATTAAAAGTGCTTAACAATAATAATAATAATAAATCCCACTCCCAACAATGCACGTCATTAAATAAAAAAAATCATGAAATTGGTTTTACTTTTTTGTAATAAAACCCTTCATTTTGACCACCTATTCAGTTCTTCACAATTTTTTTTAGAAAAGGCTTGAGCAGCTAAAGAAAATTAAGGTGCAATTTAGAACTCCATTCAGGCCACCACAGTTTTCCAAAGGACAAACAATGTTCACACAGATTTCTCCTTACACAGAATAAAACTGAGCTCTTTCTTTAGAAAGAAATACAAAGACAAAAGTACATCTTTTTTTATTTGCTCCTTTTGCCCGTTTCAATGCATACATGACCAAATAATAAAATGTGGATGTTTTTGTATGATTTACAGTTATTTTTAAATAGTATGAGGAACTGGAGAAATACAGGAATATGTTATACAACAGTACATTTGACTGTGGAGGAAAAATTAAACACACACACACACACACACACAAACAAACACACACACACATTGATTAGCCACACTATTAAGTCCACTCAATTCCACAAGACCTCTGAAGGTGTGCTGTGGTATCTGGCACAAAGACACTAGCCCCATATGCTTGTCCTGCAAGTTGTGAGGTGAGGCCTCCATGGATAACAGTAGTTTATCCAGCACAATCCACAGACACTCAATCGGTCTGAGATCTGGGAAATGTGGAGGCCAAGTCAACACCTGGAACCATTCCTGAGTAATTTTTGCAGTGGTAATTATCCTGCTGAAAGAGATTGCTGCCATGAAGGGTGAACTTGCACTGCAACAATGTTTGGGAAAGTGCTATGTGTTGAAGTAACACCCACATAAATGTCAGGATTCAAGGTGTCCTCTGACTAGTCTGAGGCTACACAGCCCCATACACAGAAAGCTCTGATGCAATGCATGTTCTGACACCTTCCATTCTTAGATAGCATTAACTTTTTCAGCACATTGTGCTACAGTAGCACTTCTGTGTAATCAGGCAAGAAGGGCTAGCTGTCCCCCTTCACATGTGTATAAGTAAGGGCTGATTGGCTTTGACCATGTTGACAGTTGTCCTTTCGAAGATCACTTTTGGAAAGTACTAACAACTACATAACGGAAACATTCAACAAGACCTGCACTTTTGGAGATGCTCTGACCCAGTTGTATAGCCATAACAATTGTGCTTGGTAAATAAGGTTTTTTATACATCACATTCATCTTACTAAATTATGGTATGGTCAATAAACTTAATGTAACTAATATTATTATAATTATTAATAACGCAATAAACAGGAAGGTCATAAAATCATACACTCATAGTGAACACAGCGGTAGGTGAGTTGTCCTGGCATAATGTAGCATTTTCTATAGCTCTAGGACCTGTGGTAGTGATGGTAATTACAATGGAAAGCTCTGACTTGGTCAGAGAGACACACACCCCCACACACACATATTGATTTCCAATCAGTGCCAAGATCGCTGTAATCCTATGTACTCTTAGTATTCACAACCAATTAAGTACCATCTTACTCTGTGTCTCAAGAGGTTGGGGTGTGTGCACATGTGTGTGTCCCGATAATTATTAGCCATTAGTAGCCCATCAGCAAGTCAGACACCTTCTCAACTAATTATTGACAGCTATAACCATATAACTCCATACTAACAGTGACATATTCAAGCCTCCTCCATGTTGCATTTCCAGAGCTGGTGATCAATGAGAATGTCACAGAGAAACATTTGCACAGGATACACGATCGGTTTATTTTAATACGCCAAGTTGAGTCTGCGTGACATTAATGGGAGACCCATAAAAATAGTGTCAATCTGCCTCTGTGGTAGTTCACTGAGTACCACATTAGTGATTAAACAAGATGAATGAGGAAAGAGAGCAGCGTAGGCTATTAATGTAGGTCTTTTACATCCTAAAAGTACTGAGCAAAGACCCAGAATTTCACTTATTGCCAGGCTTTATATAATACCAGGGATGCTTAACTCCAGACCTGGTGTCCAGCACAGTTTTAAACACACCAGGTTCAGCTCACCTGCTTATTCTCACAAACTGTGACTGCTGGACACCATCTCTCCAGGACTAGAGTTGGGCAGCCCTGATCTACGCTCTTCAAAATATACGTGGTCAAAGAAAGCTCTTCAGTGCAATGACAAAGAAGAACCAGTTAAGTTCCCCAAAGACACTTTTAATGGGTGGTCCTTTAAGAATTGTTTTCTTCTAAAGGAGTGTGAAGAATTTTCAAAGGAATCACAAAGGGGTGATAGCAGAAATAAGCATTATTGTCAAGGTGTTTTTTTCTTATATCCTTATATGTTTTATGGTTTATTGCTCAAACTGAAGACCAAGCTCTACAGCTCATCAGTTTTATTAAAACTGGTAGATAATTACTTAGATACTTTTTGTCTAATTAAAAAGTATAGTTCAAAATGCTTGACCATTTCTGGAAGCAAGTTCATCAACTTTGTTAACACAAACTTAAAGATCAAGAAATGCTGTGATATATTTGGAAAAAATTGTGATATTAAACATAATCAATATAACCCAGCATACATGCCAAACAACAGCCCACAGTCTAACAATAGTCCACAGTATAGGCTCCAGACAGCCTAACCCCAGAGGAGAGACAGGAATTGTTTTTGTTAATTTGTCACTTGTCCTCCCAAGGCTTACCCTGTTCCCTCTAAATCAAATTCTCCAACATTTCACAAAAGTCTTTCTGGGACCTTTCATTTTCTATTTCCAAAAGGCAATACTTAAGCTATGACTAATGTCCCCCAAAACAATAGCATGGCAGGATGATAGCAGCAAAAGATTACTGATCAAATTCTAGCATTAATACTAATAACGCAGTCAGTCCAGCAGTCAGACAGCGATGGGAGACTGTGATTGTGAAGGGCACATCACTGAAACACCCCGAGGTACTGCAGACAAGATTATGTCTCTCCGCAGAGACAGAAAGTGTCAGTTCTAACACATTTGGCTCAGGATTGCAGGCTCTGCTTGAGTGACTGGTGTACCGGTGGCTTTCAAAACATGCAGGCCTAATAAACTCCAGGTCACCCCAGGTCAACCATCACTTCTCCGTCTACGGCACAAACAGATATGATCAAAAGACATCTCTGGCAGGCAGTCTCAGCATGCAAAAAAATGGCTATGAGTCAGCGGCACCTGCGACAAAGACAATGTCACAGTCAGGGCTTGCTGACAAATATTATAAATGTGAAGTGGCTGAATTATCAGCTTAATGATATTTAGAAAGTTGTTGTTTAGTACAGTAAGAAGTAAGGATGTGCGAGAGAGGGTTGGAGCTTGAGAGGGAGCAATCATGAACAGAATATTGCCTGCAAGTGAGTTAAGGAGCATCTCCAGGCTCTTAAATTAAAAGAAACCCCTCCCAAGTTTGACTGATGGCATATGTAATTTAATAAAAGTGTCAGGCCATACAAATCTACTGCAGGGTGGCATATTAATAATTTAAGCCTGATGATTTTTACCTAGAGAGAGCGGGGAAGAGCAGGGGAAAAAAAGAAGCAGGAGACACAGGGGGCAAAAGAAAGAGAGTAGAAGACAAGAAAGAAAGGGAACAGCCCCTCTGTCACATCAGCACTCCTCACTTTCCTTCATTGGCCTGAAATAAATCTGGCTTATTTGGCAGTGAGGCTGATGTGGATATATCTTCATCTGTCGTGCCTCTATCATAGGCCATTCATCGCCTGTTGCTTCTTGATTGATTTCTGGGCCATATTAACATCACCTAGATATAAATCATACAGTGCGAGAGCAGATGGTGCTGCTCACTATATAGTTAAAAGGGACACATCTGCTTGGCCTCTATCCATCGCAACAGTCGTCTGAGCATACAAAGGAGATCGATGCTAAAGAAAAAAAAATGATCACAGAATGCTAACACTGCTCTCGGATGAAATGGAGCCTGAATTAAATATGAACACTACCATCTCCCTGTTGAAAGATGCTAAGCCTGGACAAAAAAAATCATGCTGCTGTACTGGCAATGCTTTACCACTGCAATACACACTGCATGTATCAACCAGTAACTTTATTAGATATATCTACATTGTGTCTACACTCATTGTCCATTTTTTCAGCTTTTACCATACCATTGGTGGTCTAGTAGTTAGGACCGTGCCCTTCATCTGCTTCATCTGTGCACATGTGAAGGAATGATAAAATGCAGAGGTCACATTTTGTTTTGGTGAACTTTTGTTTTTGGAGTGTGTTCACAATGACAAATAAGTCTATTCACTTTCACAAGTCACTTTCACCATACAGATGAACTGTGTAGTTTGCAATTACAGACTGTAGTTTATCTGCTACTCTACATCATGTTCAGCCCCATTGTATTTACCCCCATTTACCCTGTTCAACAAGGGTCAGAAGTCTCACAGGATGAGTGAGCAGGTATTATCTGGTCAGCCCAGCAGTGACACTGCAGTGGGGAGCCATGCCTTTTAGAGCTGGGCCATTAGTACCCTCCACCACACACAGAAAAATCAAGGAGGCAATCTTTATGTGATCTGATTCAGGCAACATTGTCACACTTTAACATAACACATAGACAGGCTATTGATGCATGCATTCAAGCAAGTACCTCAGTATGTCATTACATTCAATACTCCACTGAGCTATGAAAATGATGGAATACACACAAATAGCTGGCATTCAAGCACAGTGTAACAATTATCACTACAAAAAAACACCAAATCAAGACTCATTAAAAGACATATCCAATACATATTCAAGACATTCATTCAATAAGTGTGGGAAAACAAGGGACAACAGGATGCAACATTAGCAAAACCAGGAATATAACTTTGCTTTCATGCACAAAGACGAAAAGCAGTGACTAGCTGCTAGTCTGAAAAATGACAAAAATATGATTGAGTGTTAAATTTTGGGCAATGTCCATTGAATATTTGTCTCGAGGTAGTGAAGTAGCATGACATTACTGTTCAGCAACACAGATTTAATTTAATTCATAAATTAAAATGTTTAATTGTTTTTTATAGAATTAATCAAATATGTTTTTCCCCATTTTAGAGCCTTCTCTAAAGCTTCTGCTGGTTCAACCTAACATGGTAGATACAAGGTAGGTGTAAATTAAGAAGTGGCTTCTCTGTGTTTTTATAATCAGTTGTGAATACCTTGATGTGACATAGTTCAACCTGGCATGCAACATCCATCCATTTTCTAAACCGCTTCTTCCGTTTCCGGGTCTCAGGGAAGCTGGAGCCAATCCCAGCTGACTGCGGTTCTAAGGAGTGGTACACCCAGGACAGTAGGCAAACCCATTACAAGGCAACACATAGACAGACAACCATTCATGCACACATTCACACCTATGGGCAAATTTGGAGTATCCAATCAACCTACTGCAAGCCGTTGGACAGTGGAAGGAAACTGGCGCGGCATGCAACATTTGAACCAAAATTATTTATATTTGTAGTATCCCCTGAATGCCTAAAATTGAGCTATCCATGCTTAGCCTCTGGATTTGGTGTTTCTGGGGCCCCACACAATGTTACGTCTAAAAGCTCATATTAAGCACATTCAGTTTTAATGTAAAATATAACAATTGGATTGTAGTGCTTCTTATTGCATTTAGAACTGAAACATCCTGGACTTTGCTCAACAAAAGCCTTTATTATGCCCTCCATGCTGGTCAGTCAATATTCCTGGCCAAGTGTTGGATTGTAGAAGAAATGGTGATGGTGACCTCATCTATAGTATCTATACTTAACTGCTGTGACTATGAGGAGCTTCAGTTGCAGTTTGATTATGTAGTATCCGAGTATTTTACCTACTTAAAGCACAATAGTGTTTATATAGCTGTCCACACTGTATATAGTATATATTGTAAGGAATGCATATAAAATATAGACTGAAGCACAATATATTCTATTTTACTCCTTTACGCCTTCCTGTCTTTGCTGTCTGTCTGAGCTGTCTGTAGCTAACAATTTCCTCCAGGACCAATAAAGTTTTCTGAATGTGAATATAAATCTAAATCTTCTCATCAGACTGTGATTTTTGGCACCATTAAAATTATATCATTTCAGGGTTGAGTTTAATAGCGCTGATTAGATAATTAAAGTGATATAGAGCATTTAAGCATGCATTTGTGGGTGGATGAATAGATCAAATTAAAAAAAAAACTTACAGAACACTCATCTGGGAATGTACACCAATCAGCCACAACATTAAAACAACTGGCAGGTGCTGTTAATTATGCTAATTATTTCCTTATCTGAGAAAAGGGGGTGGGATATATGAGAAAATGAACAGTCAGGTCTCAAAGTTGATGTGTTGAAAGCAGGAAACCTGGAAGGATAAGAATCTGAGCCACTTTGACAAAGACCAAACTGTGATAACTAGAGGAGTCAGAGTACCTCTAGAACAGCAGTCTTGTGGGTTGTTCCTGGTATAAAGTAGTTAAGACCTGACAAAAGTGGTCAAAGGAAGGACAATTAGTGAACTGCAGACTAGGTCATGAAGTGCACATAGAGAGTGAAGACTAGCCAGCCTGGTTCAATTCATCGAAGAGCTACAGTAGCACAAACAGTTAATGCTGACTCTGAGAGAAAGGTGTCCAAACACACAGTGCACCATATTCTGAGCTGTCTCAGCAGCATGAGGGGGTTACCTATTCAATATTAGGCAGGTGGTTTTAATGTTATGGCTGATCAGGATGTTCACAGAACACAGACAAAAAAAGATTTATAGCACATTTACTAAGGAGCATCTAAAACCAGCAGCAAGTGCACACAGCTGGCACTAGTTGTCTATTTGCTCTTTTTAATATGACCAGACGTTTGAATGGCATCATAAACTGCATGATTTGAATAACAAAGACCCTAAACCAGATACACACAGAGCATGTTTAAACCAGCTGTAGGAAAACAAGAACATAAAAAAATCTATCCAGAAGAGCTGGAAGTTCTGACAGAGGAGGCTGCCTAAAAGACAAGTAGTTCAGGAACACATAAAAAATATATATTTACTAAGAATACCAACATATCAGTGGACAAACTAAATAAAGATCAGGATGACCTCCTGTGCTGCCCTTCTGTCCAAAGAAGGTTTATCGTACATGCCACTTAAATCAAACCCAGCAAACATGAGACATCGGCCAGATGTGGAGGTTATGTCTATTGTTACGTGTTCCCCACACCATGTCTGCCCGGTTTGTTTTTGTCTCCCAATGCCATGTGATCAGCTTCACTTCTTGTTTTTATGTTTGTGTCTCGGCCCTGCCTTTGCTCCGCCCTCTTGTCACTAAGTCTACCTGCTCCTCATCTCACAGCTCCTCCTGTGATGAGGTGTGCTGTGTCTTGTGTTAGTATTAAAACCCTTGCATTTGATTATATCCCTGTCGGATCTCTGTTATTTTCCACCGGTAAATTTTCCTGTTGTGTTATTCTGAATGCTCTTCTATTATATGTTTGTTTCATGTGAATTATGCCTAGTCTGTGTTTGGATGTAGTTTACTGCAGTTGGATCTGTGTTAACTACTTATTGAATAACACTGTTTGAACTGTAAGTCCTTGTACATGCCTCCAATACCCAAACCCCTTTCATCTTCATCATATTGTGTTGGTCAATCCGAGACCATATTTGTCTGTCTGCACAGTGCAAATCAGGTTTAAAATTTGGATGATAAAATATGAGCCCACTAGGATGTCAATATTCAGTTTGTATCTGAACATCTGTCTCTGAGGAAGACATTCAAAGGCTGGTCTTGCAGAGATTTAGCGTTCACTATGAAACCAAGATCAGAAAATAGAGCAAACTATTAAATACATGCAACACTTAATTTTCTTTCAGTAATAATAAACTACAGAATGAACCACCATGGAAATGTATGTATCTTAATGTGTAGTCTAGCACTTTCTGGAAAGAAAAAAAACCCCAAGCATTTTATATATATATATATATATATTTGGTGGTGGTGGGGGGGGGGGAATTGGCATATATACAGTGGAGGAAATAATTATTTGATCCCTCACTGATTTTGTAAGACAAAGAAATGAAAAGTCAAATTTGTGCAATTGTTCGAAAATGAAAGGAGCACAAAATGACCATCAATGGACCTCGGTCTGGGGCTCCACGCAAGATCTCACCTCGTGGGGTGTCAATGGTTCTGAGAAAGGTAAGAAATCATCCTAGAACTACATGGGAGGAGTTAGTTAATGACCTCAAAATAGCTGGTACCACAGTCACCAAGAAAACCATTGGAAACACATTACACCGCAATGGATTAAAATGCAGGCCCGTCTGAAGTTTGCCAGTGAACACCTGAATTATTCAGAGAGTGACTGGGAGAAGGTGCTGTGGTCAGATGAGACAAAAATTGAGCTCTTTGGCATTAACTCAACTCGC
>JBBPDA010000019.1:6157184-6184057 GCA_037974385.1 Arnoldichthys spilopterus
TCTCTCTCTCTCTCTCTCTCTCTCTCTCTCTCTCTCTCTCTCTCTCTCTCTCTTTCTTTCTCTCTCTCCCTCTCTCTCTATGTCTCTCTCCTTTTCTTTCTCTGTGTCTATTCTCTCTCACACTAGCGTTTGGTAGAGGCAGCAGAAGAGGCCCACCTGCAGCATGAGGAAGATCCTAACCTGCAGGTGAGTAACATCCCTACATTACCATAGCAACACCTGCCATGCACCATAGCAACGCCACTTAGTCACTGGTGAGCATTGTCAGTAAGTGTCTGGTTTTGCAGCTTTAAATTTGGAACTAAAAACTTTCAGTTACTGTGACAAACGAACTCCGATAAATGTCTAAAGCTGTAAGCTGTGGACAGGACACTCTTTAAATGAATGGTGTGTATACACATTGATGTCTATACACATTAAATGGACTACATATACATATTAACTTTTTGACAATTTGACAGTTCTTAATGCAGCAAATGTACTTGAGTTTACACTTACAACTGCCATACTTTTTCAGAATTGTTCAAAAAACACTTGGGCTCAAATGTTAATTTGCGAGAAATGTCATTGTTATGATAAAAAATAATGTCAGGCTTTACAGATTAAAGATCTGGTCTAGGAGCTTTAGAATAAAATGCCACATGGTTGTTTCCAACAAATGAGTGAATGCCTTGAGTGTAGAGTTTAATTATCTCAAAATATCAACTTAATTTCTGTGATACTTGTTATATATTTAATGCTCAAAGTATTTATATAAATATGCAATACAGTTGAAAATAACAGTGAGGAAATATCTATGATAAAATGATTGCTGCAGGTTGGATGCAAAACCCTCTCTAACTTAGAGAATCTATGACACTGCAAAGTATTTTAAAACCCTCATAAGCTGAAAAACATGTAGCACTATGGACATTTTGTTTTATAGCTTTCTGGTAATACTTTTAGAGCCTTGAACAATGTGTCTTTGGAGAGATGAAAAAAACAATTGTTCAGAAACAACATTCTTAAATTCTGGCTGAAATTATTATTTTAATCTCTTGTGTCAAAACAATATCTAATATTGGAGTCTTGCAATGTTTAAGAATGTCAGCAATTTGTCACTCTAAACCAGAAGATAACCCTCAGGACATTCTAGACCTTGAGAGAAATCCTAATGATTTCTGGGAACCACCTGAGGAAAAAAAACAGTAATTTTTAGCTTCATTTTTATTCAACAAAATTATTATAATTGTTTTATGCAAGAGTTGTATTATTTTGTAGTTCTATGTTTATTTAAAGTGTTAGGGGTTGGGTTGGAAACAAGGATTATTGAAATGGAAAATTATCCATTCAGTTTTTCTCCTCCTGGTAGGTTCAGCCACAACAGCTCTGTGACTGGTTAGAACATCAGGAGCTGGACAGAAAACTTTCAGATTACCACCAACATAAAGAGGTCACAGACAAATCAATTGATCATGTTCAGTCATTTTCTTTAGGCCTTCTAGGAGCTGTGTACACTAGTTGAATTTGATGGTGTCGACCAGAGGAGCATGCGTTACCCCTTCTGAGCCTTGGTTCCTCCCGAGGTTTCTTCCTACAGCTAGGGAGTTTTTCCTTGCCTCTGTCGCCTTTGGTTTCCCCCTAATGTTTTATCCAAGTTTTGAAACTTATAGCCCAAACAAAGGCCAAGTGAAGTGTTGCGATTTTTCACCACTGTCCTAAATGACACTTAGTAACTGAAAGTTTTTAGTTCCCCATTTAAAGCTGCAAAACCAGACACTTACTGACGATGCTCACCAGTGACTGTGACAAACGAACTCCGATAACTACCTAAAGCTGCAAGCTGTTTCTGCAGCACCACGGACAGCAACTTTCCTGTCGCACTGGTTACCCATTAAGTACTCTGGCAGGGTTGTAGTATTTGGAACCACATACAGTTCTCGCCCACAGCCAAGTCACTTAAATCAGTCAAGCCTCGGCAGCAAATGGATCTGTACAGACTTGTCAGCCTCCAAATGGCACAGACTGTACAAGCGTGTAATGTTGAGTCCATCAAAAGCAAAGCAGGTGTGTGGAAAAGCCATTGATACACAGATTTGTATCATTAGTGTTGGAATGTTTTTCATCAAGCCGTTTTCAAAGCGCAGAGCCTCAACTTTACAAATCAAATCTGACAAATTTAGAGTCGAAAATGAACGAGTAGCTCTGTCAACTCACATTAAGAGAGAACATCTTTCAGAAACGGCGAGATGAAAAGAAGTGCTTGTTTATCTCCCTCGTGGCTCTTTCAGCCTGTTGGCTAATAATTGTCTTTTTATATGTGAGCCCATTTGCTTATTGAGGTCCTCTTCATGTGCCAGAATGGAGGATTTAAATGACTTTCTTCTCAGAGTGCCTCGGGGAATACAGTCTTTTCATATTTCATATCAATATGTTGATGCATGCGTGCTTGTGGACATGCATATGGGGAGAAACTAACACACACACACACAAAAGTTGGTACAGCTATTTTTTGAGTACATTCCACTGACTTCTGTAATACTGTATTTCAGTAATACTACACAGACACCTAAACCTAACCCTGACCTTAACCTTGACAATCTTTCTGTTCTTTTACATTTTTCTATTTTTTTACAGCTTGTTTTCTTTGTGAGGATCTGCTTAATGTTTCCTTATCTACAGTTTTTCCTCTATTCCTTTCAGTATGAGGACATTTGGTCCTGACAAAGAGTTAAATACACACACACACACACACACACACACACACACACGTACACGTGCATACTCACACCCACATATACACAATAACAAAAAGTCTTACATGAAGTAACGACCTGTAAAAGAAAATTACACTTAATTATGCTTCTAACTGGATCAAACCTGAAGAGATGCTAGTGTTACACGGTTGTCTTCAGCACATCTTCTTTCTCTGTCTCTCTTTGTCTCTCTCCCATGCGCCATTGAACCCACGCACTCACCTGTTTTAGCTTCTGACATTTGCATCCATGAGTCTGTGCACGCAAAATGCATTCACATCCACACACACACATACACGGACAAAGAGAACACAATTACACAAATGAGATATAAATATTACACACAATTATCAGTTTTTATGTCATAAGGGCAAAAGTATGTAAACCTTTAGTATTAGCATTTATTTGAAGGTAACATTAGTGTCAGGTGTTGTTATGATGTTACCCATGTCTACTGGATGACAGTGAGTGAGTGGGTGTCCTGTTCTATTTAAAAAATACAAGGATTCACCAAAGTGTGATCCTCACAACACGTTTGTGAAAGTGTATCATGGGACAAAAATCATGATTTCTGACTCTACCAATCCACAATCAGACAGACTGATCCAAACTATAAAACATAGTGGTAATAATATCATGTTTTGCTATACCTACTATCTATAACATCGTTTATTCTGTTTTTTCCATCTATTACCGTTTTTTGCTAACATAGTCACCAATATGGACCTTTTTAAAACACAAATTTGTGGCAGGAACTTTGTGTACACGAGGGAAGAGCTGTTCGCGCTCCGAACAAAGGGACTCCCTAAAGGAGTGCAGCTCGTTCCGGAAAACCTGAGGCGCAGATATCGGGGGTGCAGGGCCGGTGCAAAGGTAAAGGCTAAGCAAGCAAACATTTACAGAAAATACAAACCATCCGTTCCATCAGTGGTTATAGGAAATGTCAACTCCCTGGTCAACAAGACGGATGAGCTAGGGGCACTAGTCAAAAACCATTAAGTCTACCAGGAGTGCAATCTGATTTGTCTGACGGAGACCTGGCTAACGGATAGCATTCCTAATTCTAATGTGGACATACCGTGATTCACGACCATGAGAGCCGACAGGGACGCTAAACACTGTGGCAAACGCAAAGGTGGGAGACTCGAGCTGTTTATTAACATCCCAGGGCATGTCACAGTAAAGGAGACAATCTGCTGTCGTGACATTGAACAGTTAGCAGTGTGTATCCGAGCTCATGACCATTGCGAGACTACAGACATGTTCTGCAGAAACCACATGGTGAAGACATTGAGGGAATGACATCTGAACTTCTGTAGGGACACAGTGGTTCCTGTAAAAGCTGTACATTGCTTTGCAAATAATAAGCCCTGGATCACCAGTGATGTCAAGGACCTTGTTAATAATAAGAAGAGAGCCTTCAAAAGCAAGGACCAGGATAAACTAAGGAGGGTGCAGAAGGAACTCTAGGTTCAACTGAAAGAGACTAAGGAGTCCTATAGGAAGAGGGTGGAGGACAAACTGCAGCGAAATAACATCAGGGAGGTTTGGGATAGCATGAAGACCATCACGGGCTATAAGCAAAGGAACAGCAATACAGCAGAGGATCATGTGGAGAGAGCAAATTCAATCTCTTCTACAACCGGTATGACTGCCCTGCCCCTGCTTCAACTGACCCCAGCCACCACTCTCTCCCTCACAACTGCTCATCCATCACCACCTCAATCAGCCAGCTTAGACCATGCAGTCCTCTCTCACCACCGAGGGAGTCCATCAGATGGTGCCGATAGACCTGCTGCTTCCCCTCCTCCAGCCACTCTCAACATCACTACTGACCAGGTCAGAGGAGAACTGAGGAGATTGCATCCCAGGAAGGCTGCTGGCCCAGACAAGTTGTGTCCAAGACTTCTCAAGACCTGTGCTGCTGAATTGGCAGAACCACTCCAGCACATATTCAACGTGAGCTTGAGACAGTCGACGGTACCTACACTGTGGAAGACCTCATGCCTCATCCCAGTCCCCAATAAAACAAGAGCAAATGAGCTAAATGACTACAGACCAGTTGCCTTAACATCCCACACTATGAAGACCCTGGAGCAGCTAATTCTACATCTCCTCAGACCACAGGTGAACCACCGACTGGACCCCCTGCAGTTTGCCTACAGAGAGAAGGTGGGTGTTGATGATGCCATTCTCCACCTACTACACCTGACCTAATCATACCCAGACAAGGGAGGCTGTGCTGTGAGGATGTTGTTCTTTGATTTCTCCAGCATCTTCAACACCATCCAGTCCCTTCTTCCGAGGGACAAGCTGCACAAGTTTGGAGTGGACCCACACCTGGTAAACTGGAGCACAGACTACACATCACAGTCTGTGGTCAGTAATACAGGAGCTCCACAGGGGACTGTCCTCTCCCCTTCCCTGTTCAGCCTGTACACGCCAGACTTCTGCTTCAGCTCTGAGACATGTAACATGCAGACGTTCTCAGATGACACTGTCATTGTAGGGTGTGTCAGGGGTGAGCAGGAGGATGAGTATAGAGGACTGGTGAAGGACTTTGTGGGATGGTGTCAGTCAAACCAACTGCTGTTAAACATCTCCAAAACCAAGGAAATGGTTATGGACTTCCGTAGGCCTGGACCACCACTGATACAGATTTACATTGATGGGGTGGATGTGTAGAGGGTCAGGACCTTTAAATATCAGGGAGTGCAGTTGGATGACAGGCTGGACTGGTCTGAGAACAGAATGGCTCTGTACAGGAAGGGGCAAAGCCGACTCTACTTTCTGAGGAGGCTGGGCTCCTTTAACATATGTAATAAACTCCTGCGGATGTTCTACCAGTCGGTGGTTGCCAGCACTCTCTTCTATGCTGTGGTGTGTTGGGGCAGTAGCCTTAAGAAGAGGGATGCTAATTGCATTGACAAATTGATCAGATGGACAGGTTCTGTGATTGGCACATTGTGGCAGAGAGAACTACACTGGGTAAGATGCTGTGCATCATGGACAATGAACATCACCACTGCACTCCACCATAATCAAATAGAGGAGTGTGTTTAGCAGCAGGCTGCTCTTACAGAACTGCAATACGGACAGATTCAGAAGATCATTTGTCCCCAGAGCCATTAGACTCTTTAACTCCTCCCATCAGTTTTGCACTACATCCACAGGATTACTATTATTACCTGCAATATTACAATTAATACTAAGAATCTGCTTATGCAAACACTGCACCTTTAGGAATATTTATATGATGTCATTATTAAGGTTTTATAGCTTATAGTTATAAAGCTTATAGTTATATAATTTCCTTTGGGATCTATCTATCTATCTATCTATCTATCTATCTATCTATCTATCTATCTATCTATCTATCTATCTATCTATCTATCTAAAGCAGATGACATGGATCAGTGGAATATACTACAAGCTTTTAGGTTTATTTACTAATGTTAATTTACTCAAATTTACTAGCTTAAAAAAGTGAGCCCACTATAACATACATAATCTTCAAAGTCTTTAGAAGAAGAAAATGTACACTAAAAGGTTCAAAGATGTTCAGCAGTATTCAGAGAACATTCAAAGTACCTGGGCTTCTTAATCTAACTCAACCACTCCTGAACTTCTCCATATCACAAGATGCATTGTAAACATAATTGGACAAAGTCTTTCTAGAGCCTTGTCTGCCCAGCTGAATCACACAAGATACTCTAGTAATTCCTAGATAAAGTCCAATCTTCTGGTGGCAGTGGAAGCTTTATGGCAGTAATAACCTGGCCAAAATGGAGCAAGTAATCAGAATGGCATCTTGTCTGAGTACACCACCAATGATTTAATGTAGCTGGGCTCAGGTGCACCCACTGTAATCAACCCTGTTACTTTTCCAGGCCAGACTAGTGCAAGCACATATCCATTGGCTCTCTTAATGACAGTGATATGATAGTTGTGGTAATATCCGCTGGGTAAAAATGAAACAGCAAGCAAGCATTCAAATGTACTGTCACAGAGGGGTGGGAAAAAAAACAAAAATAAAAAATAACAACATGCTACCTGAAGGCACTTTACATTACATATCCTGATATTTGCTCTCTGATGTGTATCGGCAATGTAAAAAGTTTCATTGATCATTGTTGTGCATTCTGATTTCTTAATTGTACTTAATTGTAACAAACCTTTGCAAGCATCAAATTTCACTGGATTTTTGGACAAGAAGATTAAGACAAGATTTTTTGTGATTCAAAATGGGATAATCCCAAATGACTTTAATCAAGGATGTAATTTTTCATTTTTCAGTTACCCGAGCCATGACAACTAACAATGGAGGTAATTCTGTAAACTGCTGACTTAATAAGCCAGCTAATAGAAGCAGCTGTTCTCTTAATATTAATTAATAAGCATGCAAATCACAATAGAAAAGCTTCACAGTAAAAGAGGGGACTTTACTTCATTTGCAAAAAAAAGAAATTACATCCAACAATAAAGGCAGCATTGTTCTTCTTTTTATAGAAATCAAGGTAACAGACCCAAAGCTCCAATTCCATATGCTAATCACCATGTGCAGCCTGTACATGCTAATGTAAAGAAAAAGGTGAAACAAAATCTGAATTGTTGATTGGTTTACTTTTATTAGGATCTCATTAAAGCCAGACTACCTTACTAGCAGCTCTGTCTTTGACTTTGATAAGAGATTCCCTTGTGCCTGATTGGCTGCTTCATTCGTGGGCAACCTTACGACCAGTTATGCTCTGTGGGGGCTGCTCTGACTCTACATTTGGCATTGAGGGAGTAGACGCTGGAGACAAAAAGGTAATTACTGAGAACAACCCCACATACCTAAAAATAACGGCAAGCCTGCTGTAGGGTGAAGCCTCCTCAGCGGCGGCATGCCCAGATCTGTTTGTGTGTGTGTATACATGCGTGTGTGTGGCTGGTGGATACATATTTGGCTGGCAGCGAACAGAGATAGAGCCGCTCCTTATCTGCTCACACCAGAGCTCCTTCTCAGCCTGGTGGAATTGGCTTCGTAATCTATTCTGCCTCTCTCTCTCTCTCTCTCTCTCTCTCTCTCTCTCTCTCTCTCTCTCCTGCTACAATCTTCATGCAAATAGCCATGCATAAAAATGTGCACATGGCATTCAGCAGTCCTGGTGTGATTTAGTGGATGTCCTTCTTTCACAGTTGGAGACGGGCGTCTGCGAATTAACCACATAAGCACACTCCACGCCAGCCAGTGGTGTCCCAGAGAGAGCAAGCAGTGGCCAGAAGAAGTGGGCTTTCGTTTGTTCTTTTTCTTTCAGAACCCACCCCCCACCCCCCACCCCCCCAAACACACACACACACACAGACACACACACGCACGCACACACACGCACACACACACATACACGTGCACACACACATACACTTCTCTCCTCTGATGTTTCTACCCTTCCCTTCACTCCGACTTTTTTTTTTTTTTTTGTCTTTCCCTGTTTTCTATGCTCATATTACTCTTTACTTCCTCTGTTGTGTTTCTGTCTCACTTCATACTCTTTCATCCATGGTCTTCTTCTTCTCTCTTCTCTCTCTCTTTCTCTCTCTCTCTCTCTCCCTCTCCCTAGCCCCATAAATATTTGTGCTTGAGAGGGTTTCAGAGGCAATCATTCCCTCTCAGATGGGGTTTTTCTCTCTCCCTGGCAGGGCAGGACTTAATTCCACACCTCTATAATGCGCAATTACAGGCCGATTTCAGGAGCCCCCAAATAGGATTTTCATGGCCGTCCAAAATGTCAGAAGGCAGCACGATGCCAAGGGAGAGAGGAGTTTCTCAGGCTGTAGGGATTTTCAAAGTCCTTGGTTAATCCCAGGGTTTCCTGGATGAGTTTATAGTGACGTTTAGGAAGACTGAACTGCCACCTGTTTCCCTTCTCTTGTATTTATGCAAAAGCCTGCACGTTTGTGAAAAACTGGGATTACATTTAAAGAGTCGTGAGGAACCCAAGAACATGTGCAACTGGAATTACTGCCGAAAATATGACAAATTTTTCATCCTCTGCTTGCTTCCACCATCCCCCTGCTCTCTCTCTCTTCTGCTTGACAGTGATAAATTGCAGCTCTTCCCTTGTGCTGTTCTGTCTTATATCTGGCTTAAGAAGCCACCAGAGAGGGAAGTTCTGGATTCTTTTTATAAACTCTCTAAAGTGTACTTATGACACACATGCAGTGCCCTTTAGCAGAATTCTGTTTGGGGGAATTGTACATTGTTCTCATTCTGTGGGAGACTCGCACTTGCATAGTGTTATGGCTACTTGCATTTATGAACTTGTGCATACAGTCAAGAGATTTTTCAGTCTCTAATGATCTATGACAAAACAGGCTGCTGGGGAGACCCTTTCTCCTGTAGAGTTAGGGTCCTGTAGAATAAGTGGCAGCCGTGCCCACAGTATGCTTGGAGCGCCACAGCTAGTGTAAGGCTGATTCTCAGAAAGGGCTGGTGTGGCTGGGAAGGTTTGTATCTTGGTTTGGTTGGGGCACCCTGCCTGCTCCTAGAAATCCATTCCCCTTTTCCGTTAAGCCTTCTCTTACCAGCAGCCCCCACCTACCGGGTTCCCAATGCATTGGGGTCCTGTTCTGAAACCCACCGTTGTTGGTAAAGCCGGCACATTACAAGCTTTTATGTGGGCCACAGAACTTGAAAGGCTGGAAACCCCTGATCTCTGGTTATTGTGGTGAAAAATACTGTAATTTTGTGTCCATACTATACTTAAATATTGTTTTGAAACATTTGTATGTTATTTGAATATTACCAAATTTGAGAACTTTATTTCAAGTACATGTTCAAGAGAAAGCAGATACTTTTAACTTCTTAGATGTTTATTAGGACCTTTAAATCCTAAAAGCTAGAAATTTTTTCTCTTTGCCTCCTGCTGATCAGTTGTGTTCCCATGCATTCTGCATGTTTTGTGATTGTGTCATCAATATATCATTAAAATTTGCAATGACTATGCTAGTTTGTGCGAGGACTAGTGCTTAATCACCACACTTCACACTCCTACATCACAGACCGTCAGAGAAGAACTTTTTTAAATATTTATTTATTTTAACTTTCTTGTTTTGTTTAATGTATTGTAACTTTCCCTTTGGCTCCATTTAGTGCTCATACATTTATTCAAGTATTTTTCTAAACTTTTTCCATCCCTGCATCTAATTTATAGGAGGTATTTAAGTAGATACATTTTGCCTACTAATATTATTTTATAGTATTATTATTACTATTTCCTTTTACTATCTATCTGAAAGTTTTGATTATACTGAGTTATACTGAGATTATGTGAGTTATTTTATTCTTATCCGTTGTATGAAAAAAAAATATTCCTAGTTCATTTATTGCGACTGCTTGTAACAGCCTCTTAGTTCTGCTCTAGTAGATTTGATGGGAGCTAAATGTCTGCAGTTTGAGTGAGGTTAATTGTGGAGCAGGCAGATCTTGCAGATTACATTACACATTCATTATACCCTTGAATACGCTGGGTCACTTTGAACATGTCTCTGTTCCTCCTTCTCTTTTTTCATCCTCATAATTTTTTGGCCATCTCTTTTTTTCTAGCTTTTTCCCAGCATCTGCTTTTGAATGTATCCAGGCAGTGAAAATGGCCCCAGATCATTTAGAACTTCAGATCCAGCTGTAGATCAAGAAAAACTTTGCATTACTTAAAAAGTCCAGAAAAAATGCAGTATGAAAATTGCTGTAAGTATGATACAGACATAGACACATTTGGTGCAGCCAAAAATGTACATTAGACACAAATCTACATAACTTTGAAAGTGCGGTTGGGAGTAGATGAGCTGCTTTTTTAAATGTTAAAATTGATCAACAAGCATTCACTGCCAGTTTTGCTCTTGCTGCACTGCCAGTTGTTCTCTTAGTTTTGCCAGATATTGCTGTGAATGACCAGTTTCTTGGAGGCAATCTGATTTGACAACAGTTGTGATAATAATGAAAAACCATTGCACTAATTTCTTCAACATTGAGAGTTTTTGCTGTTTTTTGAAGGGTCCTAGAAATTTTCACATAGTACCACACAGTAATATACAGCACCATACAATATCATATGATACCACATGCTAGACAATAACACACAAACGTCTAACAAATGATACAAATTAATACCGCAAAATGCCATTATACCACATGATTCCACACAATACCATATTAAAGTACTATGCAAAAGTTTCAGGCAACTGTAAGACAAATGTAAGGCAATTTGTAAGTACAGTGTTGTCCCATTGAGTGAGAAATGCAGTGTTTTATGATAACACAAGCTTATTTTGAGTGTTTTGGTGGTTTAAAAGAGTTTTGAAGGTGAGATTAACTAGGCACACTGTATAAAGAGCTGAAGTGGCTTTATTGACTGATGACTCTTAGCAACTGAAAAAACTGTAACAGGAAAAAGTTTTCAGTAGTAACCAGTAGGTTCAGAATATAATGTCATGCACTTTTTTCATGTTTATGGAGGCCAATTAATGTCAAACTGTGATATACAGCATTAGTTCTCCTACAGAAGGTGTGTTAGGCTATTCACCTACTTTAATTAGGTGTTTATTTTATGTTGCTGGAGATAAATATTTTATACTGATAAGTTACCCTACATACAGTCTTATACACAGAACCTGTATTTGCCTTTTTATTGCTCTCTTGAGTACAACACAATGGCTTAACTTCTCAAATTAGCAAGATTTCTATAAACCTGATACAGCTTAGTACACTGCTGTCATTCAATATTGGCAATCTATTGAATTTTGAAGCTAACAATTTGCTCAGGAAATTGCCATTGGGTCTTACATTTGGTAGGCAGTGGTGGCCTAGTGGTTAAGACCTTGCCCTTGTAAACAGAAGGTCGCAGGTTCAAGTTCCAGCCCACGTACCACTGTGGTACCCTTGAGCAAGGAATGGTCCCACTACACTGCTCCCTGGGCGCTGTTGATAGCTGCCTGGTGCTCTACATGTGGACGTGTGATGGGTTAAATGCAGAGGTCACATTTCATTGTGGTGCACGTTGTGTGATGGGATGTGTTCTCGACAAATAAGTCACTTTCACTTTTTATACATCTGAGAGTAGGTAAATTATGGTGTATTTTTCCTAATTTCTCCCCAAATTAGTTTTAGTCTTTACTCACACACACACTTGCCTGGTCTCCCCCAGTCACACAGTGTTTCCAGTACTGGGAAGGTGAAGGCTAGCACACACAATGCCCAAGTCACATGAAGTCAGCAACTGCATCGTTAAGAGACTGAGGCCAATTATACTGTTTCGGAATCCTGAACACAGAGAGCTGTGGCATATAGCTTGCAATCCTGCGAGTCCCTATGCTAAAAACTTTGACATTAATCACTAAAAGTAAAGTTTAAGTGGTAGAAGACTTTACTTTTATTTAAAATAGATTTTAAAAACTTTCACTTAAGGAAAATATCCATGCAGGGTAGCAAAGCACTTTCTCTCAAAATTAAGCATAGCATGACCGACTCCTTGGACAATGGCCAGAGAAATTGTCAGGCTTTGTGTCACCTCTTTAAAAAATAATAACAAAGCTTACAGAGTCTGAATTTTAGCCCATTTCCTTGCCCAAGAAGAAGAACAGAGATAAGAGGGGTAATAAATGATAAATGATAGTGAGGTTGTCTAAATATGTTGCCTCTTATGGCTTTAATATTTTATTCATCCCTCAATTAACATTTCTTGTCTCCAAGGCAAATCTTTAAAACTCTTTGCCATTTTGCTGAATCATTAGAGCCTGACATTGACTTTTTGTTTTAAACTTTTTTTTTACTTTTAGTAGGTCAGTCCATTTTAGATGGTGTATGTTGTCATTGACAATGCTGAATGGTAATTACATAAATTATGATGAGATAATCTGTGATTATTATTGTTTGTCTATATATCTTATTTTTGCAGAACATATATGGATATGTGTATTATTTCAGTTATTATAATTCAGTAATTATATAATAATATTTAATTATATAATGATTTAAATTGTGATAAATTAATAAAAACAGTTTGACACTGCTGGAAAACATGTTCGTTATATATGTTGGTGGTAACTCCCACTGCACAAAATCAGTCCAGAGTAATACATATATACACATACACATTTCTTTCTTTCTCTCTCTGCTGTCTGTTTCTCATTCTTTTTCCTTGGTAAAAGCACAATCAATAGTAATTGTTGTCTCCCTGTCAAGCTATTGAATCCAGAGGCTTAGGGAGTCTGTGATTGACTCTGTGTGAGATTTGTGTGTCTGACTGTGTTCATAAATGTGTGTGTGTGTGTGTGTGTCCAAATTGAGGTCACATTACATTACATTTAGTGTGCTCTACTAATAGCTTAGTGTTTTCTTTTATATCACATTTCTAAAGATCATAATGATATTACATCATTTGCAGTTTTTTTTAAACAGTAGAAAAAAAATATTTGTGCAGCCATTCAAACACATATGATTTGGGGATCAGTCACTATACTGATGCTTGGTACAGCTTGTGAAAGGCCTTTACATATTAAACAGATGTATGAAACATAAAAATACCAAATAACATTTTAAGGAATTTAATGACCAGATTCCACTAGAGTCATCTGCTTCTACTTAAAGGAACAGTTTTTTTTACTTACATCAGATGCAGTCAATTGGCCAAGACGTGTTTGGAGTTTAGATTTTAAACTGAAGCTACAAGGCCTAAATTACTGACATACTGAACATTATCAAGTCAATATCACTTATCACCCAATTTCCAGCTCTTCATTAAGGTTCTGCAGACTTGTTTGTTTGCTTTGGGACAAATCAAAACTTCTAAATCATCTGTTTTAGCTGTATGTAACAGGTATTTGGATCTTAACCATGTTTAGTTTAGACACTAGGTTTTACTAGCTGACTTCTATCTATAGATCTAAGACAGACTTGGTTTGTATGCAATAAAAATATCAGTAATATATCAGTAGTAATCTATGCACTAGTAGCAGCACTTTATAGTCTATCCTGTGAACAGAAGCTGTTGTAAAGATTTTACAGTGGAGTCAATTTGTTGCGAAGTCCTATTAACAGGCCATTACAACAGTCAACCCAGCCAGAGATAAAGGGAAGAATGGAAGATTGGATCTAGGATTGCAGTACTGGTAGCATGGCATACCTTGGAATGAAAATTATTGATTATCATACCATGTGCATTTGCTTATTACCGGTTTTGAGGAAAGATGCAACCACATAGAATTTCACATGTGCATACGCATTTCCTTTTGTCCTTGACTCGGTGCCACACGTGTTTGCACACACACTCAGCAGAGACAATGGTAGTGAGAAGTTGACATCTTCATTCCAAAATAAAATCATCAGAATTAGATGAACTATTATATCCCAAAAACATGTGGTCGCCCTTGAGGACGGACAAGCATTTTGTGAAAAATGTGGACTCAAAAAGGCTGCAAAAGTATACACATCAAACACATCACATTCGTAAACATTTGAAAACACCATGTGTAACAGGTTGCGGGAGGTATGTGCTTACAGTTTTAACGAGTTTATTATAAAGATAAACAAACACTAAAGTGAAAATCTGTCATTGTGAACACATTCAGGCACCACAATAAAATGTGACCTCTGCATTTTACCCATCACACATGCACGCTTGGAGAAGTGGCAGCCATCGAGAGTTCCCGGAGAGCAGTGTAGCAGGACAGTACCTTGCTTAAGTGGTGCCCAGGTCGGGATACAAGGGCAATATCCTAACCACTAGGCCACCACTACCCAGTGATAAACACAACAAACATGAGCTCACATAAATCACACATATTAAAGGTGGGCAAAAGAGCTAGGCTGCAGAAATACAACAGAGACCAGATGAGGATCAGACAAAACACAAGGGCATATATACAAAGACATAACATGGGACACCTGGGCACAGAAGGAAACATAGAATAGAACATAGAAAGGCAGGGCTAAGGCAGGACACAAGGAGATTACATAGCTAAATGAATGTTAATGTTATTGTTAATGTTAATGTCCAAATGTTAATGGACACATGGCTAAAGAAACATAACCTGACCGGTTAAGACAGCCATACATAATGTAACATAAAATCGAAATAATATTCCATATTCCAGCTCCTGGCTACATTTTTATTGTTGGTCTGTTCAGTAACTTCTGACACAAACAGACAATGCTGGCCCTGATTTGACCCCATAAAGAAAGACACATGCAGACCTTCCCAGCTTTGGGGTATGACTTGAGTGCATACACCGATCAACCACACCATTAAGACCACCTGTCTAATATTGAGTAGGTCCCCCTCATGCTGCTATAACAGCTCTGACTGTCGTGTGCTGTGTTCTGACCCCTTTCTATCAGAATCAGCATTCACTTTTTAAAATACAGTAGCTCTTCTGTAGGATCAAATCAGAAGGGCTAGCCTTAATAATTAATGTCCACTTCTATACATATTGTGGAAATAATTCTATTATATTTGTGTTAGGGTAAAAAAAATAATGCCCATATACAATGTATACATGTCAGGACAAAAATAAATGCCCTCCCATATAAATTTTTTTGGACAAAAAAAATCAATAAAAAAATGACATCAATCTGGCGTAACATTAACACCACCTGCCTAATACTGAGTAGGCCCCTCATGCTGCTAAAACAACTCTGACTGTGGTGCACTGAAGCCTTTCTATCAGTCAGCATTCACTTTTTAAAGCTCTTCTGTGGGATTGGTCCAGGTGGGCTAGCCTTCACTGCCCATTTGCATCAATGAGCTTTAGATTCCCATGACCCTGTCGTTCTTGTCAGAGTGGCTTAGATCCTTATTCATTTTCCCTGCTTTCAGTACATCAACTTCATGAACTGACTGTTTACTTGCTGCCTAAAATGTTCCACCCCATGACAAGTGCAACTGTGATAAAATAACTAGATAGTCAGTGAAATTCACTATACCTGTCAGTGGTGTTAATGTTATGGCTGATTTGTGGGTTACAGGTGCAGAGTACATACAAAATGATTCCGGCAGTGATCTTTTGAGAATGATTTAGTGTGGGCTATTTTTCACTGTTTGCAGAATTTTTGCAGACCAGTCAATCCATTGATTAATGCAGAAATGTACCAGCAGATTACTTCACACTAACAAAAATAATCATTAGTTCCTGCTGGAAACAAAATAGATTAAAATAGCTCCAACACAACCAACTTAAGCAGTAAAATTCTACTTTTACATGAATGCCTGAGTAATAATAATCTAGTCGTATGATATAAAATATCTTAAATATCATCAATATCATAAAAAGTAAGAGGACATTGTTCTGAACTTTATTTATATATCTATACAAATTATATTTTTTATATTTTTAATACATACTTTTAGTTAGCATTTTCAGTGCAGAACTGAAACTATTACTTACAACAGTCCATTTGAAGTAATTCTGGTACCTTTACTACATAAAAGATGTAAGTACTTCCTCCACCGCTGGTGCTAACTAATTTTTTTTTAAATAACCATATTTTCTGATATGGTTATCTTACTGCTTAAATCTAATACTATTGCAAATTTAGACTTTTTTGTGTTCCATACTCTGACACAGAAACTCTATTATGCTGCAATCATCCAGTGAGAGAACCAAATGTATCTACATATCATCTTCATAATTATGGTAAACAATTTTGTTGTTCTGTAGGATTAAGCCTTAGGAGTGGGAAAGCTGATTTAGAATCAATTTTTGGGTTAGTGACGGTCATAAAAATGGATACAGTTCTGCTTATGACTGCTTGGTGAATACCATCCTCGATGCTGTCTGAAATTGGTGGTTTTGTCAGGCCAGTCTTGTCTATTTTTATTGTGTATGGTAAACCACACCAACAATCTGTGCTGCCTTAAAGTTTGGGGGAAATTTAGGAGATATTTTAATGGAAAACATTTGGTAACAATGGATTTCTAGTGTTTGTTACCAATGTTAATCTTATAGCCCCAGCCCTACACTAAAGAAGCAAAATGCAATATTAAAATATTTAAATAATAAAAAAAACATCTTGGCCAATCAATTACATGTAAGTTAAATGAAAATTGGGTATTTTATTATTATATTATATCGTTCCTGTAAAAATTGGAAAGAAACTTTAGAAAACTACTGTTGTATGCTAAGCTGTCATACCCTTGATCTAATAACCTATTGCAGACAGTTATGCCCTACTGGAATCTGCAGAGCAGAGAGGAACCAATCAGAGTGTTTACTTTTTCACATTTAGTTGCTACCTTGTTTGCCCAGCAATAGGACCAAAATTACTGCACTAATAAAAAGAGAATAATACTTTTTTGAATAACAATCCAAATGAATCCAGTTTTTTCTTATTTGCTTTATCAATAATATTTCAGGTTTGGAATAATATATTCTGAAGTAAATGACCCTGAAGGTATATATTCAGGGGACACTTCTTGTTTTCGAAATGTGCATGCAAATGGCAGAAATTTGACTTTTTTATATGTGAATGCAGGGTTTATTTGATTTTATTTAGACAAAAATTGACCTTAAACTCAACTTCTAAAGGTTGGATTTGAGAAGTGCTTTGAGGATTGCTTGTCAATAGCTGTAAACAAATGTATTCACATTATTTAATATTTAACAAGACTCCCTTAAACTAAAGGTCACCTGTGAGGAGCTCAGGCTTCTGTGTACCTGGAGTTAATCAGATTAAGTTATGCTGTCTGCAGAGCTGGTCCAAAAGGGCATGAGCTGTTGTTCTGTTAGATGTTCTTGACCTTTTGTCCTGAGGCATATTGCAGACCTTCAGCTGAAACATATGGATTGGAATTACATAAAATACGGACTCTCATGCCAAGACTTTGTTTGCAGTAATGTACAAACACCTATACACTAAGCTTCTGATTAAAATGTTTTTTTTTTATGTGAACATGTTGTGGTAAATGCCATATGATGTAATGAGTTGTCATGACAGATTAAATGAGTTATGTTAGCATTACCAGTAATAGTCAAGACAGATGTTACCGTGTTTCAAGTCATGACAGTTTATGTGGTATGCTAATTTGATGTCATGAAATCAAACTTAATATCTCCCATAACAACTTCTGGTAGTGATAATGTTTTGTTAATGGACATAATCTGTCATAACTAATGACAGCTTTCATGGCATGCTTATGACATATACATATATTTGTATTTAGACAGCAGCATTACACTGACATTTTGGTCTGACAAGGCCATGCCCCCCACTGCCCACCCCCCATGGAAACTGTCCTATATTTTATTAAATGTTACTGTTAAATACTATTTTTTTAAAATACTGAAAATCTATATTCAATAATTCTCTCATGACTTAGCATTTTTGTAATTGTCCCAGTGCTAATTTTTGCATCTTTGCTGTAGGAACATTGCGAGTACGTCATCATCCACATGAGATTATATGTGGTTGTCAGTTTTTTCCAAATATGACATGGACACATTGAAGTGTGTGAATCACAGCTGTTATTTCGCATAATACATGCCATTCTCTTTCTTACAAATCTACAGTTATTTACAAACAGAGCCAAACTCATCTTGGTTCAATTACCAGAATTTTGGCTGGCAGTTCAGTCCCATAATTCATCAGATTGTAACTGCGCTGATAGAGCTGTGGATGTGTGCTAGATGCTGTGGATTGCAGTTATGGAGGCCTGTAGAACAGAGAGCAGATGGGAGAGCTAGCTCTGGCTCAGAGCTGTATTGATCTGTTGTGCATGGCACAATGAGCTCTTTAAGGTGATAATAAGCTTTGATTAAGCATGTGGGTCTCAGTGGGGTGGAAAAAGAGCATATGAGAAAGAGAGGGAAAGAGTAAAGGAATAGATGATGGGGTAGAGAGAAAAGGGAGAGACTGTATAAAGGTTTGATTAGTATATAAAAGGGACTGGGACTTTTTAGTGCATGTGTTTGTGTTTGAATAGGAAATCTTTTAAATTTGTCAAATCATCATGCCACTGTAACACCACACTACTAGCTTTAAAAAGAAATACCACTGATTTGTGACATAATTAAATGGTTAAGATGTAAACAAAGTCTTTCAAAGTGCCACCAGAATGGTTTTGGCATAAGCAGCACCACAAGTGCAAGAAGCATGTCATGCAGAATATTTTTTTTAAACAGTGAATACAATTTACATGTGAGTTTTTATGCTCCCTATACATGTATCTTAAATAGTGCAGACGCAATTAACTAAGAGTTGAATTCATGAGAGAAATTCATGTGACTGGATGTTTTACAGCCCCTCCTAAAACAAAAATATTTTTTTTCTACAGAAATGTATTAGCACAGTCTCTATACTTCCTTTAACCAACACTAAGGACTGTTTACACTCTCAAGACTACAACAATGCCCAATTAGACCTGATTGTTATGCTGCGTTTGATGGCAATTGGGAACTCGGATGTCGCAATCTTCAGCAAGGAAGACCAAAAACCAAAGAAAAACATGCCCAAAGTCAGATTTTTGACTCGGTAAGTCAGGTATGATTTCTGAACCCCAAGTTCCAACATGCCTGCATACGTAATACATAATGTAAAACACTTCTAAAGATTTCAGTAAGTTAATGTGTGTTTAATAGCTGTAGTAGAAAATCACATCATTGTGCTTCTCACTAAAAATCCCAGTGCTCTGTGTTCGTTAGTCAGTGTCATTATATTTACAATTTAACTTTATATTTACTCCAGACTTTGCAGTTACTTTAAATAAACTCACAAAGGACAAAAGAGATTTATATGACTTATGTATTCACTCCAACTGGGTCAGAGGCTGCCTGTGACCCCACAGCAGAATTGCACTGCTGATGAGATACAGCTTAAACACACATGATTGTGTATCACATAAACTCAGCTTGGAAGAACATGGTTTATTCCATACTTTTGTTTTCTTGACACTTTTTTAGAATTTATTTCATGATTTTTGTTATTTTCATCAAGATAAACCTGGAAGCATTCATTCCTGCTCTCACTCTATGTACATCAAACACTTGTAGGTCATAAATTACGTAATTTTGAGTTCCAACTTCCAACATCTGATCCCCATCAAATGCAGCATTAGATTCTCATTGTTAGGGTTCAAAGAAGGAATTAATTGAACTCCAAGATGGTGGCATCCATCTCTGGCTTACAGCACTCCCAAGACCACAGTGTTAAATCTTACTCTTTGTTCATCTTTTTCCCCTTATTTAAGAAAAGAAGGTAGAAGTTGAGTGCTGGTGTTGTGCAAATGTATGTTTACGAGCTGTACACCCTGCTTGGAATTTAAAAAAAAAGTTCAATTCACCAGTGAGCTGCTAAGAGGCATGCTGCAGATTTTGTCCACTTTGATGAGCAGAGAAATGAACATGACTAAAATGCAAGCCATGAGAAGAAGTAGAAGCAAGGAAAGTGTGGCAGCTTAAGCTTGAGGCTAAAGGTTAACCCTTCAGACCAGTGATACCATGTTCACTGCTCACAAAAGTTGTTGGATGACAAGCTGGACTACATAAAACTACAGTGAGCTAACCAGTGGCTAATGAGATACTGTTGTATCATTGTATTTTAACTGACATATATGGGGGGGGTAAGCTTACATCTACAAGTGCATAGATGATGCTATTGTCTCCAAGGATATTAGACAAGAGCCAACCAAAAGTCCGGAATGATGAGTGAGGTGATCAGTAATGCAGCTTTCATATCTGGAGACAGTTCCACCTTCAGAATGACCAAAGCCAACTTCAGGATGTTCCATGCCAACAGGAGAGCAAAACAGGCATAAATGCAGGGAATTATCGAACAGTTTCAATGTACTAAAGACACACTGTAATGATTTTGGTTTTGCAGGAAGTAAATGCAAGTTGTAAAATTTTTCTTGAAGATTTATTTAAATAAACAAACTAACATTAAGGCAAAAAACAATGACTAGAACAATAACAAAACATATAGAACTCAAAGGTATAAATGCCAGGGACATGAACAAGATGAACAAGGTAGATGCAACAAAGATACAACAGATAACCGACAGGGCTAGACAAAACACAAGAGACTAAATACTGAGAGAAAATGAGGAACACCTGAAACAGGAGGAGACCGGAAACAAGAAACAGGTGACAATGGACGGAGACATAGACAGGGCTAGGATATAAACAAACACAAGACATGAGGACAGGGAGCACATGGGAAACAAAAACAAAAAATGAACATGATGATGGCATGACGAGATGAGATGTGACATAACCCTCCCTCAAGGAGCCACTCACAGGGTGACAAAACAAGACAAAGGAACACCCAATAACACAGAACTAAGACAAGGGAACCTGGCAGGACAAGCAAAGAAAACAAGGACCTAAAACAAAACCAGACAAACATGACTAGGACAAGGAATGAGAACTTAAACATTACCAAGCTGTGACAGAACATGAAAAATCATCAGAACAGGGACAGGAACAAGACACAACAATGGACAGGCACCACCAAAAACAACTACAGGAACAAACAAGGGTAACGAGGGCTGAAACTGGGAATACACAGGAAACACAGGCTGAGACTAAGAATACTTAGAATACAGAGGCTGAGAATTAAGGTCCCTGATAGCTGCCAACTCCTGGGCAGATATCTTCTGTAGGGTCCCAAAAGTCTCTTTTGTTTGACAAGGACTGCTGAACTGAGCAGCCACAGCAGGAAGTGCCAAAGAAATACTGCTTTCACTCGGAACAGCAGCATTCGGCAGCATCAGCATCCTCAGAGCGGACCTTGGTGGTATCAGCGACGTCAGGGCGGAGCTGCTCTCTGGTGCTGCTTGTGTCGATGGATGCTCACTCGACGCATGCTCACTGCATGAGCACACCAGCTCATGACACATGCACGCTGGCATAGGGCATGTGCACGCTGGCTCACTGATCTGGAGATTTGGTTCACTGGGCTGGAGAGTTGACTCACTGGGCTGGAGAGTTGACTCACTTGTCGACAGTTGCTCATTTTGCTCGCACATCGATGGGTGCAGTGGCTTACTCTGCTTGCTTGTTGATGGATGCTTTGACTTCGAATCTGCCTCGGGAAATCCTTTTTCTGCTGGCTCACCACGGTGCTTGCCTCTGCACCTCCTACATTTTGTCTTCCTCAAAATGCCGCCACTAACTTTAGGAGGGAGGTTAGGCTTTTCCCCCGAACTACTCTCCCATGCCATCTCCGAGCCCCTTAGCTCCCTCCCAAGAAATTCTCCCCTCCTCAAGGATTTCTCCTTGTCCTGCAGGATCATCTCCACCATTTCAATCAGCCCTTTAAGCTCCTCTTGCTCCTTCTCCTCCAATATGCTTAAGAACACCTTAAGGTGCTTGAGGACAAGCCTTTCAGTTAACCTTTCAGTTAACTCCCCTCCCTGGTCTTGCCAGTCAGAGAACGTAGCAAGACCCAGCTTGTAAAACTTCACCGTACTTGCTACTTCCATCTTAGGTTGGTTATTCTGTAACAATTTGGGTTTTGCAGGAAGTAAATGCAAGTTGTAAGGTTTTTCTTGAAGATTTATTTAAATAGACAAACTAACACTAAGGCAAAAAACAAAGACTAGGAAAATAACAAAACATATAAAGAACTCATGGCTATAAATGCCAGGGACATGATTAAGATGAACAGGGTAAATGCAAGAGAGATACAACAGATAACCGCTGAACCGGCTGAAACAAGCAAGCCTTCCCCTCCCATCCAGGCACTGTCACTACCGAGTATGGCAACTGCTGCATGTCTGCTCGCAAACATCTGCAGAGGTTAATGAATATAGCTGAGAGCATTATTGCTGTGTCTCTCCCCTCACTAGAAGAAACATTCTGCAAACGCAATCCAGGACCACTCCTATCCCTCACATGGACTTTTCACACTCCTGCCACCCAAACAGCACCAGTTCTGTGTGGCTGTTTGACAGTTTTTATCCCCAGGCTGTCAGGCTCCTCAACACCATGCTGCCTCCCGGGATCCTACACACTGTCTCATTCCCCTATAACCCTCTTATACAGAACCTTTACTCATGCACAGCCACTTTATCCAAAGGACTGTTTTGAAAGTCACTCACTGACCTCTAAGCATGCACACTGCACATGCTTGCCATGGATGTAATAAGAAACATCTTCATTTTTATTATTACTCTGTAACTTGTTTGTAAATAGTTATACTGTTAGAAATTGACAAATAATATATATTGCACAATGCTGTTTATTTACTTAGTCATGTTTGGTCATCAGCATAATTTAATTTATCTCTAAGTATTATAATGGTTAATTTTAATTACACTGGCATATTGCCTGCCTACTTTGAACATTTTACTTATTGTATTTGTACTGTCCTGTACATCTGAACACTGTCTTATTTGTTAATTGTACTATGTGTTTGTGGGAACTATGAATGCTGAGCTTTTACATTTTGTCTCTTTGCAATGAAGTTGACTTTGACTTTTTTTTTGCAAACATCCAGTAGGGGGAGTTCTCATTGGTTTTTCTGCAAAAATGGCATAAAGAAAACAACACGTGTTTCCATATTTCAATACATAAACAACTTTTATTGCAGTTCATAGTAAAACTTGGTTTCTGTAACACTAACTTCTATTTATCAATATTTGTTAAAGTATTACAGTGGCTTGGGCCCAGACAACTCGCCAGCGCTTCTGCATCGAGTTGATATATGGCATCTTTAGTGCGTAATACACATTCAAGTTGCATTTAATGATGCAGCGATGGACTGTGACAATGGTTTCTAAAAGTACTTCTCAGCCCAGCTATATCTGTTACAGTAGCGTGACGATTTCTTAGGCAGTGCTGCCTAACGGCTTGACGATCAGGTGTATTCAACAGTCGTTTCTGACCTTGCATTTTAAGCATCAAGATGTCTCTGAATTCTCAGAATTTTTTCAAAATAGTTTGCACTGTAGATGTTAACTGACTAACAACTAGTTTATGAATTTTGGCACAAAGTGGTGAGCCATGACCTATCCTTGTCTGCAAAGATTAAGACAATGAATGCTGCCATAATGCTGAGTCTTTAAAACTGGTGTAAACTTCTGTGCACATTTTAGTCTTTTTTTAACTCAGCCCCATCTTTTGTTGAGTGTGTTGCAGCCATCAGATTCTTAATTTTATGATTTGTATTTCCAAAATACAATTAAGTTGCCCAGTAAAATTATTGAAAATATTTTCTCTTTACTGTAAATGCTTTCTTTGTCGAGTAAATAAAGGTTCATGAGAATTAACATATCACAGATTTTAAATTTTATTGCATTTTGGAAAGTATACCAACTTTTTTAGTTTTAGATGGTAGATGAAATAACTGTGTTGTAGACAGTTTGACCCCAATTCCTATTAACACCACTGAACAGAAATCAGACCTACTGTACATTGAACCATGTCATATCAAATGACAATCTGAAATATCAGTGACTGAATTGGAAAGAAAAATGTGTAAATTTCCATAGTTTACATAATTTACATAATTTCCAACATTCTTACAGTTCAGCAGATTAAACACTTATAACACAGTGTAAGTTATTTACTCAAATTTAACCATTCCCTCACGTGCTGTGATTAAATTAAGTAACCCACATTAACATTATGACTTTTCTACATAGAATCATTATTCCCCTGTACTGCACACAGCCATATGTAGTAAGATTTGGTGCCCTATCTAGCTTTGCTGCTCCATATAGTAAGCATCTGTTCGCCAAATGTCACTGATGCTTGACTGGGTTCACTGATGCCACTGATGCTTGCACAGCAGTTAAACATTTGTGTAATCCCGCACTGTAAACATGTTCTGTATGAAAACTCTTAGAATACACTTGCAGTTACACATTGCATTTTATGCTTCTTTTCTCTCAGGGCTTGGTAGTGCCTGAAAGGAAGCCTGACTAATTCTCTGAAACACATGGTCACCCTGTTTAATTTTTTTGACATTACATGGTTGTGAGGATAGGAAACCTTGTTGTGCCCGGAGGAATTGGCACTTGTAATTTCCATTTAAAATAATTTCTCCCTCACATTGAAATGTTTGTAAGATCTGAGACCACTTTATTATTACATTGTTTAAATATTTTAGAATGTCTTTTTTAGTAATCCTGATGTGAAGCCAACACTGTCACATTTGAAGCATGAGAAGAATATCTTGGGAAAGGACTCAAGTACAAGGACAAAGAGTATCAAGGAAAAAAACTGTAAAAGCACTGTTCTGCTGTTTTATTCTATAAGAGAATCTTTGGCCTCGAAGCTCCTTCACCTTGTGCCTTGAAGTCTTGGAGGGCCCCTGATAAAGAGCTAATAACCAGGCCAATCAACACAGATTAATTACACTGATATACGAGCTGCGTTGTCCGGGCCCATAATTGATGGCTATATTGGTGTGCTTCCTGCTTAGCTAAGATGATGAAGGGAGTTGGAGGGAAGGATAAAAGGGAGAGGGGGTTGAGGGAGGGAGTGATCCCTCTGCGGTGAAGCATATATCTGATTCATGCTAGGGAAGTCGCAGGGTTAGCCAGAGGACACATGAATTGATGTTACAGTGAGAGAATGGAAGCTACTTAACACTATTGTTTTCAGCAAAAAGGTGTGATCAGGTATTAGCTGAAGGTGCACATATACACTCAGCGGTTAAGGGCAGTTCATATTTTGTTTGTGGCCATGGTCCTGATAGCAGTTGCACTTTCTGATGGAAAGTAACAAATTGAAACTGTAAATTCAATGAAAATAGGCCATTGAACTAGGATTTTGCAGCATGGCTGAAACTGGTACCAGGCTATCTATACAAGGCATGGTGGGAGACATTTTGGACAATGGCAATTAAGGCAGAAGAAACAAATTAACTACTGCTTTGCTGCTTTGGGGCCACTTCATATAGGGGCAGCCGTGGCCTAAAGATTTGAGAAGCGGGTTTGTGACTGAAGGGCCCTTGAGCAAGGCACCTAACTGCTCCCAGGGTGCTGTGGTTTTGTGGCTGCCCAGTGCTCCAGGTGTGTGTGCTAGTGCTAGAGTATATAAAATAAATCTTAAATGAATAAATAAATAAATGAAATTCATTTTTAACTGTTATATCTCTGGCTAATGTACGTTTAAGTGTTGAATGTTGGAATGTAATTGTGAATTGACAATCAGTGCCACATTTTAACAATCTCAGTTTGCACAGTGTCTCATGTGTCTATCAGCAGTTCGATGTGTCCGTTTTATGTATAACCTTCCTCATTCCCTTACTTTTCTGTTCCACCAAACTATAGCTTTTAGCAGTTCACAAAGCAGTTCATCTTTATAATCATTTCTAGTGACTTAATGCTTTAGGTCATGGCTGAAAATGTCTGCACTTTGTGACAAGGCTTTAGAGTCTTTAAATGGTCTGCATTGTGCTGTTGCAGTGACTAGAAGCTGGAGATCTTGGTTGGATGTAGAGGGACTGTGGTGATCTATATTTAAAACTGCTGAATGATTTATTAATAGCTTCTCCAGTATATGCAGAGCTAAAAATATAGAGACACTGCAAGAGGGGAATAGGGTGGAGCAGAGCTAGAAGTGTGTGTATGTGTGTGTGTAGTTGGGAGGGGGTATGTGTTTTGTGTATTACCAAGCGTGTTCTTTTAGGTCACAGTGTGTGTAATGAATGTGTAATGGTGTGTGCTGTGTGCTGGAGTGAGTTTTTTTGCTGATTCAGCATAAGCTTCCCTTGCCAGCTCAGAGTGATTCAGCAAAGGCTATACTATTCTGGCAGGCCAGGTAAGCAGCAGAATATGCTAGTCCATCCTACTCATTTAAATCTCTACCAATTCTGCCCTACATAGGAAAAAGCTGAACAGAACATTTCACATAGTCTTGTAATCCCAGGTCTTTATCAAATTTTTAGACATTGACTGTTTATGGCAGTGGTGTGGGCTGAGGGTCAAAAAGACAAAACAGCAAAGTAAAGAATGTAGGTAGGTTTCATTGTGGCTTCAATATGACACTACGTTTTGTTACTTAAATAATACATTTGCAACATAAGGATGAATAAGTTACATAAACTGATCAAAAGTCATCACAGCATCTGTACACAAGGAACTTCGGCTGTCTATTTACACTGAGACTATATATATATATATATATATATATATATATATATGTCTTTTTTTTTTT
>JBBPDA010000019.1:6197320-6210530 GCA_037974385.1 Arnoldichthys spilopterus
GCAAAGGAGAAGTGCTCACTAACACAGATTTAAACAGATTTGTAAACAATATTTGAGAGTAATGGGTCTTTTGTGTATGTAGGAAATTTTTTAGATCTGGAGTTCAGCTCATGAAAAATAGGAGCAAAAAGTGTTGCGTTTATATTTTTGTTCAGTATAATTATAAAAATTAAATACTTGCTCAAATTATTTATTTGTTCCTGAGGCAGGTGTTGAATATTCAAAATAAAAGCTGGTTTGCATGTTTCCAAATTAATGTGTGTTGTAATTTTATATAATTAAGTGCATGTGTGTATATGTACATGTAGGTATGTGTGACCAAAAAAAAGCAAAATCAGTTATGTTTATCTGGTGCTTTGTGAAATAATCTGTCTCTCTCTCTCTCTCTCTCTCTCTCTCTCTCACACACACACACACACACACACATATACACACTTTTACTCTCTTGCTCTCTCTCTGTGTTACTCAGACTCGGCCATAGTGAATGGGGTGTACTGGTCCGAGGCCCTAAATAAGGTCTTTGTGGATAATTTCGAGAGAGACCCATCCCTGATTTGGCAATACTTCGGCAGTGCTAAGGGGTTCTTCAGACAGTACCCAGGTGAATTTAAGACAGATATGTTAAACAAATTTTCAAATTTATTTTAAATAAAAGTGTTTCATGTTGTTCACTCCCCAGTGTATAGGCTACAGTTTATATGTAGAAACTAATCTCCAAAAGCTGCCCCTTTTCAGTTAAATTTTTTATATCATAAAAACCAACTAATTTTGATTTTTTGTACATCTGTCCCTTGCAAGTTTGTGCTTTCATGTAAATCTTAGGTACATACTTAAGTTTTGATTGATTAATTTTGTATTTAATTATTTTTGATGTTTATATTAGAAGAACTTTTAAAGGCTTAAATAACAAGGGTTAAGGGTTTTTTCTATTCTTTAATTGTCATATTCTTTCATTTTTTACACTTACGCATTTCGTACAAAAAATGTTTCTATAAAGAGCCATCTACTAAGAGGTTCTTCTATGACATCTCACATAGAATTTATGGTACCCTTACAAGTGTAGTATGTGTGAACATGTACCCTTAAGAGTGTACATGTCTTTATTTTTATGTATTTGATTGTGTGTGTGTGTGTGTGTGTGTGTGTGTGTGTGTGTGTGTGTGTGTGTGTGTGTGTGTGATTAGAGAGAGCGAGAAAGAGATAGAAAGTGCATGTGAGTGGCAGTCAAAGAGGTGGGACACAGCCTGAGTGTAATTATCTTGGCTAGACCCGTTTCCCACTAGACACTGTGGCAATAAGGCAGGCTGAAAGGCTTTAGTCAGATTGAGTGACAGCTGTGAGAGAGAGAGAGAGAGAGAGAGAGAGAGAGAGAGAGAGAGAGAGAGAGAGATAGAGAGAGAAAGCAGTGGGTGGGGCAGTTCAATAAGGACAGCAGAATGTCTTAAAGGCTAGTTAGCTTTGTGGGATTTAATTCTATAAAAATAAACATACATATACACACCAGTACACCCATATGGAGGGAACATCCTGCAATATAAACCTGTATAAGTAGAATACAGGTTATCTGAATTTTTAGCTCCTTAAAATTAGTGTCAGCTACAGGATATTTCAGGCCTAAATTATATACTGCCTGTCAGAAATATAAAGAAGGTCTTAGTGTTTCTTCTTCCTTTTACAGGTATAAAGTGGACACCAGATGAACATGGGGTTATAGCATTTGACTGCCGAAATCGAAAATGGTGAGCGTGCTACTTATCAATACATGTCAAGACCATTGTTGATACAAACTGGGAACTGATGTATTTGGATATTAATGTTAAAGGCAAATTAAGATTTTGTACGATTGTTTATCCTTTATGTCTGTATAGGTACATACAAGCGGCCACATCCCCTAAAGACGTGGTGATTCTAGTAGATGTGAGCGGCAGTATGAAAGGCCTCAGACTAACTATTGCCAAGCAGACAGTCTCTTCCATACTAGATACACTGGGAGATGATGACTTCTTCAACATTATTGCTGTGAGTATTAAACACATTTTGTGTTAAAAGCAAAAGTTTTTGTTGTTGAAAGTGTTTGAAGTTAAATAACATTACGTGATTTTAAGGGAGTTTTTTCAAATCATTCAAAGGGGTTTCATGAAAATTGGTGCTTTGTAGGGGGACAAGTCAGTGGAACGAGTCACATTTCTTTACAATGCAGGGGACAATAATTGAAGGGTTGCAAGATTTCCAAGCCAAAGTAGTCATTTTATTTATTAAAAGAAGATGACCAGTTAACAGACATGTCTTGTGAGTTTTTATGAACAGTGGTAAAAATACAAAAACATATGTTTTCTTTCTGTACTATTTTGCCACAAACATCTCTTTAATGTACAATGTACCTGTGTGTATATTACAAAAAAAACTAAACTGGTTGTGGCTTAAAGCTTATTTCATAACTACCATTAAACAATGTTTAAGGCATCAGACAGACTATATAACATTCAATGTAACAGCTTTTTTTAGAGGCATATAGTGCCGCAGATGTCTGGTTCCTATTACCACCACTTATAAAATAATAATAATCATTAACCACTATGACTCAGTAAGTTTTTGTAGAGTGGAGTATTTCGCATCAAGCTACTCTATGTGGCTTTGCTTATGTCTTATCCATTTAACTGATGAAAAAGTTACAAAGTTACTGAGTTACAAAATGTTATAACAAAATAATGTTTCCACAAAAGCTGTGCATACATTTTTACTGTAAATACAATTTATAGAGTTGCTTAACCTTTTTTTGTTGGGAGGCCAAAGAATGGTGTTGTCTTTAAGTGGAACACCTACTGTTCACAGATGCAGTCTTTAGTGCCAGCACACTTACTCGCTGTTGATCTTACAGCCAGTAATTTGCTTCACCCACACTGTGCATGTGGGTGTGTGCATATAATGTACTCTATATCTATTATTTCTAGTAAAGGACACATTGAACTTTTGTTTGACCTCTTAGACAAACAATTGTTTATCAAAACAACCAACAACAATCAAGCATTGGCTTTCATTAGATGTGTTAGCATAACAGATGCATGTAATTGCTTTTGGTTTGCATGTTGTCTGTAAAAGTACTTCAGTAGGAAACATCTCTATGTGCCGCACTGGGTTTAACCTGGTGTGGAGTGTGTGGGCGAATACCCTAAATGTCATCTGTCAGTGATGTAAAAGAGGGTTGAAAAGGTATGTGTTGATGGAACGAAGGCTGTGGGAAGGTGGGAAATTACAGAGTAATTGGCCTCAGTGTCAAAGAGAAGAGAAGAAGACAGTAATGAAGGGAATAAAATGTGTTAGAGGTAAGACTAAAACTCCTTCTCCTAATTTTCCATTCAAAGTGGATCATCAATCCAGCAAGTCATATTCTGGGCCAATTAGATCACATTCGAATGAACACATTTGACTTGCAAAGGAGTGTTTTTGTACTCGACCATCCTCCAAGCTGATATTATCACATTTCAGTTTGATGATCTTTGATGGATTTGAATATTTCCCCTATTTGGTCCCAGGCCAATTTGCCATGCTTCATTTTCAGAAGAATCGTTAGGCTTTTTATGTTGCATAAAATTATATTCATGTTAACAAAATCAAACTTTTTTTTACTTTTAGCAGTGTCAAAAGGGCCAAAGAAACAATGCTTCTCACTGTTCAATGAAAATAATGGTTTCTTCACAACGCTTTGATCTGAGCAGTAGTCCTTGTTGTGTGCGCTGAATAGAGGCAAATGTTTTAATTGCGTAACTGGTGTGTCCGCACTTGTCAGAGAGAGTGGATCCCGTTGCCTTACACCGAGATTACCGTGGTACGCCCAGAATGGCGGCGTAGGACGGCATCATTTTCTCATTTACTTTGAAGTCTAATTTCTAGTCATGCATTAAATTAACAATATTATCAGAAAAAGCCAGACGGTTAGTTGGGTGGTGGTGTTGTTTGTGTGTCTGTCTGTGTGTCTGTGTGTCTGTGTGTGGCGTTGGGGGGGTTAAGCCGTGGCGCTGCGGATGGCGAGAGGCGAGCTAGAAGCCATGCGGAAAATGAAGAAGGAAAAAAGGGCTGATTATCGGGGATGGAGGAATGGAAGAGTGTAAAGAGAGCACTCATGCTTTACATAGGATCTAGTGCTGCTCCTGCCGTGAAAAAGCTGCTTGGTACTAGTTGTGTTTTTAAGGCTAGAATAGCCGACATACTGTGGTTTCTCTGATCAGACGTAGACATGCTCTTAAATAGATACACACAAATGAAGTCACCCACACACAGCGAGTGAGGATGCGTTGGTGGTTGTGAGGTAATCTAGTAGGGTTTTTTTTTTTTTTTTTTAATGGCAATCATTGCTTCTCTGTGCATTCTGACAATTAAGCATTCTTGTTAAAAACATCCTCCTGCTTTTAATTGTCATCTGTGGTTTAACACTGATCTTATTACATGGTTCAAACCATGCCAAGTATTTCATTTTCTTTTAATGGAGCCTCACATATACACAAAAAACGTACACACACATGAATTTGCAAATGTTAAGTATTTGAGACCCGAACCTGAACAGTCAGAAAGGCTCTAACAAAGATTATCATAGACCCTTAGTTACAAAGCATTTGAGTTGTGTGTGAAAATGCCCTGCTGGGTTAAACTGGTACAGTAGTGTCTTCACAGTTTGTATCTGTGTATTTTTGTGGAATTGCTGATTGTACCTGAGAGAGAAGAGCATGAGCCCTCCACTGATCATCAGCAGCACCTGCAGAAATGCTTACCACACTTCTCATAAAAACAAGGGAAAAATCGATTGTGATCTTTCCACTCCTCAAAATCAGCTAACTCTAAAATGGAGACCATGAGACAGCACAAACAAATGTGCATATGAGAGAGAGAGAGAGAGAGAGAGAGAGAGAGAGAGAGAACATGTGTGGGGGTAAAAATGTAGAAATAGTCACAATTTGAAAGTGAGCCCCAGCCAGACCTGAACCCAGATATTGTGCAAGAACAATGAGCCAAATCCAGCCCCAAAGGCTTTTTTTTGTTGTTGCTGGGACCCTGCCAGGCTTAGGTCAGGTAGCAGACCTTTTGTAACAATGCAGATATTGGGTAACAGTAAAGTTTTTTTTTTAAAAGCCAATGGTATTTCTTGTATAATTAATCATTTTCCTCCGTATATTCGTATACACAGTACAATGAGGAGCTCCGGTATGTGGAGCCATGCTTGAACGGAACTCTGGTACAAGCTGATGTCACCAACAAAGACGTAAGTCCATGTTTTTGGTAATTTTTGTGCGTATCTTGACTACGTGCTTATACTCTGTGCCTGTGCCCTTCGATATGCTGTAATATATGCATGTTTATGGGGCTTAATAATAATTGTTAATCAATGCATTCATTTGAGTATTCATGATTCATCACATTTGTCTTTTTTTGTTCTTACTTGTCTCAAAAATCAAGAGATTTTCTGCAGTGTGTTTTGTTTTAGCTGTATACATAGACAAAACAATCCTTATTTCTTTATTACCTTCAGTTAATCAGCATGAACCCGAACATGAAATCCTCTGGCCATTTAGTCAGAGCAACAAATGCTGCATGTTCCCTCTGTAGTCGCTCTCATACCAAGACATTACAACTGTAGGCTTGCACTTAGCTTTTGCTTTTGTTAGTTTGCTGTCGATAGATATATCCAGAGTGGTGTCCAGCGTAGCCACTTCTAGCATGTTTAGAGTAAAAAATCAGACTCTGATAGCACACACACACCGTAAACAGTGAATTTGTCCTCTGCATTTAACCTTCCTAAACACACCAATAGTGAACAAACACACCATCAGGTTTTGAAGTAACGGATCTTGCCCAAAGGCACTTCACCCATAATCTGAAAGGGGGAAAGCACTGTTTACTACAGTTTTCCTGTCTGCTCTGGGGACAACACCTTCAGCCCTCTTCTCTGACCATTAGGACACAGCTGTTGAGACCACAACATTCGGGACCATAAATGGAAGAACATTCCATTGCTGACAATAAAGGGTAGTGGAGGCTTAGTGGTTAGGACCTTTACCCTTGTGACCAGAAAGTCGCAGGTACAAATCCCAGCCCAAGTTCCACTAAGGTACTCTGGAGCAAGGTGCTGTCCTGCACTGCTTCCTGAGCACTATTGATAGCTGCCTCCTGCTCCACCTGTGCACACATGATGGTTTAAATGCAGAGGTCAAGTTTCATTGTGGTGCACTTTGTGTGTGATTCAGTGTGTTCACAATCACCAGTTGCTTTCACTATAACAAAATAAATCTTTAAGCAGAATTGTAAACACATATGAATATTTGCAAACATCAGACAGCTCTTTACTAGCTCTGATCAAAGTGTTGTATCTGTTTTTGACCGTTTTGTTACTGACAGTAACAGTGCTTTTCTCTGTGGTCTCATTCAGCTTAATTTGAGTTTTTCCTTGAGTTCATTGTCTGTTGGACAGTCCTGAGAAGTGCACCACTGCCCCCACTTTTAGCTCTTCACAAGGTCATAATCAAATTTACCTAACTTTACCTCAGATTAAACCCACACTCCCTTGCAAATGTCTCCTGGTGTATGGTCTCTTCATGAGCACATCAGGGCCTGCGAGACAAGTATATAATTAGCTGGATAATTCTGTTATAATTCTGTTATGATCCATTATCAACACTTGGACCGACATGACTAAAGCATGGTGTCATTTGATACAAATTATTTCACGCGTACCTCACTGAGTTGAGATTCTAAACTTTCACTTCATTTCACAGTTGTTTTGTAGGTAAATTTGAATTTCATGAAAGATATTGTTGTGTATGCAGTCTTGTTTTACAGTGACATTTTTTTGGGTCTGTTTTTGTCATTGCTTGACATCTATACTGGAAAAAAAAATCTGCCTTGAATTACCTGATTCAAATGTGTACATCAGTGCCACATGACTGCAATATATCACACCAACATGAATATTGTCAAAAGAGAGTAAATGAAAAGCATATTGAGTAAAAGACTTATTGAGTTAAAGTGGGACCATTGTACACATTTAAATCATGTAAGTTAAGGCACATTTTTTTCCAATGTAAGCCAATGCAAAGCAACCTGAATGTAGACACATTTATCTTGTAATTCACTTATATTTCAATATTCTCTCAGTCATAACAAAACCTTGTATCTTCATTTTTTGTCATATATTACTTTTTACATCATTTTAAAAACCTGGCATTTACATATTACTATTTTTTTAACAAACAGACTGAGACAAATGGTCCAGAATTACCATAAAGTAGTTTCACATTAACCTTCATTATAAGTTCTTCGCTTCTCCTGTAAAGTTATCACTTTGGAGAAGTGAGGTTTTTGTCTGACAGCGATGATATTTGATCAAGTAATTCCATTAGTATAGCAGAACCAGTCTAATAACTTTGGACTTTGTGTAAATGTGGTGATAGGAGCCATGAGAAGAATATGTTGTAGCCTCTGCATGCATCGATGATCCACCTGCACTTTCGTCCTTGGATAATCCTTAGATATCTTTTCGTGAATTTCCCTCTCTCTGGAAGCTGCAGGCGACATTGATCTCTATGCAAACATTCCTAAGCACAAAGTGCTGTATATCATGGTCTTTAACTAAGAGCAAATGTGTCTTCTATTGGCAGAATCCATACATTTACATGCATTCTTGTCCTGTTTATGTCCTGCCATGTGTTTTCTCAGGTCATCTTAAGGGTGTAACAGGAGTTTTTATCTTAAAGATACACATAATTCCACCAGAGCTGCCTATCTGTAATGTAATCTGCAGTCCTGGCTGCTGCACCGTATACTTTATACACATTCCTCAGTGGAGTGATTAATACTGAATATGGCTCTGCTATCATGGTTGCCATTCTTCTCTGATATGTGTGCTATCAAAGCCAAATCATAGCTTCTCATATCACTGCCTGACAAGACAGGCCTGTTCTTACAACAAAGTTCTGATAGTAGCTATCAGTATCTCTCTCTGTCTCTCTCTTTCTTTCTCTCCCTGTCTTTCTCTCTCTCTATCCCAATCCTCTATCTTTTCTCTCTCACTTTCTTTTCTTTCTCTGTGCCTGTACATCTCTCTCTCTCTTTCTCTCTCTCTCTCTCTCTCTCTTGCTCTCTTTCACTCTCTCTCTCACACACACACACACACGGGTAAAAGGATCGATGGTGCTGAGGCCAAGAGTGGAAGTTATTACTCTGATTACTCTTGACAAGAGACATCACAGAGAGAGAACAGTGAGGGGGAGGGAGGCAGGGAGGGAGGGGGAGGGTGGGAGGATGTTGCGGAGCAGGGAAGGACAGAATGACAGGAAGGTGGAGAGAGGGAAGGAAAAAAATGGACATAAATGTGAAAGCAATCCTCTTGTTCTCAGTTGAGGGCTTTTGACCAGTCAAGTCAAATTGCTCTGCTTCCAGTAACAAAGCTTCACACTCTAAGGCCTGATGGTGGCAGTGTTATGTGGGCATTTTGTTAAATCTTTGTGAAGTTCTTCTTGACTAATTTAATGAGTGGGACCTGAGAAAGATGTCTTTTAAAAAGAAGTGAGGATATTTCCCTTAAAGCCCTATCAGTAAATCTGCTAAGTAATACTGTATGTATCAGCAGGAGAAGAGACTCGACACAGACATTTTGGGGAGGCAGTGGCTCAAAAAAAGAGTTTTTTTCATAATTCAGCCACAAAACACAATTGTTACTACCTGAATAGGTATTTATCTCCATGGGTCACTGCAGTTTGTGTTTGAAATATTACTTACTGCTATGAATTGAAAAGTTGTAACTGTTTTATAGAGCATATCAGAGCCTGCTGTAAATCCCTATGTTCAACAGAAGCATTTTGCAACTACTTATCTTAACTATATAACTTCTTAAGTACTAAGTTCAGCTTGAAAAAACTTAAAACTTAAAGTTTACAAATCTTAAAAAACAGATTATATTTCTATACATTTAACACGAGTATTAGTGATTATTTTAAGTTATCAGGGATCACTGGCATTTTTAATATGTTAAATACTGCAAATATTTTATAGTCATTATTAGCACAACCTTCCAACACTGTATTTGCTTGTTCAGAATAATCATCTTATTCATTGTAATGCTAAACCCTTATTATCAGTACTTTACTGGCTAAAATTCCAGCACTGTGGTGCATAAGTGACAGGTCAAAGTAAAAATTCTATTAAAATACCCACCGGCAGTCAGTAGGGACTGTCTTTGGACAGCGGGAGGAAACTGGAGTACCTGGAGGAAACCCACACAAACACGGGGAGAGCTTGCAAACTCTGCACACTAAAGCACCCGGGGACGACTTGGAGACTGAACCCAGGAAAAAAACACTAATATTCAAATAAATACAAATAAGTGTAAAAGAGTCACACATCAAACACATTCATGGAGTTATGGAGGAGGAATCTGGAGCCAAACCTGTGATCTTCTAACCAGTTCTTGCAACATCAGCTACTTTCTACAAACAAATCTTTATTCTTTTCTTTGCTTTCTTGTTAGTTTGCATAAATTGTTGCGTTTCTGCTGCAGAAACTCACTGCTCAGATAAGTGGCTTTAGAATATTAACATAGGTGCCTAAGACTTTGGTACAGTACTGTGTATGCATATACTGTATGAGGACATTGCTAGTATTAAATATTTACAATATGTTTAACAAGTTCAAGTTCAAGTTTATTGTCATATACAAGCAACAATGAAATCTCATTACCAGCAATGACATTCTTGGACTCTAAAGCTCCTCAGAAATTGCACACAAGTAAAATAAAATAGTACAATGATAATACAAGGAAAATTAAAGACAATTATAATACAAAAGAAAAAGATAAAGGCATAATGCTTAACATGACAAGTGAGTTCTTTAAATTGTCAAAGTGTTCAGTGTTCTTATTACTTAATATAACATGTACAATAAGTACAATTTCATAGTTCAGCAAGCCAGTAAACCCAGTAAAAGAGCAGTCCTTGAGCTCTCTTATGCAACCTGCCAGAATCACAATCAGAAACCCTAAGAGGCAGAGAAGGAAAGAGTAGAGACAAACAACCAAGCCACTGATTTAGCCGAAACATGCATGAATTCCATTTGCATAAATTTAGATTTAAAGCAGCCTTATTCTCAGAGTCATCCATTTATTGTTCAGCTTCTTCTTACTGGGACTTGCAGTGAGCTAGTGACAGTCCAACTGCACTCACATTTAAAATGTCTTTGGATTACTGCTGCAGAACAGAATAACAAGCGCTACGGTTCATGTAGCTTCCTTTAAGTGAGCTAGTCTAGTGTGTGGCTTTAATCGCAGTGGGTTAAGCTCAGTTAGGCTCCTGCTCCGTATCACAGAAATGGAAGTTAAAATGAGTGGAGAAAAATAGACAAAGGGATGAGGAACAGCAGGTGCTCCAGTGTCTGAAAGAAAGCACCTGCTGACTGGAACATTAGGAGTTTTTTCCACTTCTCTCTCCCAGTCCTTGTTCGCACTCCCTCTGCAAACTATTTTAATACAACTCTTTAAAATTGAATGACTGCTTCACACACTGTTCCTCTTTTTCAACCCCCCCCCCCAGTACTTTTGAAGTAGAACAGTGGTAAAGTTGAGTTCAAGTTGTTAGTGCTGCTTCAAAGTCACCGTGGAATTTAAACACTGCCATAGTGAAGCACCACACCCTTTGGCTTCCCATGCAGGTGACTGTGGGTAGTCTTATCAGCAGGCTGATGGGTAAAGTGGTCCCTGGATATCTGTGAGCTGTTTTGGTTTGCTCTTATCTTCCAGTCGAGCTAGAGAAGTCATTATGCTATCTCTCTCACCCGAGCCCCAAAGGTTAGAGTGGAGTTAGTCAGATAGCATTCCCCCTTCAATCCCTTGCTCCCTCTTTCCCTCTTTCTCTCCTTGTCTGTCCTTCTGTTTCTCCTTCAATATCTTCCCACTGTCTTTCTTTTAGCTTGTAGCTTCAGTCTTGCTTCTGGCTTCTCACTTTCTCTTAGTTTTGTTTGGTTTCTCTTTGGCTTCCGTTGGGCTTGTTTGCACTTGCCCAGTCACTCTTTTCCCCACATTTGCGTATCTCAGTCACATTTCAGTTTTCTTTTTAGTTTTCTTTTTATCTTCTCTGTTTTTATCCCTTTCCTCCTTATTTCCATGAAGGGCTCATATTGAACATTTTTTTACTTTTATTTTTTTTCCATGGTGGCCCACTCATGATGTTTGTGTGTTTGTATGTTTAGACTGACTGAATCATAATTTATTTTTATATGACTATTTTCCATCCTCTCTCTATCCCTTAGAATGAAATGAAATTTTTATTACTTTGCTTTTAACACTGACGCATATAAATGAGCTGTGTTCTGACTGGCTGCTGTTTTTTGTTTTGGCTTTTTGGCATAAAAAAACAGTGATTTGCAAATGGTTGGACTTTAAAGCATAATTTCCATATGTATATCCCCTCTAACCCCTCTATAGCATATGCGTTTCTAAGCACAAGTGTGGCCTTTTCAGTGAAAAGTATGCTTTTTACTGCACCAACATGCTGTTGTAATACAGTATACAAGTATATAAGTTACTAAACTGTTTCTCATAATATAGTTAATTACATAGTTAATATTCTCCAAACCCCTATTGTTCTAATATATAGAATTGTAGGACTTCTAATATACAGCTCATATCTGAACTGATGGCTTCAAAACTGTATGGCGTTCAAAGGAGTACTAAGAAAAATGCATGGCAACAGTAAAACATGGTAGTTGCAGTGTCCTTATGTGGAGCTGCATGATTGCTGCTGGTGTCAGGGAGCTGCATTTCATTGAGGGTATCATGAATTTATAGATGCACTGCTCTATATTGAAAGAGAAGATGCTACCATCACTCCGTGCCCTTGGTCTTCGTGCAATTTTCCAACATGACAATGATCCAAAACACAGATCCAAGGCTGCTGTTGCATTTCTTGTAAAGAACAGTGAAAGTATATGAACCCAATTGAACACCTATGGGGAATTCTGAAGAGACAGGTTGAGCATCACTCTCCATACAGCATCCAGGCTCTAAAACAGGTCATTCTTAAAGAATGGAAAAATATAGATGGCATAGCATGACAGATGTTGGCTTTTTCATATTTAGCTGAAAACAGTCTGGATGGTCCATATCATCCCTGGCACAAAAAGCTCAAAGTCCATTTTACCCTAATACAACCTGAAAGTTGGACTCATCTAACCACAGCACAAGTTTCCACTTTTTTTTGGTCCATATGAGATGAGCTTTGAGTTTGGCTATGTCTTAGTTTAACAGAGTTTAAGTTGCAGTTTCTTGATGCAGTGGCAACCCTCTTCAAAAACAGGGGAAATCTCCTGCACAAATGCACACACACAAAACTCTCACTCCAATGTGTGCTACTGCCACACTCAGGCTAGAAAAGAGCCAGAGAGTGTGGGGAAGAGTCCTAGACTAAATGTTCTCTCTTTCAATAAAGTATTTCTTTTATTTATTTATTTATTTTTGCTCTCAGCAGAACGCCACACGAAAGATCCGAGGGCTAGTCTAGCTAAGTAGAAGAGAAAGGAGAGAAAGTGAGACCCAGGGACAAGCCGAAGGTCTTTACCATATTAATGGCTGAGGAGTGATAGCACAAAGGTGCAGGCTCACGCCACATATCACAAGGACTCAGCAACGGCCAGTGCAGCAGGTAGGAATATAAAGGGTAGAGCCCAGGTGGCAATAATCACCGCTGATTGGCATGCTTGGCCGTGTGCCGAGTCCCTCTGCGGGTCTGGTGCAGAATGGCGCACCTTTGCGGCCCCCTGCTGGGTGGCACGGGTGCTACCGTTACACTCTACCCATATAGCCCATATTTAGATATAGATAGATAGATAGATAGATAGATAGATAGATAGATAGATAGATAGATACTTTATTGATTTATTGTTCGGGAAATTTTTTGTACCAGTAGCCACCATATACATAAAAAAGTAAACTATGTAACAAAGTAAAGACACAAAATACAAAACAATGCAAAAAAAAAATAACTGTACTATACAGAAAAATAAAAATACAAAAATACACAAAATACAACTGTACTGTACAAAATATATAGAAAACTATATAACTATAAGCTATGAAACTATAAGACCTTAATAATTATATTATATAAATATTCTTGAAATTCACAAATGATTGTAAAGTGAAGGTGCAGTATGTGCATAAGCAGATGTACAGATT
>JBBPDA010000019.1:6210590-6235361 GCA_037974385.1 Arnoldichthys spilopterus
CTCTCTCTCTCTCTCTCTCTCTCTCTCTCTCTCTCTCTCTCTCTCTCTCTCTCTCTCTCTCTCTCTCTTTCTCACACACACACACACACACACACACACACACACACACACACACACACAAAACACATACATTTGGTTTTACGTTTTTTCTGAGGACATTTCACTGACTTATTTAATGCTGTAGCTGAGTAATACTCATGTATTGCTGCATACTGTAGTTATAGTGCATTCAAACATAACCCTTACCCCAGCAACCAGAAGACAAACTTTATGCTCAAAAAATTGTTTGTCATTAAAAACGTGTGGACCAGCAAAATGCTTCCAGTGCCTACAGAGTTTCTCGTATTCCTGTCATAATGAGTACATGTGATCCTAACAAAGAGATAAATACAAGACCACTCACACACACACACATACTCCTAATACAAATAGCTTCTCCACAGGTTAATAGTGAGTGCAACAGAGATGTAATGAAAAATGCCTGGAGAAATTTTAATTAAAAATAATTTGCTTTTAGATTGCTTTGACAGTCAGTGACAGACAGAACCCAGTGACAGACATGTGTCATGTGGTCTGGATGTAGGTGATGTTAATGGCAATGTTGCTTGTATGTGTTGGTGTGCATGAGAAAGAAAGGGAGAAAGTGAGAAAGAGAGAGAGAACAGTGGGGTTTATTTAGATAAAAGCCATTCTGCTGCTTTCCTTGAGGCTGTGTATAATAATGAGACACATGGATGAGGTCCATTGGGGTCTTTAAACCCCATTACACACACACACACACACACACACACACACACACACCAACAGCCTGGGAGGGAATAGTCTAGAATGGGAGTTTTGTTAATCTATTCTGAACAACAGTGACATTTTAGGTTGTAACTTTTAATTTCATTGCATTCTTTCATAGTAGCTTTTGCAGCAATATCTGACGGCTGCTGCTGTGCACACTCTCAGTGTAATTGTTAGTTCTTCTGAGCAGCCCTGCATGTACACACAAGAACTAAATTGCTCCTTTTTTATTTCTTTGCAGCATTTCCGTGATCGCCTCGACAAGTTGTTTGCGAAAGGTATAGGGATGCTGGATGTGGCTCTGACCGAAGCCTTTGAGCTGCTCAGTGATGTGAGTACACAAGCAAGCAACTCCATAAACCACGTTCACTTCAGTCACAGTTTGCCTTTCTTTTCCAAGAGCTTACATATAACAAATACTTTTTAGTTGAAAATGTCATTATGTTTTGATGTTTATTCATTCTGATAATGAGTTTTGGAGAAGACCAAAGCTCTATAAACACCACCCACTGAGACAATGATGTCAAATGAAGCAGAAAATTAAAAAACTTCATTCCACCATTTAAAATGATGATTAAGAGATAATTAGAAAGCTATTCTGTAAATTTATTTGCACTTAGAATTCAATCAAAAAATGCTAATATCTCAACACTATGTTTTCTCTTTCATCTGTAACTTGTTTTCGGAGGTTTGGAGACACCTTCAACAGTAACCAAATAAATGAGAACTGTAGTTCACATGTCTTCTCTTCTGGCATACTCAGAAAAATGTCAAATCAACAGAAGGAAGTTTGTTTTAATGTGTTTAGGCAATATCACTTTATTTTCTAAAAGTAATTAAATTAATAGTATGTTTTTGTATAAATTGTCAAAGTGAAAGTGACTATTTGTTATTGCGAACACACTTAAGCACCACAATGAAATGTGGCCTATGCATTTAACCCATCACACATGCACACATGAAGCAGCAGACTGAGGGCAGTTTAGTGGAACAGTACCTTGATCAAGGGTACCTCAATGGTGCCTGGGCCAGGACTTGAACCTGTGACCTTCAGTTCACAAGGGCAATGTCTTAACCACTAGGACTAAAAACCTTTTCTCAAAATCAGCTTTTCTATGTATTCAGAACCTAAAAATCCCACCTGCTTTTGTATTTTACTTTTTCATTCTGAACCATATTCTGAAGGATTTTACAGAAAGATTTTTTCTAATGTATTTTGCTTTTAGTACTAATAAATAACCTGGAAATGATTTCAAAATAACAGCCTGTAATGTTTTATTTATAAAACAATACTTTTAATAACCTGCTGTGTGAAATTCTTTCAAATTGTGCCTTCACAGAGAGATCAACTTCATCTAACATTATCCGATAGGCTAGATTTTTTGTTTTGTAATTTACAAATGTATGCATTATTAAGCATATAATATTTTATTTTTATTGAAATGTTATAATTTGCAAACCTCCAGTATATAAAGTATTGTGTATCTGTATTGTGTCACCTTAAAAAAGGATTTTCAATAATGTTATTGACCAACATAAATTTATTTTTTAAACATACTTAATCAAAATTAAAATTATATTTAAAAAAGTGCACAGAATATGCAAGTGGACACCACATTAAGCAGGCTAATTGGTAGCTTTTGAGGTATCATGATAAAAGTAGCACCTATCAAAGGCTCAGTCATTGCTGGCACGGATGGGTCATGGCTCAACCATTGTGCCAAAATCTGTGAGAGAATTGTTAGTCAGTTCAAAAGGAACATTTCTAAATGTAAAAGTTTTTGTCTGTCAAACTTTACATCATATTGTTAAAATATTTAAAGAATCTCAGTGCATAAATAGCAAGGATGGAAACCACTGTTGAATGTGCATGACCTTCAAGTGCCCAGACCGCACCATCATGCTACTGTGACAAATATGGACCTGGGTTCAAGAGTACTTTGGAAAACCATTGTCACTATAAGGGTAGGGGCAGCGAGGGGTGGTTGGCAATGCATTGCCATGGTTGCGTGAATTGTGCTTATGTGTTTCCCCTGGGCTAAGAGTCTCATTACTGGTGTCCACAAGAGCACACCCATGTAGCCAGATGCTAACTCTGAAAGGGCTTTGCTAACTGTTTACATTATCAACTGCCACACCCACACCGTGTTTTCATCAGACATTGGTGAAAAGTGGTTTAGCCACCTGCTTTCCTGTGACGTTTATTTACAACTTAGGCCCATAACTCATCCAGTTTTGCAAAGCACCCCTCCCCTTCTTGGTGCCGCAAGCTGTAGAGCACTCACCTTGTAAGCATGGCAGTACATGTTCCCACTCCAGGTGGGGAGCAGTTCTCCCCTGCAAATGGCCCTTTTTTAAACCTTCCAGTTACAGCCACTTAGCACAGTTCATTACTGCATCAGGAAATGCAGTTTGAACAGGGTTCTCTAGGCCTGCGCTCATCTCAGATGAAAAGACTGTGGAAGATGGTGGAATCATGTGTTGTGATCAGAAGAGTCCACATTTCAGCTTGTTTCTGAAAAAAAAATTAGGCATTGATTTTCCAGTGCCAAAGATGAAAATAACCATACAGATTGTTATTTGGCAAATATACACAAATATGGAATTTGATTGGTGCAGCACGCCTAACAAAAGTTGGAACAAAGTATAAAATAAGATTAAAACGTGCACAGAATATTCAAGCAACTGGTTTGGAAGACACATTAAGCAGGCTAATTGGTAATATGGATTGCATAATTGGGGAAATGGATGATACATTTTGAAAGCAAGTCAATATATCTATAGTAACTATACAAGGACAAGGAACATGTCATATTTGATTCTCCATGATTTAGGCAACTTTAATTGGCACCTCAGTGTCTTATTAAGTCTGTTGTGCACATTCTAATTCATACTGGAGGCTTTTACTCACATAGAAATAGGTCATTCTTCTCTCTTGATTTAATGATGCCATGATGTGCCATGTCTCTGTAAAAGGGTCAGTGCAAACCAGGGAAAGTGGAGAGCTTATTAGCTTTCTTACTTTATGCTTTGTACACACTTTGTATAATTCAGTAGTGATTATGCAACATAGGCTCTTAGCATCAAGCACAAAGAAGCTGAAAGAGACAGCTCAAGGCATGTGAAAACAGCAAAAACAAAAAAATCCTATCACAAAGCTTATTTAATATTGCTTTGTGGTTTGTATTGTATGTGCAGAAAGAAGTGGTTGCAATAAAATAAATCTGAGGTTTAAATCATAGGATTAGGAGAAGTGAGACAAGTACTGAAGTAGTCCTTCAATAAATAATTTCTTATGTTCCTACAGCCAAGAGTTCCACTGTGTCGAGTGCTTTCAAAATATATCGACATCTTCTGCTTTGATTAGAGACAGTAAGGCTACGAGAAAATTTTCACTTTTAAAACTTCAAATGAACACATTTATTCTGTAATTAGTCAAATATTTAATTTAATATCCTGAAAATAGTATTAAATAAGAAAAACGTATTTGCTTAAAAGGTGAGCCCATCTTAATTTAACTTTGGATGCAGTGACAAACTGTGTTTACAGAAAATAGTTGTCAGAAGTGTTCATGAGCTCATGCAATAATTTCCTCTGCAGAATCAGGTCTTTTTTTTTAAAGTAGTACCAACTGAAAATCATGGCCATGCCATATTGATTTGCAGCCTGTCTCAGGCAAACAGAGATGTTTCTAGATTCTCTTAGGCTTTTTAATGTAATCATGTACCATAGATAATGAAATCCCTAAAATGTATAGTCTTGTTGCACCTTTCCCAACTTTTTAAAAACATGTTGCTGGTATTCAGTTCAAAAGGAGCATACATTTTTCATGGAAAAGTTTCATCATTGATGTTGTTGCTGCTATTGTCAGTAAAATATATATTAGTTTATATTGTTCTCAAATCATACATGATTCTAGTTTTTGTCTCCAGTGAAAGTTAAAATCCACATTCATGTAAGGGTTAGTGCCTGGGTGGGCCAGCAGGGGGAAGCTGAGAGGCCATGTGGAAGTCCACTCATTTTCCAATGGCATATTTTCCACCTGTTTTCTGCACAGGACCTCCTAACTCATCTAGGTTCGCAGCGTGCTCCTCCCCTTCTCAGTGTTGGGAACATGTCAGTGCAGGTTCGAGCCTCAGGTGGGGGAGGTGGTGTCCCTTTGCTCTTCCTTGCGTTTGTGCCCCCACTGCATTACAATTCACACATGCACTACTGTGAAAATATTCCTGGGCCTTCAACAGCTCTACTGATGCTAGGAACATTTCTGGTGTCCAGAGTTTGTAGCTTTAGGAGTTAGTTAGTACTGCGTTTGCCTCTAAAATAACCTTAATACACACACATTCCACATCTTCGGGGAGAGATAGCTATTTATACATACATATATATATATAATATGGGTTAATGTGGATCATACCATACATTTTTGATTAGAATGCAACTTTATTTTTTTGGTGAGATAATATGACAATATACATTTTCCCCTAAATAAATAAAGTATAAGTATATAATGAAGTGTAAATAAATATATATTAAAGAAACTACCATGCTGTTTTCTTTTCTAGCCTTTGCCTTGACTGTGGCAATTAAATCCAAACATAACTTTTATCACTCCACGTTCATTATAGGTCAATTGTTCTCTTAATTAACATAGCATGTCTGTATTGATGAATCTATTTTGGATGACTTGATAAAGGGTTATCAGACTTTTTTGATGAGATTACATGAGCAGTAGTATGACTGACAAACAAACAACTCTATGCATAATGTGAGTTAATGGATGGAGCAATTAATGACCTCCCACCCTCCACCTCACCCAAGAAAAAAGGCTTTATGGAAGTGCTCTCTGGAATATACAACAACCGGGTTACCATGGCAGTTAATGGCATCCTTTGATGAATTAACCAGTGAAATTGATTATGTTTGATGTGTTTTTGTTTTGATTTATGAAATAGTGAAGGAAGAAATTGTGTTTCTTTGAATAAAAGCACTAAGTTTAGTGCAGTTCATGATCTTGATATGTTTAATATAATCCTGCTGACCTAATTAAGCTTATTAATGTATTGTATGATTGTGTTGTGTGTGTGTTTACTTGTGTGTGCATGTGGTCAGTTTAATCAAACAGGCCGAGGTAGTGTGTGCAGCCAAGCCATCATGCTGGTGACTGACGGAGCAGTGGACACGTATGATGCTGTGTTTGCCAGGTACAACTGGCCAGACAGAAAGGTACAGTAGAGTGGAATTTATGCAGTTTTTTGGTGATTCCTTCAATCTTCTGACTGTTTGTGGATTGGAGAAAGAAAAGAAATGAAATGTGAAAAGAAAATGCAAAGTTTTAAAATGGATTTTGTAAATACTTGAGCTGAAATCCAAAATGTTTTGACCTTTTTGAACATGATGTTCCTACACAATATAGAAGATCACTATAATCTCTCTTTAATGTGTGTAGACAGTGTAAGGTTTTGCTATAGGTAGCAGCTTACAAAAGTAACCAAAACTTTATATCAAAGTGGTATATCATAATTTGTGTTAAAGAAGCAAGATTTATTCCATTTTTTCTTGTCCATGTCAATGCTGGGAGTTCTACAAAGGAAAACAGCCTTGCTCTCTCTGAGTAAGTGGAACGACCCCCATCAGTCTAGCTACCAGATGTCTGTTAGCCAGTTAAAGAATTGGCAGTTAGCATTCTCCTCCAACTCAGTGATGCTAGCGGCAACTAGAAAAGAAGTGGTGGCACTCCACATGTCTCAGAGGAAGTGTAAGCAATCCCTCCTACTCCCAGCTTGGTAGCATTGTGTTGAGGGTGTCCTAGCTAGTTAGTGGGTACGTTGATTTGTATATTATGGAAGCCAGGAGGTCTTTGGAAAGTCCATAAATTTAAGATTATCTGCCTGCTTTGTCATTTATCAGTAGCTTGTTTTCAGTATCAAACACGTTCAGCAGGGGTCTACTGTCCTTTAGTCACCCTTTTCACCTCCTGTGTATTAACAGGAGGGGAATTGTCCCTCACTGCTTCCCTGACCTTAACACATATGCTCACATGCACACACACACACATACATACACACACACACACACAGAAATACTGGAGCGTCCCTGCAGAGGTATGTTTAACGGCTCAGTGACAGAGCCTGATGGCTGCACTTTGTGTGTGTGTGTTTATGACCTTTATCATGGCCAGGTCTATCTCCATTGAGAGCCAATATGGCACTAATGTGCTCCCATTGTGTGCTACACTGCTAATGCTCCCTTTTGCGCTTCATTGTTAAAGTTCCCCCCAGCGCTATGCTGTTAATGTTCCCCCTCACCCTCTGCAGATAATGTGTTCCCATGTGGCCTGTGTCTGCTGACAAACTATGCTACTAATATTCGGCCATGTGTTACAGTTAATGTTCCTGTTCTTTTTCTGTCATGAAGTTAATGTTCCCCTCATGTATGTCATAGATAATGCTGCTGCATAATCCTCACATTTCTCAGATTCCTGTGAAGGTATGATGTAGTCGAGCTATACTCAGAACCAGAAACGGCAAGATATTTTCCTACTAATAGATGGCAGAGAAGGATTGTAAGGTGTCCTTGCCCCTGTGATGTCCCAGCTAGTCTCCAAAATTGCATGGTAGAGTAGATGGATGCAATGCTAAATTAGCTGAAAAAAATTTATATGCTTGAGTTAAAACTGACATTAACAAATTGCATTAGAACAATTGCCATCCACTTTTTTGATTCCATCAAATCATCCCCAGATGTTAGCCCACTATAATGTGCTATAGCAGGATTTGTTTCTGCCTAGGGTTTCACAAAAGTGTTTCTGACAGAACATAACTCAATATGTTATAAAACTGAAAAATGTCAATCAGTACACTGGCAAAGAGCCATCACGCTAAACACCTTTTTTTTAACATAGTGGTCAACACATGAGATGGAGCGAACATAAACTAAAGCAACATTTTCAGCCAGAAAATTACAAAGTAGGGCTATGCTTGTCAATCCAGCCCACAGCCCTCAGTATTTGTTAAATCATCAGTCAGTGAAAACAAATGCTAACTAGGGCAGTACTATGGTATGGGGTTTCAGGACAGGACAGGTTTGGTTCCAGCTAATTGTCACTCCAACACCTTCAAGTTTGATCACTCCTGTTGAGTGATCAGCTTCCTGTTGGTGTGTGGAGCTTTACCATTCTACTGTCCAAGCACACACTCACTGAGTTAAATAGTATCTCTCTTGCAGTTAGTTTAACTGTGAATGTGATTTTACACTACTGTGATTTTTAAAAATTTGGTCATAATTTTTCTAGATTACATAGACTAATTGACTAATAAACCCGCTATACACCAGTTAAGCAGTAAAAGACAAGAAATACAGAGGTGGCAAAAATAGTAGTGAACAATTAGTAGGAGGCAACAGAAATTAGTTTTTCTGTTAAACACAAAGCTTAAAGTGCTTTTTTAGAGTTGAAATATTACACATGATGAAATTTCCCCAGAAGCTGTGCAAAACTACACTTTTAGCTTTTAGAATCACCATCTCTGATAGCAAAGGGGCATTTAACTGACATGCAAAACAATCAAACAGTGTGTCATTTGACATAATCACAGTATAAAGAAAATCATGTGAAACTGAGTAAAGGACTGGTCAGCAAACACACAAAACATACTTTACCTCATAGTACATGTGACTTCAAACACCGTTTAGAAGTAGCTTCTTAAGCCAGGATAATGTGATACAGGGTACAGGTTCTGGTACAGGGACTAGGCTTACTAGGCATCTTGCTATGAAAGGCTTACTAGTGTGTCATGATGCAACTGTTTGCTAGCATTTAGCTTGATAAACAATGGCTTTGTTCACATTGGATCAAAAAAAAATATGCAAGGAAACTCAGCCAAAGTTAGTTTAAATACTCAGAGACCAGATTCTGAAAGCTGTGGTTATTTTAATCTGCCATTTACCACAATTACAGTCTACTACTTGGGTGGGTAGAATTAAGGTGAAACGTAGTGAAACAACATTAAAAAAAATCTCTACCAGGATCTACCAACATCCCAAGCCACTTTTCAGAGTTATCTGGAACACTTGCTTTTTTAATGGTAAGAACAGCTAATTGAATACTGTTTTGAATGATGAGTTGACTAGTTAAACATAAAATCATTGCAACTTCTACATCTGAAAAATGGTTCTTCAAAAGTTTGTGAGTAAAGTGTTTCATTCTATATGTTTCTTTGTCTGATGAAAAGGTTTTTCTCTATGTTGGAGAATCTGTTTCAAAAGGTTATTTAAAGAAACCTTTAAAAAGGACCAAAAAGAGTTTAGCTATTGTTAGTACTATACATAACCATGTTTTGCCCAAAAATGCATTGCACCATTGCATTTAAAGCAGCATTTATGTTCACTGCACCCGCTACAGATTGTATGAGAAGGTCAAAGAGCACTGCATTTGTCTGTTATTCAAAATTACTGTCTTTGTCACCTCTTTTAAATCACACCATTGCTACAACGGAGCTAATTCTTAAACCTTGAGCTTTGTGTTACTTACTCGTCTGTTTCAATTCTTTTATGCTTATGCAAATGGGTTTGAATGTTCAACATAATGGAGCTGAGCATATTTTTGTGAATTTGTGTATCTAAGTGTTTATAAATGTGTGTGTGTGGGTATGTGTGTGTGTGTGTGTAAGAGAATGTGTGAGTCTATCTGTGTAAGCCACCCCTGTGTGCCTAACCTAAGCATCCCCCATCTGCTTATGCACGTCTCTCAATTGGAAAAATTATCATTTGGGGAAGGTGAGGTTGGCACAGGTTGGCACTGTCGACTCTGTTGGAGGGCATCCTCACAATAGGCATTTATCATCAGCACCTTTGGTTATGTCACCATGGCAACGCTTTTCTCGCTACAGACTTGGCAGGCTGATGTCTTAGTTTTGGAAACGTCCCAGAATATTTTGGGGTGGAAGCCAGAAAGATGTAGGTTTTGAAAACTGATCTAGGACTTGTTGTGGTGATTTGAGGTGATCCAGCAGAATGATCCGGTAGTTTTTGAACACTCAAGGATTTCTGCTGTGCAGCTTTTCTCCTGTACTTTGCTTCTGCTATTGTTATGTTAACTGGTGAGTTCTGCTCATTGTAAGGCACTGCCTATTAAAGGGGAATTCCAGTTTGCCACAATTTAAACAAGTGGCTGAAGTTTTCTTTCTTTTTAGTCTTAAAAATACATTATTTTGAACATTTTCTGATTGCCCAATTTATCAGTGTATATTACATGTTGTTGCTGCCTCACCAAAACAGCAGGCACTATTTTCATTGTGTGAATATTTCATAATGAATGAACCAATGTGATCCAAAAAACTTGTAGTACATTAACTTCCATTGTAAGTCTTTGATTTCACATGTGACTTGTTTTGATTTGTTTGTGAACATTGCTTACACAATGTTTCTGGCTTCTAAGTGTTATATTTTAATTGGTTATATCTAAAGCCTACGTGAAAATTGTAATATTCATCACAAACTTTTATGATGACAGCCCACAAAGATTTTTTGATGACAGCCCACAAAGATTTTTTGATGACAGCCCACAAAAGTTTTGTATTTATAGTGGCAAAACAGGCACATTTTTTATCTTTTCTGGACAGTACCAGAAGGTTCGAGCAAGTTCTAAAAGAGTCCAGAAAGTTCTAGAAAAATCTGGACAGTCCTCACAGTTTTAGCATATTCTAGAAGTCTACTTAGCATTTAAAGTGAATCGAGAATGTTCTTGAAAACAGATACATTTCAAAATGTCAGATTCAGATTCAGAGGCCACAGATTTCTATTTATATTAGGCATAAGGGATTGTGAAAACACACTGTGCTCAGGAACAAAAATAAAAGTGAACTCTGTCACTTAGTGTTTTTATCTCATAATATTTTAAATTGGCTGATGTAGTTGTGCAGTGGTTAGCGCCATTGCATCACCCCAAGGAGGTCCTGGGTTTAATCCCCGATTCAGCCATTGGTGCCTTTCTGTGTGGAGTTTGCAAGCTCTTCCCATCTTTGTAGAGGTTTGCTGCAGATGCTGTGGTTTCCTCCCACTGTCCAAAGACTTGCAATAGGTGGACTGGATACTCTAAATTGCCCATAGTTGTGAGTTTGTGTGTGTGACCAGTTGACTGTCTCTGTGTTGCCCCTGCGATGGGTTGACCTCCTGTCTTGAGTGTACCCTGCCTTGTGCTTGTAGTCAGCTGGAATGAGCTCCAGCTTCCCTGCAACCCAAAATGGATAAGCAGTTTGGATAATTAATGAATATTTTTAACTATAAAAGAATTCTGTGAAGAAGTGTCTATAATAGCTCATTCTTTGAAGCATTAAAAAGCCACATTCTTCTTGCCTTCACTCTGTATCTGCAGTAATCTGTTTATACTTTGCAGTTTAGCACATTACATCAGAATACGTTGCCACTTGAAATAAAATGCTTTGCTCAAACTTAGCTTAATGGACTAAGGCTGGAAGTTGAATTGAAAACTTCACGCTATTGTGTACTCACCATTACAGTGCTGTACATTACAATAGGATGGCAATAACAACAGAGCAAGTAGCACAAGATTCATCTTGCTATCATACTCATTTGGTGACGGATGGAACATTTCAGAAAAAGCATAACGCACCAGTCATGAATCAACCAGTGTTAATGTGCAGAACATTTTCATGTTTATGAATATACAGTATGCTTGGTTGAACTGAAGGCAGTATTGCACTGACTGATAGCAGCTTAGAGACGGCACAGTATTGTTCCCCGCTTTCAAAGCAAGTGTCCTTTGAAACATCTGTAATGACTGCCTCTCTCACCTCTCTCTCTCTCTCTCTCTCTCTCTCTCTCTCTCTCTCTCGCTCTTTTAAGCCACAGTCACTCTAAAAATGTACAAAGGCATGACCAGACTGGACCAAAATATCAGCTACTAGGACTACAAAAGGTGCTTTTATCAATGAACACAGTAACCCAGGTGACTGCAGCTAGCAGGTTGCATCCCTTATAAGTTTTACATCCTCTCCATTATGTACATCTGTCTTAAGTGCAGCTGTTCAAGGCCCCACCTCTGGAAAGGTCAATTGAGCCAATGCAGTAGTGCTATGGATGAGGATGCAGATTCACTTATCAGATATCAAAGATTATCAGATAAACATGGAATTTCACAGAAATATAAAATGTAATTGGACCAGAAGTCAGTAACGTAAAAACCCCTTATCACATGTAGTTTTGCATGGGTTTTACTCTTTTTCGTTCTTTGTTTATGTTTGTGTGTGTTTGAGTGTATATGTACAGAATAGTGATATTTTAAGCACAGTTCACTTAAATTGCTCCCAAGGGGCTTATGCCACTACACACACTTAATGATTAAAAGCCGGAAAGGCAGGTCCCTTTGGAAAACCATACACAAGTACACACACACACACACACACAGTATAATGACTTATGCCTTCTAATGGAACCTGAAGGGCCACAGCCAAAGCGGGCACCATTCTCCAAGGTCAGCAAATTTTCCAAGTGTCCTTAACTCTTTATCTGTTCATTGGTACAGCTACACACATCCACTAACACACAGATAACATTCTTATTGTTGTTCTATATATAAAGCAGCCATTACTACATAAAGGTATAGATAACAGCTGTTGATGGGTATTTCACTATTTCAGTTTTTAAGGCATTATTGGAAAATTATTGACAAAATCCATCCTTTCATTAGTTGATACTGAATATAATAAGTTTATTACATGATGATACGTTTGTTCTTTGGGCTTTGTACCTGTCCGCAGCACTTGTTACGTTACACACATTTAAAATTTTGTTTTATCCTTAGCGACACATGGAAGACATATAGATATAGAGAACAACAGAGGTACAGAAATGACCCCTATTCATTTATTTTGGATAAAAAATAACACACATTTGTTTCTCCTTTCAGTTCAGTGCTCATAATAATTAACTGCTTTCAGCTTTCATCCCTCCAGCTACCGTGTACTCAGATCCAAAGTGGTTTGCCCTCTACTCTTATGTTCATTTGGCTTTGTTCCTCTAATGATATCCACTGATGGACACGTTATGTTTCAATAATTGTCATAGTAAGAAGAAAGTAGGGGAAAAAGTGTAACATGCATAATACAAACAAAATACATAAATACTCAAAATACTGAGGCAGTAAGCCAGTCAGTCATATAATTACTGAAAAAATGCTTACCTTTCTGTTTGTGTCATGTTTGTGTTTTAGCAAAAAAAAAACAGGTTAGATATAGGCTACAGGTTACTTATAAAACTCTGTGCCAGTATGTACATTTGAGGTATGCATAACATAAGAATGAGTAGTATATTTACAGCACGTTAGATGTGCAAAGAGGCAGAAAGTGGTGTAGTGAATAATAGTAATAATAAAAATTAAAAATCTGAAAAATCTGATAATAATAAAATGAGGTAGGTGAAGTAGGATCAGTAAGTTCTGGATAAGACAATAATAATCAAGAAACAAGAACTTATGGTATATTGTTGTAGTAAAGTGTTGTTGTGTTGGTATTGTGTTTATAGATGTTTATAGTTGTTAATAAGTTTACTGGCCTAGCAGGTACTTGAATATCAAATCAAAATGAAATATGTTGAGTGTGAAACAATTTAGAGTGTGTGTTATTGTTTGGTAATGGCAAAAAAGTACACATTTCCCTGTAAATCAACGTTGTCAAAGTCAAAACTAGAGGCCACAGCAGTGCAGAGTTTTTAATGATAAAGGGCTTTGTAATCAGCTGGAGGGCCACACTTGAACCAGATGTGTAAAATCAGGAAAAAAACACTGTGCAATGTGCTGTGCTATGCCCCTCTAGGATCTGACCCCTCCCTTAAAGCTAGCAATATTGAATGTGCAGAAAGATTATTTTTAGGCAAGCCTCTAACCAATGTCAAATGTGCTAATTTCACTTTTCTTGTTTGTTTTCAAGTCATAGAATTGTTGGAGGACTGCACTGGTAAATGGTACATATGGAACAAGAGTTTTGCATCAAAACAATATCTCAGAGCAAACAGCAATATTTCTCTCAGGGCTGCTGTAGAAAATTGTTTCCTTTCAGTTGTTGGTTTTGGCCAAAGAGTTTGAGGTGAAAGTTTTAAACAATGTAGGATCACCCCATTTTAAGTATAGGTTGGTGGTAATAGAATCTCTTTCAGGAGAGTAAGCTAACTTTCTTCAGTCTGACACTTCTGTTTACAGGTAACAAGAAACTTAAAAATTAAGGTTAAGAATCACATTAGCCATGTCAGTGCAATGCTTTCAAGACCAACAGCCATTTTCCACTGATCTATCCTTGTCCTATCAGATTGGATGTACAGGACTGCATGGTATCATTTGGGAAGAGCTTTGTACTAGCTTGTAACAATGTGATTAGGTTAGAATGAAAATGATAATTGTATCTGTAGTAATGTATATTTGTAGTAATGTGTGTTTTGCAGTTGTGTGTTTGAACCACATTTGGTTCCCTGAAGAACCTTTCAAGGAATACTTCACTGAAGACCAGTATTGTTAAGACTACATGACATGTACATAAATCTTTCACAACAACACACGTAAACTTGCATAAACTTTTACAAAGGCTTAGTCTAAGAAGCAGCAGCTGTCATATCATTTTCTGATGTGAAATGACATCAGAACTAACTAAAGCGACATTAATAAAAACAAATTACATTAGTGTTTTATAAGTATGTATGTAGGTTTATGTCAGTTGTCATGAAGCCTTATGAATGTTGACCTTTTGTGACATTTTAATGTATTACGTCTCAGGAGCTTTAGCTAGTGTTCAGTCCTAGCTTTAAATGCATGTTTCCTTAAAAATAAAGAATCACCTAAGAAGTATGTACATCTATAGGTTTTGTAAAATGTTGTTTTATAAGCCATTTTTTTTTCCTAAAGATGTACAAGGACTCATGGCCTTATATTTTATATTGTTTAACTAGTACTGTGCAAAAGTCTTAGGTGTTCAAGAAAGTATGTTAAAAAATAAAAAAATAACATTTTATTAAATACAAAAAAAAACTAAATCAAAATAAAACAAAACAATAGCATTAGCCTACATTGTGATTTGCATGTGGAAACCCAGAATTTATACTCACCATCTATTACCTGATTTAGCTAATCAGTCATTAATCATTACATTAAATAAGATGGAATTAAAAGCCATGCAATGACTGGAGTGCAGTGAGGAGTCAGGAAAAAAATCTGTGCTTTATAATATATTGTTCTATGGAAGGTAATAGTAATGATATCAAACACAAAAACATCTTAGTATTTACTGTATGTATATTCATTTGTATGCATTGTAATGTTCTGTTGTGTTTTATAACAGAAACATTTTATAACAACATTCTACAGTTCTATATAAATATGACTTAAAACATAATCTGACTTTCACACAAGTTCTTAAAGTAGATAAAAAGAACATAAATAACAAACACAATAATATTCTGTCACGATTGGGGGGTGTTGGAAGCAGATGCAGGTGAGTGAGCTAAATTCAAAAGGGGTTTATTTATGTAAAACAAAATACAACTACGAAACATAAACTACGAAAACAAACAAAGACTTAGAACCAAAACATGGAACAATGGCAGAGTGACTTCCACAGAGCTAGGGTACATACCACAAGAACAGAGTGATAACATACTACAAATAACTGACAAAGACTTAGGCAAACACAAAGAGACTATATAGTGAAACACAAACGAGGAACACCTGACATGGGGAGGAGACAGGAAACAAGGGACAGGTGACGAGGGTGGACATAAGGCTTGGCTAACATAGACACGAGACAAGGAGCACATAGAGAAACCAAAACAAAACTAGGACAGGGACACGTCTAAGGAAAACATAAAAGAATCCGAAAGGACACGACGAAACCTCACATATACCTGTTCAATTATTGTGAAAACAAAAATCAATATTACATTTCTGTGAGTGGCAAAAGTATCTTAACCTCAGGTATCAGTAATTAATTTGAAGGTGAAATTAGAGTCAGGTGTTTTCAGACAACTATATGAAAATCAGTAATGTTTCCTAAAGATCACATGGAAAAGCCAGAAGGCTTTTGGAAGATGTTCTTAATGAACAGCGATTCTGTGTTATAGCAGCAAAATCTTAAGTACACCAGTCGTTCTGGCAAAGAATGGTTAAAGAACAATACGGTTAATGTTTTAAAAGGGTTAAGTCAAAGTTCTGAGCCTAATCCAATTTTGTGAAAGGATGAAGTTCATTTGAGGAAACATCCCACCAACATCCCATTTTACCAACTTATCATCTTACTAAACCCTGATGAGAAAAACTGATGAGTTAATGAGCTGAGCAGAAAAATTACCAAACTGTGTTAGAAATGTTATATTAATAAATATTATATTAAAAAAAACATATTGACTTTAAACTTACACTAAAATTGTAAATTGTATGTACATCATGCTCCAAATATGATTAGCCTGCAAATGTCCTAAATATTAATAGGCTCCCTTTACTTTTTCATTTTGTTTTCGAAACCAGTCCCTCCCTTCACACCTGTGTGCTATTATTTGCGCTAGCTCAGTGCTAATGGCTTGTCTGTGTTAATGGTAAGAGACGCCCCTCAAGCTTCATGCAAGGATGCCCCTGCATCCACCATGCAGTGAAGAGTTGTGGCTATTTGGGTTTTTTTCTTTGTCTCCAGGCACATTTATTTTAATTACGTCTACATTTAATGAGTAACTTGGAACGCAAATCAGGCTGTAGTAGTGTAAACTTTAGTGCTTCTTACTAGGCATTGTATTTTTATTGCATTGTAATTACTATGGGAATAACAATAAGGCAATTGAGATGAATTATAATTGTTAAAAAATCATTATCTCTGGTATTTAGCTTGCATAACTTTTAGTGGTTTTTTTTTTAGTGCCCTCATGCTGGGAGACTTGTGTTAAATAGGACTGTAATTGCACAAATCAGAACTAAAATATATAGCAGTGTTTAAGAGGGAACAAGTTAGTTTGGTTTATTTAGGTTTTTTAGGTTATATTTAATATTATATTTATATAATATTATATTTACTAATATTTAATTCTATTTAAGATGCTGTCCTATAATTCATTCACTGAAAAATTGAACAGAGAAAGAAAGAGAAAGAAGAGATAAAGGAGTACTCAGAATGTGACTGCCTTTCTGACTTGTGACACTGGTTGTACTTTTATGCATCTCCGCTTGTTATTCTCTAAGTTTTGCTATTAGCAGCAGGCATTGCCTTACACAAAAGTAAGCCTTTTTGCTTGCAGTGTTAACTTTATAATGTTAATGTAGGTCAATGTCAGTTGTCATAAAATAATTTTGTACATGTCATGTAGCCTTAGAAATGCTACCCTACAGTAAAATTTTACATAATATTCTATATTTTCTATTAATGTGATCTAAAACATGATGAAAATGATGAGTATGAAATATGTGACATGCCAGACTTTGGCTGTTATTTAATACAGTTGCACATCACTGTGTGTGCATTTTCTACTTCTACAACTACTTGTATTTCTCCTACAGCTGCTTTAAATACTTCCTTTCCCATATATAACCCCACTGCCACTTTGTGTGTCCCACAGCACTTCCTGCTGCTCCATCAGTGTGCGTGTGTGTGTGTGTGTGTGTGAGAGAGAGAGAGAAGGGGGAAAAAAAAGAGAGAGACAGAGATAGAGAGAGATGGAGAGAGCTCCTCCCCACAGGCAGGGCATAATGAAGCAGAGAAAACCCATCTGGACACAACACTCAGAGGGGCTGGGGGTCAGTGAGTTGCAACGAAGGTCACACAGGCTCACAGCAGGGTTCTTTTGCATGTTTGTGGGTGGGTGAGTGGGACGGTGTGATGTTTGCGTGCTTGAAGGTAGGGGGGTATTGGGTGGTTCCATTAGTTTATGAGCTTTTAGCATAGTCATTATCTCTATTACTACTGCTTTTACCTCTACCACCGTTTTTTCTAACAGTATTACTGTAAATTACAGAAAAGGTAAAAGATGAGTTTTTAGGGGGCTTGCTTAGACATCACAGTTATTAGCAGCTATAGTAAAAGTGCAGTATATTGTAATATTAATTCTTTCTCACTTGTAGCTCGTTGTATCATGCAGAGAAGTTCTGTTGCACTTGCTGATTCTAAGACTTCATACCGCTGGTGAGGAAGTCGTTCATTTTGACACTTTGAAACCATTCGGGGTGATCTGAGCTAAGCTATGAGTTCAACTTATCTAAGCATTATGCAAATGAGGAGTCACGTGGGGCACAATGACCAATCAGAAAAGATGAACACACTGCATTGTCCTTGGTTCATAATGAATATGGGTTTCTTTGCCTTTATGTGAAATTAGAAGGAAAGACGAGTATAGCCATCACATTGGTGTCTGCGTTTACAGGGATATGTTGGGTTTTTGTTTATGTACTAAAACTGTGAATTAAGCTATGGGCTAACTGTTTAATCATCGTTTACAGAAGAAAGTAAAAAATGATTAGTTTTTGTCATTGTTTCATTGTTAGGCTGGTCAAGCGGCCTGTTGTGAAGAACAGTGCTATGAATGGAACGCAAATTTTAGATTCAAAATACTTTAGTTCCAAAATACTATATCCTTTTTCAGTATGTGCCTCTTATGGCAATATTAACAAGTTATGATAATGGTATGACTGGACTGTGTAGTTTGATGTGTATAGTCTGCTTATGACTGAAAATAACCACCAACAACCAACCAAAGGCTTCTCAGGTGACACTGAGTGATTTTATCTGCTGGAGTAGCAGACGAGGAAGCAAGATGCATGTGTGTTAATATTAAAATTCAGTTTTACACTACAAATGGCAGCACAACACTTTTTCTGATAATTATTCCAAAACCTCGATTAGCTGTAATGGTACAGTTTTAAGCTATATTTTGTTCTTAAAACATATTAAACTTTAAAATAGGCTATTCATAATAGAAGCAGGTCTTATAAGCATCTAAAAGTAGGCCATCATGTTCAAACTGTTTAAACACTACTTCCCCACAGCACAAAAAACTTAACTAAAACATGATATCCCGCATCATGTTAGAATCGTTACAGAATTGGAGCAGATTCATTTTTTACTTTTTATTATCTACTAATGTTGGCCTAATACTGGATATCTGTTTTATACAGGGAATCACTGAACAGGCACATACACAAAAAAATAGATGATAGAGCTTAGAAACCACTTAAAGAATATCACAAGAAACAAGCCAAAAGAATTTTACTGTATGTGTATAAGTAACAAGACACACCTGAGAACAGTGATTAAAGTAAGTGGTTAAACACCTGAAGAAACTAAACAAGTGAACACCAATAGGGAGGAACTAGGGGGATACGATACTGAAATAGGTGGAGCATGATGATGAAATTATTATTGGAAGAAAATAACTTTTATTGTGCCTTAAATTTGATTAAAACATTTTTTAATTATTGTCTTGTTTTATGCAAGAAAAAAATGTTAACATTGGTGGTAGCTTTTGTCATTTGTTCAAAAATGTAAGGATTTATCAAAATTTTCCAAATTCAACTCAAGTTTATTTCTATAGCTCTTCTTACAACTGACATTGTCACAAAGCACCTTTACCAAAACCAGGTCCGAGCCACCAAAGAACAAGCTAAAGGCAACAGAGGCAAGGAAAAACTCAAAAGGGAGAACCCATCCTCCTCTTGACACCAGATAGCAATAACAAACAAGAGAAAAGAAAAAGTATAAATAAAATAAATATATATAATAATAATAGTTCTCAGTGTGAATGGGTGGCAGCAGTTTCTTGCGTACAGGTGCAACAAAATATGTAATTAATGTAATTGTGCAGATCTTTTATACCTGACTATTTTAAAACACACAACGTTCCTGCCCAGTGCCTCAGTTGTATCACACTCACCTTATAAACACAACCTCGAGACTTCGTGAAACAGGTGGGATAGGGGGCTTTCTCCTCTCTCCCCTGCATGCAGGTCTGATTGGAAACACCATGCCAGCAGGTCACCAGCAGGTAACAATTATAATAGCAATTCGCCAGAGCTCATGAGCCCTTGCCTTTAAAGGTGAGGTGACATGGTGAAGTGAGGCACTGGCAAGAAGTCTGTTCCCTGGTCAAAATAGCAAAATGCATATGGTCACGCTTGTAAACCTTAGTTGCACCAACTTAGTTGGATTGTTAAAATATAGCTCCAAAAGTCAGTAGTCACCCATAAAGCATATATCTTTTAATACCAATACTTTTTCCAATAATTCTACTACTTTTAATGTATAAAAAGCAAAAGATACCAAAAAAAAGTCCAGAAAAGAGATAATTAAAAAAATGCAATAAAAAAAAAATCGGTGATATTATTTCGTATTAATCTTTATTTCACTGACAAATTACAAATAAATTATTTTCAATAGTTTTACAGACAAACTTAATTTCATTTTGTAAATATGCTCAAATTTAGATTTGATGACTGTAAGATGCTCAACAAAAGCTGAGACCAAGGTTACAGCACATTTCCTTTTAATAACACTTTTTAATTGTTTTGCAACTGAGGAGACTAATTAGTTATTTTGCAATTGTAAATCTTGTCCATTCTTGCTTGATATGAGACTTTAGCTGCTCAACAGTCTGTGGATGCTGTTGTCTGATTCTCCTCTTCATTAGGCTCCATAGATTTTCGATAGGATTGGCAGGGCTAAGCAAAAGGTCTGAAAGTCTCAGTCTAAAAGCTTATTCTAGTCTGGTTTAGAAGCAATACATATGCAAAATCAAATTAGATAATTACAGCATAACACAACACACACTGTCCAGGAGAGATCATGCCCCAGGCTCCAAAATTCAATTTACTTTGTACCTGATCACAAAGTGCAGATACTGCTACATGTGGAGGAAAGCTAATTGCAGGGTAGAGATTTCTGGTTCCATCAGGTACTGGGAGTGGGTTTGTAAGGGAGGCTGCTCAGCCATGGGTGCAATTACCACAAAGCTCTATCAGCCTGTCTACGAGTCCAGCTGAGTCCTCTGTGTCTGTATTAACCTGTTTACACCCCATGGCAAGGAGCTGTCAGATGATCCCTATCTTGCCATTGGTCATCATAGGGCTTTTAAAATGGTGTGCAGGAGCTTTAATTTCTCATGCTTGGGAACTCAGCACATACTTTAAGCAGGAGTCCTGGCTCAGCTTTTCTTATAACCATGAAGCTACTCTCTTTAGAAGCCTGTAGGGATGTAAATGTCAGATCTCACAACAGTTCAGTTTGATTCCAATCCTTGTTTTACCCTTTTTTGACTTTTCACATTCCATTGGTTTTTTTATTTCTGTGTGATTCTGAATTTTTAAATAAACTGAATACACATGTGAATTGAGAAATGGCTCTGTTTGCACTGCAAAGCTGATGACATTTTTTCTTAAATCAAAATTTTTTAAACCATCACATATGGCCATATATGATTGGCCAGATATGATTTTTATGGACCAGCCAGCATATGCAGTATGAATGGTTGCTATACTAATGATGCACATGTTAGTTTGCTGACTTGAGTGTCAAAGCTTAGCAATCTAGTCGCTTTTACAAGCTTAGATCTTTTTGTGTCCTGCTCCTGAAGAACTGCAACTAGGTAACATAACAGAATGATTATGCTATTTTTCACTACAGCATGAAGCTCTTTAGAAACATGAACAAGATGTGATATAAGCATGGGATGGACCTAGTTTAAAGAACAGGTTAGCTAAAAGGCCAAAAAATATTCAGAGACATGCTTTGAATTCAAATATTAACTGAACGTAACTGTTAAACTATAGCACACAGTAAAATGTGTGAAGGCCTTTTCACATCTGTAGTTTATTGTGCTCTGGTCCAAGTCTTTTGGTCAGTTTGTAAGCTTGAATCTTTTTCAACTTGGTATCGGTTTCTTTTCACAAAAAAATCCAAGCAAACCAAAATGTGTAACTACAAACCACATGAGAACCTTTACCAATTGGTCAGATGTTTCTGGGGGTTACAAAGAAGTAAATATAGGAAGAAGCTCCTGTGTTCTGCTCCTTGAGAGAAACATCACTATACAGTTTATTGGCAGAGTAGGCATTGTGTCTAGTGATCATCTGGGCACTATACTAGCAGAAACGATGCGCTGCTATCAGACAACCAAGCAGAACAAGGCAGTGTATATAGAGCATGTACAACATGCTAACTGTCAAGATGTAAGTGGGTAATTCATGCCATATTATAATATTTATAACAGGCATCTGGATTGCCTGATAGTTATCAGGTGAAACAACACTGCACCACATCACAGAAGGTTATTACCAGGTTTTCTTTTTATGTTTGAGATCAGTTTACTGAGACCAGTTCACTACTTTTACCGAGGGAGATCCAGGTCCAATGAATGAAGTTGACTGACAAAATGATTACTTTCAGACTTTGCACTGGATTAAAATCTTGACAGTAATCAGTGAATTACAGTAGATTTTCAGCTAAAACTGAACTCTAGTCTGTTATATTATGAATTGGTTTCTGATTAAGAGCCGTTTTGGATCTTAACCTAAAAACCCATTTGAGATACAGAAATAAAATAAAAATAAAAAATCCACATAGATGAGCTTTCTGTGCCCCTCCTTCTGTTACACAGATAGGTTCACATGCCACTGGTGTCTGACAGAATGAAGCAGTGTTGTGTTGAGGAGGGCAGCTGTGTCTCCCCAGGCACACAGCTGGAACCTGGACAAGGGAATAATGCAATGTGGCAAACCTTGTAATCCTGAACCTGCACAGACAACAGCAACAATCTTTTAAATATTTGTCTAGTCTACAACCTGCCCATCCTCCCAACAAACTCACACATCCCATACACATGAACATACATAAGGCATGGAAAATTTGCAGGTAGGCATGGAGATGTGTATGACTAGGTATGCATGTTACAATTTCATTGTGAAGAGAATAAAACAGGAGCTTTTATCCGAAAATTTTATCAGCTTTTATGTGTTTATCAGAAAATTCAACAAGTCTCAACAACTAATTTAACATAGTTGTATCTTATACATTTGCTTTTATTACATGTTCTTTAACTGATACATGCTTTCAGGTTTTTTTTTGGTAAATATCTTAGAATATAGATATCTTTATAATTATTATTTTTTTTATATTTATTCGTGTTTTTGTCCATCTTAATTGGAACAGTACCTGGAATGTGGCATGGTGGTGTAGTGGTTAGCCCTGTTGCCTTACAGCAAAAGGTCCTGGGTTTGATCCTTGGGCAATGGGTGCCTTTCTGTGTGAAGTTTGCGAGCTCTCCAGGGTGGTGCTCTCCCACTGTCAAAAGGCTTGCAGTAACTTGATTGGATAATCTAAATTGCCCATAAGTGTGAGTGTGTAAGTGGTTGTCTGTCTATGTGTTGCCCTGCTATGGGTACTCCCTGTCCTGGCCTGTAGTCAACTGGGATTGGCTGGGGATTGCTGCTACACAAAGTGGAAGAAGGGGTTTAGAAAATGGATGCATTTTCCAAACTAGTGTAGGATGAGGGTGCATGTCTGAGCCTTGAGTCTTTGGGGGGTCTGACAAGTCCTGAGCCTGGAATCTGAGTTGTGTGATTTAAGGACAACGCCAACTGTGCATCGGTCAACATGGGACTCAAGTGCAACCTGTCTTTGGTTTAAAGTGTTCTCATAAGTGGATGTGAATAAATATTGTATCAGTAAAACTAAAGAAGCAAGTCCTAAGCTGGTCAATAAATAACTGTTCATGAGAACTTGTACTTTAGACCATCCTCAACAGCAGGTGCTTAGCATTTAAACATTGTAATCACTGTGAGTTTATTCTCTCATTTGTAATCTGATAGGTGCATTAGAATGCAAAAAAAAAGAAAAGTTGTAATAGACTGGCTGGCCACCGTCCTATTAAAGCAAAGAGATAAACCTAATACGAAGACCAAACTAATCAACTTCAGATAGCACATGGGAGAGCTACAGCCTTATCTGTTTTTGAGTGAGCAGGCTTCTGAGCTATCTGAGGCGATTAAAAATGAGTGACGGCTAATATCTGCTTTCCTCTCTACAGGTCCGTATATTCCCTTACCTGATTGGGCGGGAGTCTGCCTTTGCTGATAATCTGAAATGGATGGCCTGCGCTAACAAAGGTTGGGCTTCCTCAATTTCCCTACCCATCATGCCACTCTGCAAACATTTGGACAGCCTCTTTAATGAGTGCTGGGAGAGGGGGAGATGAGAAAATTGTGTGTAAATAAATGACTTGTCCTTCAGGTGTTCAAATGTCTGGTAACAACAGAGTGGGTGCCTCACTAGCTGTAATCTGGGTTTACTCCAGTCATTGCTTGGGCCCTTATTTTCTATGATTGAAACCCAGCAAATGTTGACTTAAACCAGCAGGAGCTACTTACGTTCTTGTCAACCTAGCACTAATAAATATATGGATATGGGTCCAGAGATTTATTGTTAAGCCCAATAATGATCTGTGAGGATCAGATGTCTGGGCATATTTGCAAGTTCTCTTTTATCTTCTGTTGAAATTAGTTTTTAAGTTTTAGTTAGATTTAGTCGCTTGAGTTGTGAATCATGTGAAGAATATTGCTTTTTTAACAGAGGAAGCATAATATAATAATAATATAAATATAATATGTATATAAACATTATTATTATTATAATAATTATTATTATTGTAATTATTAAAACAATAACAATAACTATGCCAATACTAATATATAATAACAATATAAAAGCTACAATAATAATAATAATAATAATAATAATATTATATATATATACAATAAAAAGGAAATAATTATTTGACCCCTCGCTGATTTTGTAAGTTTGTCCAATGACAAAGAAAGTACAGTACAGAACAGTATCCTTTTAATGGTAGGTTTATTTCAACAGTGACAGATAGCACATCAAAGGGAAAATTGAAAAAATAACTTTAAATAAAAGATAGAAACTGATTTGCATTTCATTGAGTGAAATAAGTATTTGAACC
>JBBPDA010000019.1:6239638-6261570 GCA_037974385.1 Arnoldichthys spilopterus
TCTCTGCAACAACCCAACACTGAACTGTGTGCACACAGCCAGCAGAATACTCAGGTTTCCATGTTATTTATTTTTTATTACAGGTTATTTTACACAGATCTCCACTCTAGCTGATGTCCAGGAAAATGTGATGGAGTACTTGCATGTACTCAGCAGACCAAAGGTGATCGATCAAGAACATGACGTAGTGTGGACCGAGGCCTACATTGATAGCACTGTGAGTAACTCCACATGCACCAACATTAGTAGGTCAAAAGTGATGTTTCCGTACATTATCTCATTAACTTTGTGAAATTCCACTTGAACAGTTTAAAAAAACAATCGTCTTTTGCAACTGTGGAGAATTTGTTCTAGAAGTTGTTCTGTTGCTGTTGTTGTTCAAATCAACCACAAAACAACCAAAAAGCAAATTCAATTAAAGAAAATTCACAAAATAAATACACTGTCACATCTCAGACTCCTCTCCATATAATACTGCAGTGATTCTCACCTGTGCTCTACTTGGGACTATTTATACTCATTTCAGTGTGACTTTAGATTTTGTATGTTAAGCCAACTTTCCCTACTTTCTATCTTTTGAAATTTGTACAACTTTCATATACTTGCTTAGTCCTGTTTTGATTCTGGACTTCCTTTTTCCACCACCATTATTAGTTTGTGCTTTATAATATTAAAATTACATCATTAAAGCATCATACTGTTTTCCAACAATAGGGATACTGGTACAAATGCTCAGATGACCCTGATTTGATAAACAATCCAGCATCTCTAATGTAAATCACTGCATCTGCATATTGTCATTTTCCAAACAAAACCTTATGTCATTTTTGTCGTTGTTTACATACATAATTTGAAAAACAATGCCAATACACCGACCTTTACATTGTGTAAAAATCTCAGGATGAACGGACCAGTAGAAATGCACTAAAATTACATGCAAAAAAACTTTCTACATTAACTTCCATTATAAGTTCTAAGTTAGTTTTTTTCTTTCTTTTTCCTGTAAAGTTACGCTTGGTGGTACAAGATTTTCTTCTGAAAGTTATGATATGCATCCTGGTTGCACTAACATTATGTTACAAAAATATGTTTCCTTGCCAAAGTGGAGGAAAATATCTGTAATCTTTTCACATTTAGTATAAAGAGTAATATAAATCCATGTAATCTGTAGATAAGACACTGCTCTCTCTGTGTGTTTTACTCCCTCTCTCTCTCTCTTACACACACACACACACTTTTCTGTTGCATTATCAGTGTTCTTTCGTTCCACTGAATGGGCCTCTTTTGGGTTTCCTCTCTGAGATGGGTGATTTTTTCCTGCTGTAATTGTTTGCTCTCTTTCGCTATTTACTTAATGAAAAATGTGGGACAGGATGACTGGTTGCAAGAAAAAGAATAGCTTTCACTGGCACTCTGCACTTTCCTCCTCCTTGATTCCATTATTTTTTGTCATTTCTCTATAAAAAAGATTGCTGGACAACCTCATGTCTTAAATCCTCCAGGATACTGTACACCCTTTGTTCCTATTCTTTGTTTTACATAGAGACAAGAATTTATTCAGGAGAACACACATTCATTCACAAAAAGCCAGTAGTCAGGCATGCTTCCATTCTGGTCTCAGGTGTACTTTTTTCTTTACCTTTAACTATTCTTTTTTATATGCAGTGTTTGCTTGATCACTTATTGTTCATTGTTTTGGATTTGAAAGAGTAATTTGAATTTTCTGCCTTTGTTTCTGTGTGTATTTTTTATTATTTCCTGATCACAGTTTTTTTTTTTCTTTGTTATGTAGGACAATGCATGTTACCGTGACAGTGACTTGAGGTTGGATCAGCTCTCATGAAAGAAAAAGATCAAATATTACATAGGGAAACTGACTGCCAACATTGTGGTTTGTCATTGAAGTGTAACATAAAAAAATATAAACAGTTTTGTCCCAACAGTATCATCAGTTTGAGAAGCAGTCTAGTGTACTTACGCTGTAATTGGTGATAAAAGCACTTTTTTAAAACTATGTGATTCTGCAAAGCACCAATTGTGCAATGACTCTCTTTAACCTGGAGCTGACCACCAATTTTCTACAACAAAACAGAAAACACATACCGTAGACCTTTTTAAAGATACTGTTTTACAGGCCATTTGGTCAGATTCTGCAGAAGAGTGTGACAGTGCTCCTGTATCAAAATCATAACCTATTGTTGCCGCGCAGTTAACTTTTTGGTTGGTAGCTGTAAGGACAGAGCTTAACATTTAACAAACTTGAGTAACAACAGAAACAAAGTATTCAAATCTACAAGATGGGCTTTGAAATTATTTACAACCTGACTGAAAACCACATTCAGATAAATTAGGTAGAAATGTGGAAAAAACCTGAGCTGAAGCTAATATTGCCACAGCTTAATGGCTCTATCTGTAATACAAAATCCTCAGTTAACGCTATCACCAAATTGAAGCAAATGCAAAACATGGTCTAATGGTTAAAGAAGAGGGCTTGTGACTGGACAGTTGCCAGTTCATTTCCCAGGACTGGCAGGCAAAATGTGGGAGGGGGTAAGTGAGTAAGCAGCACTTTCCCCCTCCCACAGCCATGGCTGAAGTGCCCTTGAGCAAGGCACCTTACTCCTTAGCTGCCTCCATGGGTGTGCAGCCAACTGCTACTGCACCTGACGTACGTACACTGGTGCCATGGATGGGTTAATCACAGGAGACAAATTCCATGCTCACTGTTCACAGTGTATGAAAATCTGAATAAATGTATAAATAAAAAAATAAATAAATTAATTAATTAATGCTTTGTCATGAATAACATCAAAGCTGAGATAATGTGGCTGGCAATAAGAATTAATCAAATTCTAAAGTGTGGGACTTTGGTCAGATCTGATATTTAAATCTGTAAGGCAAATCTTTAAAACGTATAGGATTCTTAAGGCCACACACAACCAGACCACTCAGCACCTCCACTGTATTTCCTACGGAACTATATTAAACCAAGACCCACTGAGCACCACCAGTCTATGGCAGGTGACATACAGCTGAATTTGTTCTTTATTTGTGCTGGTGCAAAAGACCCTTTACAGCTTCTGCCCCCAGTGTAGTGTAGCCTTTAACTGCCTGCCAGTGCTTTCTTCTTTGGACTGAACAAATAAGAAACTCTGACCAAAACAAAAGATGCAGGCTCTTCACTGCCCTCTGGTGGAGCATAGAGTCCAAAAACCTTATGCTCTTTAAGTATAGAATATGTAACATTAAAGCTAATATCAATAATGTGCTATTTCCCCTCTGAGATTATATAATAAATAATATACTGTACTTCTGGATTAATTCAAAGGTACAGTAAAATCTAAGGGAAAACATCCACATACACATTTACACACTCATGTGATGTTTTGTCTCTGTTTTGTTGTCTGAATCTTTTGCCGTAGCTTCCTCAGGCTCAGAAGGTAAAGTTATAAACTAAACACCGTCACCACGTTGTGAGTGTGATCGCACTGAATGTGTTCACGTCTGTTCTAGCTCGCAGCTAAGACACAGACCGCATCCCATGGTGTTTTGAGAGAACTTGCATTAAATCATTCTGTCAGTTGTGCTTTGTGACAGTAACTATATACACATTCGTGGTTGACCTTTGCTTTGTGTGGTTTGCTGTTTATATTGGCTATTCACATATGTGGCTTGTGTAACTGGATGATTTTGTGGCTGATTGCTATGTGATATTTTGTGTGTGTGTGTGTATGGATCATACAAAATGTGTTGCTTTTGAACAGTATATGCATGTTTACATTGGTTTTCTCTATTGTAGATGACCACACATGCAGTCAAGGATGTAAACAAAATCTTTCACAATTAAAAGTGATGCTGTTGTCCATTGTTTTGTGAATTTTGGTACAGTATCCATGGCTTTCTTTCAGTGGTCTAGTGTATATGTGAGTGGGTAAAGGAAAAGTGTTGATGAAATGATGTGCACGTTTGTTGGTGTCACTCTTTTTTCAGAAACACTACATAATATTCTACTATAAAACTGTTGCATTGGCAGTGATAGTCTAAAGAGTTAAATGACTCTAAAAGCAGGATCAGAGAAAGTTATTACAGGAACTCATTTCTTATACATTGTCTGATGTCTGAGACACTGTTTTATGATAGTTTGCATAATAGTTTGGGTTAAAATGTGTCATGTGTAGTTTCATTGTTCATTTTGATTAGTAAACAACACATGTAATATATTTGTATTGTAGACATCATGACTCCTGGTTCCTATAACCTCTTTTCATCGTCTAAATGCCTTATATCTCAGTAGTTATCTCAATAGTTGGATTATGCTGAAATTCTGAAAACCAGCTGAAACCAGCTATGTTGTATGGGTTGGAGATGGAGGCACTGACGGAAAGACAGGTGGCAGAGCTAAACATGCTAAGATGCTAGGATAAGGACGGACATGATTAGGAATGAGTAAATTAAAGGGACAGCTCAGTTTGGAGACAAATTCAGAAAATTGAGATGTGCAGAGGATAAAGGCTGAGTATATTGGGAAAAGGGTGTTTAGGATGGAGTTGCCAGGCAAGTGGAGGTTTATGGATGTGGTAAGAGAGGATATAGGTGTAATAGAGGATGGAGAGGACAGAAAGAAATGGAAACAGAGGATCTGCTGTGGCGACCCCTAACGGGGGCAGGTGAAAAAGAAGAAGAAGAAGAAGAAGAAAACAAAGGAGAAGAAGTGTAACACTCCATCATAGACTTGGGCCCTTTTATGTTTCCTTAGGCACTGTAATTTCAGATTATGGTATTCCAGTGTGTCATATGTACATAGTCCCAGGGAATATAATATAAAATATGAAATGTTTGTATGACATCGAACCTGAGTGTTAACCACCAAGAAAAACTTGAAAAAGAGAGAAATGTGATTAAAAACACCTGGGAACTGTATGGATATAGCCTAAGATTCTAATGAGCATTCTTGATGGAAAGAAGGGTCTATTGTTCTGATGCTTCTATACCTCTCAAACATAATGCATAACAGGGCAAGCCCAAGACATCAGGATTTTTCAACCCTAAGTATGAACACTTGCTCTCACATCTGGGTAACTGACCACAAGATAACCTGTGTTTATGGCTGGTGATGGTATCATTAAAGTTCTATGCTCGGGCTCAAGTTTTAATCTCTGCTTTTTCTTTTTTCAGTAGGATGCTAATGTTAAAATATATTTTGATAAAAGACTATGGGAGGAATGAGCACCATAAACCATTGCTAACACAAATGAAACTTTTACCCAAGATGCGGACAGTTCAACTTATACCAAAAGGGAAAAAAATTCTGGCAAAGTACTTGTAGATGTTGAAAAGTTATTTATAGAACCTACATAGTACATGTATATTGTATGCCCACGAGACTAATATTATCCTAGTAATAAAGCAATCACAGTTCACTGTGACCTAAGTGGTAGACTCATATCCTACAATTTTCTTGGATTGTATTTTTCCCTGGGGTCCTCTTATGATATTTGTATGGGTTTGTGTGCAAAAAATTATTCATTGATTTATTTATTCATTTATTTACAATTACATTGATAGAACCCCAGGGTTGCAATGTCAGCAACACAAATAAAGCCATTCTATTTTTCATCCAGTACACTAGTGAACACATAATGTTGATTAATAAAATAGTGTATATCTGTAAAATATGTTTTCTTTGTGTACCCATGCACCCTGCATGTAAAAAACATGTTTTAAGCCAAAAGCTTTTTTTTTTAAATCAGTGTTGCAGGCATAAGGCAGCACATTTGTAAGCATTTTATCTTACCATATCCTTTAACTTTTAAAAGCACTGAAGTTGGTGAATAATTTCAACTCAGTAAGTTTATTCTCAGTAGTTAACTCAATAATATTATTAGTTTAATTATGCAGACATTTGGAAAAGTTGGTGAATTTCCCCAGTTTTGCCCTTTAAACATTGTTAAGCTGTTTTGTTACTGCACTTTTAAAGTAAAAGCTCTGTTCTCATTGGTTGGCTGTAATTTGCCTCTTGTGGGTTGAATGAGTGGGACTGCTGTAGGCTGAACAGGATCATATTGTTTTTGTGACATCACAAAAACAAAGAATGAGGAGTGAACAGTGTGTTTTAAAAGCTGTAAACAGTGTTTACATACTGCGCAAAAGTCTGCTGTTTAAAATAAATGCAATACAATATATATAGAAATATGCTGTTTTCCACAATATGGACCCTTTACATCATAAAGCGTTCACTTGCTGCCTACTAACTCTGAACAATAAGACTGAATTTGCTAGCACACCCGTTTGTTTTCAAATATGCCCAGCGGCCATCATAGACAGGCAGTTGGGCAATTGTCATTAGCATTTGCACTGAACATCTGCGGGGCCATATGTTTGGAAAGAGTGAGTGCTTAAACTAACTGAGAACCTCTCTTTCCATCAGATCAGTACACAGCTGTCAAATAGCAATGCTGAATATGAGTGAACTACTTCAATAGTGAATTTCTCACTTTTAATTAATTTTGCATCAGTATAATTTTCCCTGAAGGGCAAGGAAATGATTACTGAATTTCATATCCAAGTAGATAAGGAGAAAATATGTATTAACTTTATCTCTAGGTCTGTGATCTACAATGTATTTCATATCCATTGTTTTATGAATTCTTTTTGAGCTGATAAATGACTAGATTGTGATTTTTGAGCTGATTACTAATGGGTTATTTTGATTGAGATTGGGTCGGATTTTTTTGTTTTTACAGATTATTTTATTCAAATTTAATTTGAGGTTTTGATGTCTGCTTGACATTTGTTTTTTTAACAGTACTTTGCAAAAGTTCATCCTTTCATTAATTTAATTCTCAGTCGAAAGGGCAATTAAATACAAGATATAAATTTTCTAGTGTCAGAAAAAAAGTGCAGAATATAATTAAATTATTTATCTATTATGTATGCCCACTTTCTCTTTTTTCTTTAATACAGCTCTTTAATACAGTTTTTTTTAACATTGCCCTTATCTGTTTAGAATTCTGTTAATGCAGTCTTATCTGCTCAGAAATCTCTCTTTTGGGGAATTTAGATGAATTTAGAAATGTGCAAGGCAGCTAAGGTGTGTGTGGGAAGCTGCTTGTCTTGATGGCTTGTTAAAATGTTACAGTTTCTTTTGAGATTCAGTTTATTGACTAACATTTATGTGTTGTTGGAGTAATTCAGAATTCATTATTCCATCACTGATGGCAGGTTGTCTTAGCTGTCACGAACTTGGGGTGATTTAGGAAGCAGGTGCAGCGAGCGTTGAAAATAAAAGGGGTTTATTTAAATGAAACAAAACGACACACACTAAAAACGTGAACTGAAAAAACACGAATAGGGCTAGGGAACTCATGAAATACACAGAAAAGTGACACAGGCAGGATGACATAAATGACTTCAAAGACCGACAAGGACTGGACCAAAAACAAGAGGCTAAATAGGCAACATGAATGAGAGACACCTGGAGCAGGGAGGAGACGGAGAACAAGGACCAAATGTAAGGCGAGGTGAGGGCGTGGCAAACAACACGAGGAAAGGGCACATGGAACCAAAACATGACATGGACAGGACCACAAGGGGGCATGACACATTATAGAGTCCTCCCCCTAGGAGCAACGTCCTGGTGTGACTAAATATGCCATGACCTGGCGCTGGCCTAGGAGGACGGCAACACAGAACATTGGGAACAAGAACACATGACTAGAGACCTGAAGAACTTAAACACAAAACAGAGACAGTAACCAAGGGACAAGAAGACATGGAGGCGGAGCCCGACAGTGCTTGCAGCGTACAGGGAGAGCCAGGAGGTGCCCATGACATCCAGGGGGAGCCAGGGGGTGCCCGCAATGTCCAGGGGATACAAGGTTGAGCCATCGATGTCCGGGGGAGTAAGCCAGAGACAGTGGCATGCCAGCGCAACGTGGCATAGGTAGCGACGTCGGGGCGGAGGTAGGCAGTGACGGCGACATCAGGGCAGAGCTAGGCGGTGATGGAGACATGGGACTGACAGGGTCCAGTAACCTTGGGGCGGGACACAGTGGCTTCCCTGATGTGGGGGCAGAGCTCGGCAAGTTCCCTCAAGCGGGGGCGGAGCTCAGTGACATCCGTGATGTGGGGGCAAAGGTTGGCAACATCCCTGATGCGGGGGCAGAGCTCAGCGACATCCCTGACACAGAGGCGGAGCTCTCCAGTGATGTCTTTGACATGAGGGCGGAGCTCCTTGGCACCACATGTAGCTGTGTGGCGGTGGAGCTCCCTAGTGACATTTTTGACATGGGGGCAGAGCTCCCTGGAGCCACGTGTAGCGGCGTGGTGGTGGAGCTCCCCGGAGCCACATGGAGTGGCACTGAGACTGTGCTCAGTGATGCAGAGGCGGGGCTTGGCAATGCCAGCAACATGGGTGATGTGGACGACATGGACAACGTGGAGGCGGGGTTCCTGGACTCGAAAGCTGGGCTCGGCAATGATGAGACAGAGCTCTCTAAAACGGCGTGCGGCGGCACTCAGGGAGATCCCTCTGCCTCGGCTTGCTGAGAACTCTGTATGGAGACCAGCAGCCGATGGAGATAGGTACAGCACGTACCCTTTGCGGGCCTGCCTTAAGAGGGAATCCAACTCTCTCCCCAGCTCCCCTAGTTCGAACTCCCCAGTCCATACCTCAGCCCATCTGAGATTCTTGAGGAGCTCCTTCCTCCTGATCCCTTCCGCTGCTTTTTCATGCGTCCACGTAGGGCACCCAAAGAGGATAAACTGGCCTCGCTGCTGCTTCCATGTCTTGTTCGGTCTTTCTGTCATAAAGTTGGGGTGATTTAGGAAGCAGGTGCAGCAAGCATTGAAAATAAAAGGGGTTTATTTAAATGAAACAAAACGACACCCACTACAAGCATGAACTAAGAAAACAAAACATGGATGGTAAACATTAACAGGGCTAGGGAACTCACAATATACACAGTAAAATGGAACCAAAACATGACATGGACAGGACCACAAGGGAGCGTGACACGTTACATTAGCCCAGGTGCAGTAAAACCCCAAGCTATGATACTGTGGGCAAATGGGGCAATTTTATTATGCTGGAGTGAGTACTTTTCCTGCTCCTTCTTGTGTAAAGTAAAACACTGTATTTTGCTCTCATCCCTCTATAGAACATTTTTTCAATAGTCTTCTGGCATATCCCTGTAATCTTTCATGTGTTCCTTTTGGAGAGCAGTGGTTTTCTCGTTGCCAATTAACCAATGTAAGACAGGCCTTAGTTGCTTAGAAGTCACTCTGCTGTCCCCAGAAATCCTCTTTGATCACATCATGATACACTAAGGCAAACATGTATTTTGAATATCACACTTACATAGATGTCTGTTCTTTAAATAAAACAGCATGCCCAATGGATCATTTTGCCCAGTAAATATGTTCAAGAATAACATTTTTATTAATTTGTTTAACTTTAATTTCTTTCTCTACTTTTAGGATTTGTGTGAAAATCTGATCATGTTTTATGTCATATTTATGCAGAAATTTAGAAATATGTAAAGTGTTCACAAACAATCAAGCACCACTGTACAAGACGTTCTGTCCATTAGACAAGGAAAAATATGTTTTTATAGTTTTAAATTAGTTTCACTATTCAAATGTTTGTTGTTTTTTGTGCTTACTTAATGGCTTGTGTTTAGTGGCCTTTTAGCTGAAATTTAAATAAAAGAAAATTTGGTCTTAGCCCAGCGTACAGTGTTGTTTGGAATTTAGGAAAAACAAGCAGACTCACTCTGATGACTATGAATTTAAACAATTTGAACTGATTTCTTGCATTTAAGTTCTTTGTCTGATTTCATTTTCATTTCTGTCTAGTTTAGTTCGTACTTTCTAACCTGAGAAAATTCAGAAGAAGGAATCAGCTATACAGTATCCTGACTCAGTGAAAATTTGATTTACCAGGTATCTGACCTGAGATTGTGAAACAACCAGTATCTTACTCATTGTAATTGGGAGTCATCCTCTATCTCATGCACGATTGGGAATCAGACACTATCAGATGCAGTCAGAGCTGTTAAGTGTTTGGCTCAGTCTGGTGATTAATGGCTGGTGCAGTTGTGGTTCCCCTTGAATGGAGGCTGTGAGTGCGGAACGTCCTCTAAGCTTTTGCAGTGCCTCAGAATCCCAACCACAGCCTGCTGCCACCATCCATCATCCTACAGCTCATTTAGCTTTGTTTTCCACCAGCCAGGATAAACTGACTTTGGATAGTTCATGTGAGACTGAGAAAAAGCAGCTAAGTTATAGAATATGGTGGTAATGCTGGAGGAAGTAGCAAAAATTAGAGCTTGAAATTTTTGTCTGAATACGACAATCTGATCAGGTTGTTGGGGTTCTCACAGAATACCTTACATTCTCAGATTTAGCCTGCGTTTTAGTTATTCTTTCATTATCGGTCCAGGTTTGGAAAAAAAAATCCAGGAAAGTACGAAGTAAGGCCAAATGGAAATTTTATTTTATTTTAATCTACATATTTATGTAAAAAAGTAGAGTTTGGGACTACAGAAATGAAGTCTTACAGCACAGTATTGCATGCAAATAGTGCATTATAGAAAGTCTGACCACAGTGAAATATTTACAAGGGATTTAAATGTAATTTGGACAGCTAGTTATTTTCCTAAAACATATTTTATATTGTTTTTATTATATTATATTGTTATATTATTTTATTTTTTCATGACCAAATGATGGCTATTACTGTCATAGAAAACACTATTATGCTGTCTTTTTCTTATGATTAATCAGTTCATTTTAGTTTTGGACAGAATCGTGTTAATCCTAGTCAGATTCAGACACAAAACTTGATCATGCAGTTTGGGTCTGGTCGATTTCTTTAATTCTGTGTTGGGTACAATCAAACTCAGATTTCTCAAGCTGTAGTGGATAGAGATTTGACACCATGCTACCTATACAAAAGTAATGTATTAGGTAGGAAGAGCCAAGTATATATTCCATTGCTAACTTACTGGTCTATGTTCAGATTTATCATGAGTGAAATTTAAAAAAAAGTACGAACCATAGAAATTGTTGATTTTTTTAACAAATTTGAATGAGCAAACCCCCACCCCCCACCCCACCCCACCCCCCCCATTAATACAGTGTCTACAGATAAAGGTGATAAACATGAAGAAAACCACAAGAACAATTAGCCTTTTCATTTTTTTACATAAACAAGATATCAGCAGATGTAATATTATTCTGTGGAAAAAGTAAGTATACCCCTTACCTTTAGAAACTAGTATTATACCATCTTGAAGACATTTTGCATAATTGTCCACCAGTCTTTAACATCAGCTTGCTAACATTTTTGACCACTTTGCCAAGAAAAATTCTTTCATTTAGGTTCAAGCTGTTTTTGAGTGTTTTCTTGCATTTACTGCACTTTTCAGATCTCGCATTTACATTTTAGTAGGGAATTGAAAAGCCTTCCTTTTTGAGCCATTTTTTGGGGCATTTGCTAGTGTACTTAGGATCATTATGCTGTTAAAAGATCCACCAACTTCAACTTCCACTTCAACTTTTGGACTGATCAGCTCACATTATTTTTAAGCACACTTTGACATGAATTCTTAGCTGAATCTGTGACTTCAAGCTGTCCAGTCCCTGAAGCAGCAAAGCAACCCTAAACCATAACATTTCCATTTCATTTTGCCAAAGACATAGGTATTAACAAGGCCTTCTTTTGATATTGGCATGTTGACACCACACACTTCAATAGCAAAACGAACACCAGGTTTAAATAAGACTAAAAAATGTCATAAAATGTTATGTAATTTCTTAGAGTATATCACCTTGTATCAGCACTGCATTAAAAAGGGAAAAATGTTTACTTGCAAAACGAACACCAGGTTTAAATAAGACTAAAAAATGTCATAAAATGTTATGTAATTTCTTAGAGTATATCACCTTGTATCAGCACTGCATTAAAAAGGGAAAAATGTTTACTTGCCCAAATATTTATATATATATATTATTTTTTTTTTTGGGTCATGCTTCTAATTATAATTAACAAACAACTAATTGTGCAACCTCTACGCATTCAGTATGCATACAGTATGCATTCATCTCTGAGGACACCTCCCCTTGCCTTACCCTCTTGCCTCAGCCATTATTAAGCTGCTTCGCTGTGGGATCTAAGGTTGTCACGGTCACTAGAGCTCCATCCGTCATGGAGACCCACATTCCATGGTGGCAGCTGATGGTCCAATGGGAAAAAGGTCCAACATCTCAGCCCCTGCTCTCTGTACAGTACCAGTGTATAACAGAGCTCAGCTCTGATCTCCTTCACCCTCTGACCCTGCGGCTCTAAGCACCACTTACTTTATCCTCACCCCTGATAAAAAGTGCTTTAAATTGCTTTTGGCTTTTCAAGAGTTCAAGTCTCTTTACTTTTGTACTAACCACAGACTACAGCCTCTTTATGCAAAGGTCAAAAAATTGACTTTTCAGATTGAATTTGCCGTTTTGATGAAGGCTGTCACAATAACTCAGTTACAGACAAAGTATTTAAAATGTATCTTTTTAAAGAAGTTGCATGGTGATAATATGTATTTTAAATTCCTCTACTCATCTTTTCTGCTGTCTGATCTAAACTAATGTATTTTAAAATTCTGACCATCTCCACAGACAAGTTACATGCTTAATCGAGAACAGCCTTCATTATGCATTTTAGACGCTGAATGAAATTCTATGATAAGCAGTAAGTGGATCAATAAGCAGTAATATCTGGTTTATCCTACTGGTTAAGGCAATGTCATTGCACGTGTCAACTCCCACAGTGACACAGACTTGAATCCTACCCCTGACTTCGGGGGCAGTGGAAACGTTACCGTGATCTGAAGGTCACTGGTTCAAATCCAGGATTGGTAAAGGTACTCCACAGGTTCCCATGCTGCTCCCCTACACAGATTATGGGTTATATTTAACCTTACATGCAAAAATTGACAAATAATCACTTATCCATGAAAAAAAAGATGAAATAGATATCCCCAGGTGAAACATTGTGTGCAGTGTGTGAGCCTGTAGGCTTGTATGAGTATAAAAAACTGAAACTTACCCATACCCTGGACTTCCATCCGACCCACTGTGATTAGTAACTTAAATTAGGACTTATTTGCCCAGCACTTGAGTTGAGTAACTGAAAATGTCCTGCTGGGATAAACTGCTACTGCTACAGAATTACCTAACACTCTTCAAGCAAGGCCTTTTCACCAAACCATCAAACCCCTCTCATCATCCCTGGTTTCCTTTTAGTCACTCCTGAAACTACAGAATTATTTCTACTAGAGAGAGAGAGAGAAAGAAAAAAGAACTAGATATACTTCATGTGCACAACATGACCTGAGCCCAGTGTAGCACATGATATATCAACATGACACGCCTAAAACCTGATAGTTTGTCAGACCCTGCTGGTCTCGGGTTTAGTAGAGAACCCCTTTATGAGCATCTTCATCAATATCTCACATAGTATGCACCTGGCAAAACACCACACTGCAGTGGATTGACATGTAGTGTGGGCAATATCAACATCCACCCTCCAACTGTTCCTGCCCTAAAGATCCTCTTGATACTGCTGTAGAGTTGTCTAACACACTTTCCGAAGCTACGTTTTAAAGGCTTGGCTGCAGTCCAGATGTGCTGTATTTTTAGAGCTCTACATCATTAAAGGCAGTTCCACCCAGAACAATTGTTTGAAAACAAATATCTTTCATGATCTTCAGTCACCAATTCTTACACAAACCCCTGCACCAAAAAAGTTCAAGAGACATTGCAGTGGATAAAAGGAGCCACTAAATTGTTTTAAAGGGACAGTCAAATGTATAGTACAATATTTCTTTAGTTGTGTCTCTTTAATAGGTTGTCAACTGAGTACAATGTGTAAAATGATTCTGTGCACAGTGAGCTAAACAGTTTTGAACTCAAGGGATAATACTGGATTACAAATAAATTATTTGTATTAATGTTTAACTTGGCAAGTTACTATCACTGGCATCAGTAATGTTACCGCCATTAAATTTCACATCAGCTACTTTCTGATGATGTGACAAAGTGGGTTTAAAGGAACATTACATGGTCCCTCTCAATGTCTCTACCTCCTGCTCTGAGGAATTTTTTCATTGCCTCTATCGCTCTTAGCTTGCAGACTTGGTGTGCTTTGACGCAAATCCCATTTAGCTCATTTGGGAAATAGTCCTTTTTTTTTACATTGATTTCTTTCTTGTTGTTAGCATTGATTGAATTTTTATTGATTCAGTCTTAAGCCAGGGCATATTACTCTTATAGATGTTTTTGTATGGCCGGCCAATTTCAGAACAATACATTCTAGATGTAGACTCAAGATGTTCCCTATTAAAACCGTTTCAGTGATTGGCACTTTGCCTTCAATGGTCCATGTGAAGAGGCCTGATTAAAATGAACATAAGCTCATCATGTGTTAATTTTATAGCACTTATAGCATTGTCTACATTAGCACTTTCAGTACTTTGGTCTGTGTGCACATGAAAGGATCATGTCAATTTGAAAAAGGAAGTGTGTAGTGCTTTTTTGTTCATGGTGAAGCAAACATTTCTGCACTTTTATGTTTTCTGTATATATCATATGCCGTCTGCTCTAGCAATCAACATTTTTTTTTACTAATTATTTCCCGTTTTGTTTACTGTTCTCTAGTTGGAGGATAATCAGGGACCTGTGCTGATGACTACAGTGGCCATGCCTGTATTCAGCACAAAAAATGAGACGGTGAGTTCTAAATGAATGAAAAGGCATGATTGTTGCCCTATTTTCTTTGTTTGGAGGGAACACCATTCATCAGGCACACATCAATTACTAAAATGTTAAAAATGTGAGACACAACACACATATTCACATATTTCACAGATGCGTGTCATCACCCCAGCCCCAAAACTGCAGGGTTGTAGGTGACCTAAACCTAACAAAGTGTGCATAGCAAAATGTGTTAATGTGCCCCCACTTGCCCAGAGTCTCAAATTCTCAGCAATTCCAGTGTTAAGATCTGAATTAAGTAATTTTGCCCAAATGTTGTGCCATTTTTCTGTTGAAGACATATAATTAAATTAAATAATTTGTTTTTTAAATAAGTGTAACGTCCAGAGTTATCTGATTCAGTAAATGAGTATATTAATATATTGTTAATTTTACTCAGTACACATGAATACTGTTTGGTCCAAATTTAAAGGAGGGAATTTTTAAAGGGGTGTGGGTGGGTCTTTAAGCGCTGGCACTCTTATGGACTATGATAACCATTTTCGTTTTGGTTTTTGTGGATGCTGTCTGTCTGAAAAATTTCTTTCTTTTTTAGAAGAACAAGGGGATTCTGCTTGGTGTTGTTGGCACAGATGTCCCTGTGTCAGAGCTCTTGAAGACCATACCCAAGTATAAGGTACAGTCACTCATTACCTAAATCAAGTGTTTTTTAAAAATTGGTGGAGATTTAAGTAAACAAATACAATGGCCCCAAAAAGTATTCAGACACTTTCATCATTTAACCATTGGCAAACTATAACAAAGGTCTTTCGGTTATTTTATAAAGTGTCTATAAGAGACAAAAAAACTAACTTCAGACTAATGCAGACTAATGGTACACTCTTTACGTGTAGATAGAGGTAAACAGATAATACCAAACATGATACAAACTGTGCAATAATTAGGGGAGAATGTAATGCATTTAATTCTGTGGAAAATGTAATGATAATAGGGAGGGAGTATATAGTGCTCTTCTGTCAACAGACCCACTGTTTGTGGTCTAACCAATATAAAGCTCTGTTAAGCACTGAAGTCCTTTTTGCTTTAAACCTCTGCATTTTCTTCCTCTGATTGTTCTAACCTTTTTTCGCTTCAGACATGGAATGGCAGGATAATTACAGCCTTGGTTGTTTTGCTCTGTTCCCTTTTACGTAACAGGAACAGAGAAGTTAATTTATGGACATATCATGAAGAGAAAATTAGCAGGTTTAGCTTTAAAATACTCCTGGCATTTGGAAGTGTATTATTTTTAGGGGGGTCATGTCATTCAACAGCATTCAGAAAAATAGGGTAGTGTAGTGTGTGTGTGTGTCTGATCATCTGTCTGTGTGTATGTCCATGTGTGTGGGCACTCCAGACAAGCAGCTGTGGTAAATTCATGATTTGTGGACCAGCATAAGGAGGAGGAAATTGCAAAGAGCTTGATTAGGCTTTGATATTAAAACGATATAAAGAGGGATGAACAAAAAGCCAAGGGCAGGAATTGTGTTGCTGATTATGAATGGTTACAATGTCCTTGATTATATTTACTGGTGTTTGTGTGTGTGTTCTTACAGTTGGGCATCCATGGTTATGCATTTGCTATCACCAACAATGGCTACATCTTGACTCACCCAGGCTTGCGACCTCTGGTAAGGACAAACCTATGTTACACTTTCTATTCCACTTTCACGCTGTATGTGTGCGGGTGATAGGGGCTGCATATATGAATTGACTAGTCAACTATACTAGTAAGGTGCTGTGGGCAGCAGTCAAATAGTCCAGGAAACTGCCTGGCATACAGAGGCAATGAAGAGGTAGGGGGAGACAAGAGCAACTTGGCATTAAATATTGTGGATTACAAGTCAGCAAACTCATGAGCTTGGAATCCCTTGAATATCTAGAGGTTTAATTTCTTAGAGAGGTAAAATTCTGAGAGCTGTGGTGATTGCAGTTTACTCAAGACACTGCCGAACACTGGGCACAGTGTCTGAGACCGAAACTTAATGAAATACAGCAAAATGCATGTCTCAAAACCCGTTTTTGACTTTTAGTTTCTGGGCCTATTACTAAGCTATTAATAAAATTGTTTTCACAGACCTCCAGGACACTTCAAAATAATTATAGTCATGAAACTACCTTGTGTGTGCTTGTTCTTGAATAGCTCACATTTTGTATTCAGAGTTATGTACAGTGAGCCCTACAGGCCTAAGGGGCTAAATCAACATTCGTAGCCATTTTAGTGTGGCAACCACAGTGAGTTGGCTTGGAAAATTAAATGTGGAGCATATACAGTTGCAAGTCCCATAAACCACCAGACCACCAAAATGCATGAATTGTGGTGGTCTTTAAGTTTTTCCTCACATCATACAGGCCCTTTCTTGACCTAATTTTTAATTTGTAATTGCAGCTTCTATAGAAGCAATTTGCCACTGTTGTTATGGTGTATGTATGTGTGAGGCTCCTTCGTGTCCCTGTCTGTGTTAGCCATGTGCTTGTGTCCATGTGCTGTATTTAGCCACGCCCTAGCCCCGCCTCATCAGCTGTGTCTCATTTCCTGTCACTCCCCATGTCAGGTGTCTCTCATTTGTGTTCCCTATTTAGCCTTGTGTGTTTCCATCTGTCCTCGACGGTTATTGTAGTCTTCCGTGTGGTCATTCATGTCGTCTACTCAGTGCCTTTTATCGTGTCTTATCTTAGCTGAGTCGTGTTATCCTAGTCCTTCTTTGTTTTCTAGTTTGTGTTGCTGTGTTTGCGTCTTGTTTAAAACCCCCCTTTTTTGTTCATACTCGCTGCACTTGCTTCCAATCACCCTCCCTCACAAATTAGTCCTGATTAAATAAATGCATTCATAATAGATCTGGATCACAAATCGAATTTACATTATACAACTGTAGTTGTGGTATTGAGAGTTTCAAGCTAATATATTATAGTGAAGTTCATTAAAGTAAGGTACAAGTATAAGGAACCTTAGTGTGTTCCATCTACTGCATGTAATGTTATATAAATACACACATGCAGATGTTAAGCCTCAGCTGAAGGCCCTGTTTGTAATGACAGTGATTGGATGTATTGTGCTGTTTGTGCATATGTAGGTGTAATGGGGGGTTGTTTTGCAGCACTGCAGCCGGATGCATCAGGCCTGTGTTAAACTGCAGTTTAATTAACAAACAAACGGAACGGTGAAACGGAACTAACAGTGAAACGTGATAAAGGCACAATGAGGGGGGTTTTGGTGGGTCAATTAACCTGTATTAGGAAAGACAGGAGTGAAAATCCAAAGTTCATCACAAACATACAAGCATACACACACACAGAACTGGTGTCACGTCTGGTCGTGCCACGTGGTCCTTTCCAGGTTTTTCATGTGCTTCCTTGGTCTCATGTTTATTGTCCTAGCCCTGCCTTTGGCTCTGCTTGTGTTACCTACTTCTCTTGTCATGCCCCTCCTTTGTTCAGGTGTTCGTGATTATTTGTCTCTTTATAGTCTCGCATGTTTGTCCATGCTTTTGTCAGTTCCCTGTTGTATTTCTGTAGTTAGATTCTGTAGTTAGACTCTGTTCTGTTCCCTGTCATGTTAATTTATGCCTGTGGTTAATTCTGTTCATAGTCTTAGTCTGTTTACCTTAACAAATCTCATTATACCGAAACCTTGCATCTGCTTCCAACCAACCTACAATCATTACAAGTTGGAATAATAATTGTAAGGACATTCTGTTGACTTTTGTGATACTGTATTTCAGTAATACTACACCAAACCCTAACCTAAACCACAGTAATCAAAAGACAATCCTTCTGCTCTTTTAGCTTTTCGTAAAAAAGTTACAGCATGGTTCCTTGTGAGAACCAGCGAAATGTCGCTTTGACAGATTTTCCTGTATTTCTATCATTATGAGGACATGTGGCCCTTGCAAAAGAGTTAAGTGCATGTACACACACACACACACACACACACACAAACGAAATACATTCACTATAGACCTAAATAGTAGAAAAAAGAAGGCAAAATGAAAAACAAAGAGAATCCTGTCTGTGTATTTTCTGGATGACTCTTCAGGTGTGTTCTTTCTTCTTACATCTGATCGCTATTGATTAGATGTGTCTCCCAAAAAAGACAGAGTACTGAACAGGATTGGAAACAGAGGTGGTTGGGGGGAGGAAGATGAGAGAGAAAAGCTTCCATCTGCTTCTGCACATTCTCTAAGACCTTTAAACATGCTCATACTCACACACAATCACATGGGTGTGAGCACTCATGTTCATGCTTCAGGTGACTTGAGATGGGTCGAACTTCCTAACTTTTCTCTCATAGTTCTGTTTCATTATAATTCCAACCTACTTAAATGTTTCCACTTGACCAGCTATAAACTTTCTCACTGAACAGGACAGAACACTAAAGCATACAGAAGACTATAGAAAGTACATAGTGTAGAGAAATCTGTTTGTAGAGCACAGAAATGTACAGGAAATGTATATATTACTATATATAGTTAATCCAGATTTACAGACTGTAGCATGCACTGTTAATTCAGAACTACATACTGTAGCATACACTGTCAATGCAGAGCTTCAGACTGAAGCATACATTGTTAATCCAGATTTACAGACTGTAACATACAATGTTAATCCAGAACTATAGACTATACATTGATGATTTTGATTTACAGATTGTAGCATACACTGGTAATCCAAAACTACAGTATATAGCATACACTGTTAATCTACAACTACAGACTGTAGCATACACAGTTAATCCCAAACTATTGGCTGTAGCATATACTGTTAATCCAGAACTACAGACTGTAGCATGCATTATTAATCCAAAACTACTGACTGTAGTATACACTGTTAATTCAAAACTACAGATTGTATCATACATTGTTAATCAAAAACTACAGACTGTAGCATACACTGTTAATCCAAGACTATGTGCTGTAGCATACATTGTTTATCTAGAACTACAGACTGTACCATACACTGTTAATCCAGAACTACAGACTGTAACATACATTATGAATCCAAAACTACTGACTGTAGCATGCACTGTTAATCCAGAACTACAGACTGTAGCATACATTGTTAATCCAGAACTACAGATTGTAGCATACTTTGTTAATCCAAAACTACAGACTGTAGCATACATTATTAATCCAAAACTACTGACTGTAGCATACACTGTTAATCTAGAACTACAGACTGTAGCATACACTGTTAATCCAGAACTACAGACAGTAGCATACATTGTTAATCCAGAACTACAGACTGTAGCATACACTGTTAATCCAGAACTACAGACAGTAGCATACATTGTTAATTCAGAACTACAGACTGTAGCATACTTTGTTAATCCAGAACTACAGATTGTAGCATACTTTGTTAATCCAAAACTACAGACTGTAGCATACATTATTAATCCAGAACTACAGACAGTAGCATACATTGTTAATTCAGAACTATGGGCTGTAGCATGCACTGTTAGTCTAGAACTATAGACTGTAGCATACATTGTTAATCCAGAACTACAGATTGTAGCATACATTGGTAATCCAAGACTACTGGCTGTAGCATACATTGTTATTTCAAAACTACTGACTGTAGCGTACACTGTTAATCCAAAACCACTGACGATAGCATACATTGCTAATCCAAAACTATTTACTATAGTTTATAGCATACTGTACTACAGAACAGTGATAATATTCATACTGATACTTCCCTGCAGTACCACTTGCATCTACTAGAGGGCCCTCTCTCCTTCTCAATCTTAAACCTCAGGCGCTCTTTCCTTCCTGACTGACAGATGAGTGAGCAGAACCACCAGAGCCATAATTGGTGAATTGCTCATCTCCAGAGCTGTCTCTGCTGCCATTTTCTATCCAATATTGCCTAGATCTGCTGCACAGAATGAAATGTTCCTTTCATCACCTTCCAGAAAGTACCATAATTAGGGTCTAAGTCTGCCATTTGGAACACACTCCAGACCCAGCTATTAAAAACACTATTACATCCTCATTCTACATATTGTGCTAGTAATATGGAAATGCTTTGGAGTGATAATCTGCAGAAAAAAAAGTATAATATGAATATTGTACATTACAAAGATTCACATTAGTACATGTGTACTTACTAAATGCATGTTGCATAAGTACTGTTGTAATGCACTAGATTCATATTACATTAGTACATTTGTTCATTATAATCTAAAACTAAAAGTTGTACATTTTGTATGTGTCTATAAATGTGTTAAAATTATTTAATACTTGAGCCTGATCAAATGTCAAGTACATACAGTGTGACATTCTGTAAACATTATGAAATAAATTACCAATTCATTAAGCCTAAAAGAAGCTTTTACAACTCCAAATTTTTTATCCTGAAAAGAAGTTGGCAGTGTTATTTTATCTTGACCTCAGTGAGGACCTTGCTGTGTATAACTCCTCTGATCAGCTACTGCTTATGGAATGTTTTGCATATATTCACTGAAAAATATTTTGGTGTGTGCGTGTGTGCATGTATTTCTGCATGCATGCTGGTGTGTGTGCGTGTGCGTGCATGTGTGTATATGTTTGTGTTTTTTTTAGTATGAAGAAGGCAAGAAGAGGAAGAAACCTAACTACAGCAGTGTGGATTTGTCTGAGGTTGAATGGGAAGACAAGGATGATGTGGTTTGTTGTTGTTGTTTTTTTTTAACTTCAACACAGAATGCTCCTTGTACAGTAATATTATCTGCAAGTTATAAAATGAGCAAATACTGCCTACATTTCAAAATATGCGAAACTCATATATAGTAAAGTTGAATATTTTTTGAACATTTTCAGCGGATAAAGGTTTGGTACAGTAGGGACTGCAAATTTTTTATTAATTATGGTAATAAGAAAATGTTACTCAAATTTAACATAGTTGATGTTTTGTTTAGCATTAGTTTTTTCTTAGAAGATGTTACAGTACTACATAGTACATAGTAGTGTTTACTCATTAACTACTGCTTAAGTAAAATGTACATTGAACTTCACCACAAATAAAAATGAGCATTTAACTTAAAATTTCAAATTTAAGTCTTAATATGTGGCAGTGGTGGCCTAGTGGTTAGGACATTGCCCTTGGGACCTGAAGGTCGCAGGTTCAAATCCCAGCCCAGGCACTACTGAGGT
>JBBPDA010000019.1:6263136-6274426 GCA_037974385.1 Arnoldichthys spilopterus
AAACTAAACTCAGAATAAAATATAAAAAAGGTTCTTATTTTCAAAATTAAACTTTATTTTCTTCATGGTGCATTTGTTTTGACCCATTTTCAATTTCAGTGATGTTTCCATGACGTTCTGATCTGAAAATATTAAGCTTTAAAGACAAACTATACAAGATTAGGCAGAAATGACTGGATCCACCCCCATGCAGAAAAGGGTTAACCTGATCAGATTCATATTTAAACACATTTCTAAATGAATATATATAAATATACATATATTTTGAGAATGAATATTTGAGTACTTATTCAAAATTCCCATAAATAGTAAAAACAAAATATCTCTGAAATACTGTTTGCATATTTTTTTGTACATGTGAAGCGCAATGGTCAGTTGTGTGCTTTCTTTATGTCCAATACACCATGCTGTTTGTATGCTGTTATGTTTGTGGCTTCAGCTGCGCAATGCCATGGTGAACAGAAAGACGGGAACCTTCTCTATGGAAGTGAAGAAAACTGTTGATAAAGGGGTGAGACAATACAAACATATTTGTTGTGATCCAATATTAAATGGCATCTGCTTTTATTATTTTCAGTGCCAGGTTCAATGCAACCACTCAGCCTTTTGTTCACAAAAGCCCTTTAGCAGGACGCCCCACCAGATGGCACTGTAATATTCCACGTGTTTGCATGTGTGTCTTTTAGAAACGTGTGCTTGTTCTGCATAATGACTACTACTACACAGACATCAAAGGAACACCTTTCAGGTAATATGGCAATACGGTCTTCATAATGAATAGATGGTTAAGCACATTTCTATATTAATATAGCCAGCAGTCAATAAAGGGCCCATATCTTTAAAAAACACAAATACTGTTGAAGTTTAAACACATTTACATATAGTCTCTTACAGCAGTTAGCACTGATTATTTAAATGAACCTTATAATCAGTGGGGATTAGCGGCCCACAGTGGAAAGAACTGTGGTGTTTTAAGCGATGCAATTTGTAATTAATCTACTATATAAGTATAACTGAATACAGCTATACCAAACAGGTGCCATATTGGAATAGTCATAAGTTAATATTTTAGCTTTTTGAATCAAGCACAGCAGAGGGCAGAGAGGACAACTTCAATCTACATCAGTCTCAAAGGCACAGTAACAAAATAATAAGAGACTTTGGTCATATACATAGTTATACAAAAATAAAATTGACTGCTGTTGGTACATTAACCCCTACAAACATTATTAATGCAGCCCAGGTAAGAGAAAAAAACAATTTGGGCCCTTTAATTCATGTGTAAAAAAAATGTGTGTGAAAACTAAAGTGATGTGTGTTTATTTTGCAGCTTAGGTGTGGCCTTGTCACGGGGACATGGTAAATATTTCTTCAGGGGGAGCGTCACCATGGAAGAAGGTAAACCCCCACCTCTTCCCAGTGGGCTATATATAAAACACTGCAGAAATCAAATGCTTTCTTTGTGCGCTTGTGCTTAAATGTGCCAGGTACCAGTGTTTTCACCCCGTGGTTTTCTTCCTCTGACGATCATGCGTGTTAATATTCATACGCTCAGGCTATGTGTGCGTTTCTAAACTCCGCTACTATGTGGGATTGAGAGAGCATGACTTGGCGTTTCCTGTGATGGTCCAGCCCGTCAGGTCTGATAGAAATGGACATTATTCATCCAGTGGAAGAGCTGATGAATTATGAATGAAAGGAAGAAAAGCTGGTTATAGGGTGTGCATGGAATCAACCATCAACTCATCTGTTGAAGTCAGAAAAGAGGCAGAGCGAGCAAGGAAGAGAGTGACCTCCAGTTTTACTTACTTTTTCTGTCCACAGGCTCAAAATACCTATACATTATGATAATTCTGTGTATGTGAGTGACTTTGTGAAAGATTTTAGTCACCCATTCACTTTTGAAACCTTCTTTAGACCCTACTGGCAGTTAGCTTTGCGGTATCATTTATTTATTATTAGTGGCCTCAATATGACAGGCCTTGCTGTAAAGGAAAACTCTTTTGAGGTCATTTCCTTTTAACTTGCAAAGCAGATTAAAACCAGTGAATGCTAAAGCAGAATTTAATGTGAAAAGCAAACTTCTTAAGCTTGAGAGCAGTGTCGTGCAAGTTACTGAACAAATAAGTAGTTTGGTACAGTTAATAGTTACTTTTCTTAAAATTAATTAAATTACTTAACTCTTAACTGCATGTAATAAAAAATTAATTGCTAGAAACAAAAACGTTTCTGTTATTTTTAAATGTCAGTTTTCACTTATAAAGACACTAACAAAAGAGAAAAAGCAGCACTACCACCTATGTCTGCATCTCATTTAGGCCTGGGTTGTTGCACTGAATGCACTACACAACCTTATGTTCACATTTTAACTGAAAGAGTGAATAATCCAACAACAACTCTGTGGTAACAAGAGCATAGAATTCACAACACAATACATTTGTACTCTGGGCAATCTAAAAATCTCCATTTGGAAATACTTTGGATTTTGGTAAGCCTACTGCACTTCCAACACCCCTTGAGACTGCCCCATATGGCCAAACAAAAGCCTGCTTAAATGACCCTTAATGCTCATTTTAGTTTAAAGTAGGGATGCCTGATAATGTCAGAATCATATTGTCATTGGTAGATAATTTGTTTTCAAAAAGATCTGGAATTGTCTAAGCCTTGGTCCTACCATTAGGACATTGTGATGCCACAGCTATTTGTGGTGGGGAGCCTTTTTTTTTACAGACTAAAGTTATATATTAAAATACAAACAATTATAGATTTCGATGCCTGCAATACAATTTAAAAAACAGCTGAGCAAAAAACAGAGCAAAATTAGAAATAGGGGTTTGTATACAAATCAGCATATATGTACAAAAAAAGTACTCAACATCATCATTGGACCATAGTCTCTACCTCTCTGACTCAAATGCCTCATGTGTTTTATTGTGTTACAGGGCTTCATGACTTGGAGCATCCAGATGTGGCATTGGCCGATGAATGGTACAGCAGATGAATTGTATATGTAAACATGCACCAATTTCTGTGTATGTTTGCATATGTGTGCAAGTTGTTTTCTTGCATGTGTCAGGAGCATATGTTGTTTGGTTTGTAGGTACAGTTTGTTAGTGTTCAGTATAATATTGTTTACATTTTTTTATGAAGTACATGGGGCTACAAGTAGTTGAGGTCACTTACAAGGCAGGGCAAATTAATTACAGCATTTTATAGTAACATTTACAGTAAAAAGATAATACATCAAAAACATGCCTAAAACCTAACACAGATTTGTGTGCTTTCAGGACATACTGTAACATAGATGAGCACCCTGAACATCGTTACCTGTCTCAGACAGAGGCCATCAAACTCTATCTCAATGGAGGAGAACCACACCTCAAATGTAAGTGAAGCCTCTACACATGCACTTTCATTGAAAACCCATCATATACATATATATATATATGCTGTCATATACTGCTTTATGCAAAAGTTTGAACACCCCAATTTAAATGTTTTGTAATTATATCTATCTATCTATTATATATATATCTATCTATTATATATATATATATACATTTTACCTGTATTGTTATTGTATAGGTACCTAAAATAAATGTATTCTGTAAGTCTGTAATTTTTCTGCAATCCTTGGGGAACACTTTGCTGAAGTGTGCTTTCCACAAGACTTTGAGACCTTTTGTAACAAAAAAACTACATAAGCTTTAATAGAGACTTTTTTCTAAATGTTTTGGTTATATCATTTTCTAAGGTGAAGGGACATTAAAATGTGTAAGTCAGTTAGTCAGTCATTCAGTCAGTCAGCCTTTATAAGCCCTTATCATGGTTTATAATTGATATAATGACGATTGTTGTCATTGTTGTCAAAGGTGATAAAGAGTTGATCCAGGAGGTTCTGTTTGATGCTGTGGTGACTGCTCCATTAGAAGCTTATTGGACCAGCCTGGCTCTCAATAAGTCTGAGTACGAAGACAACTTGCACACACACAAACATGCATGCTTGCAAGATAATAGCAAACTAACTTCGAAGGAAAGGCTTGACAAGTATAAACATTTCTCTGCATTAGTAGACAATATATAAGATCTAACACATGTATTCTGCTCAGAAAAAACGAAATAATTTCTCATTATTCTGCTCAGTGCCTTGGGAAAGTTAGTAGCATAATTCTGGATAACAAACATTATGTGTTTAGCACTTTCCATACAAGCATTGCAAATCAAAGTTCCTAACAGTAAACAAATCACTAAAAATGCAAAATAAAATAGTAAACATTGTAACAATTGTAAACAATAAAATCAGCACATAAGAATAAACGTGTAATTTAAGTTCAACAACAGAAATTAAAATAATCTGGAACTAAAATGATGCCCTGAGGTGTCACTGAGGTGGTACCCTCAAAGGTACATTTGAATACCTTGATAGGGAATATTTTATTTTATTTTATTTTTTATCTGAAACACTTACATAACATTTTTTGGGGTTTAATGAATAAAAACATACATGCACAGTACTTTTTTCCTAATAGTGACACTGTAAACTAAGCCTTGTACTTCACATCAAAAGAATACACTTGTCGCCCACTGAAATGTAGTAAGAGTAGCAGTGAGCACTAAGCCATTTTAGTAAGAGGGGTAAGCCTGTATAGCTAAGCAAATAAATGCTATGAAACGCAGATCTCGTCCAGTATTCATGCTTTTATTGTACTTGGTCTTTATTACAATAAGCTGAAAAAACTGTTGGTGTGTGAAAAAAGGGTTTTTACTATCAATCTCAGAAAACATGTGTGAATACAATGTGTGGTGCACAAATCATACCTTGTTTTCTTTAAAAAGAAATATATAAACTTTTTTAAGGTTTTATTTAACAGATCATATAATTTTCAGGTGAATTATTTGAATTATGCCTTTTTTCAGTGCATGCGGGGGATTTTTGTCATTTGTCATTATTTATATTTGTCATTTGTTGCACCACTTCAGTATAGTAACTCAGTTTGAGAGCCACTGATTCAGATAAAGGACACTTTAAGGATGACACAAAGAAAGCTGGCATCATTTTCTGCTGTCCACTATCTATTGTAGAAACTCTGATAAAGGTGTGGAGATAGCTTACCTCGGCACTCGGACTGGCCTATCCCGCATCAACATGTTTGTGGTGCCAGACCAGCTAAGCAATCAGTAAGTACTGAACCAATTGTGTGTGTGTGTGTGTGTGTGTGTGTATGTGTGTGTGTTACATATAGGTTTCACAGAAAGAACTGCTGCATGTGATCCTCTATGAGGAGGCACAGAACTGCATATTAGACTGTTTTAATTCATGTACTGCAGCAAAATATGTTTTATAATATTAAATATGTTGACATTAATGTAGGTGTTTTAATATTACATTTATTAACAATTTTATAGAGAGAACATATTCAATATAATATCCATTGCTGACACTATACTGATCAATTACAGCTACATCTCATCCGAACAGGATTTCCTATATGCTCTTTTTTTAAAGTTTATTTACCCAAAATTGTTTTTTCGATTTTCTCCCCTAGTTTAGGCATTTTCAGTTCCACCCATTTGTAAGGTTTCTCCCTCAATCACACGGTAGCACCAGCCCTGCGAGAGTGAAGGCGATCATGTGATTCCTCTGAGTCACATGAAGCCAGCCACCATCTCTTTTCACATTTCTACTAACGCAACCTAAACATACCATTGTTGGAGGAGAGTGCTGATTCCACTGTATAAGGAAACATAGCATTGTGTTAAGTGACAGGGGAGAAGTAGGAACCATCCTCCCTACCCAGAGAGCAGGGCCAAATGAGCTCTCTTGAATGGCTGTAGCACTATCAGAGATCAAACTTGCAACCTTCTGATGTTAGGGCCAATACTTAGACCACTGTGTCACTTAGGAGCCCCCCAGACATACACACACTACCATGAAGCAGTAGTCACCAGCTCGGCACTGTATGTTTCACTTTCAAACCAAATCTAGCCTTATTCAGCTAATGAAAGACGTCTAAATGCGATAATAGAAACATCAGGTGGGGTCTTTTACAGTTGGAGAGGAACCTCTCTTTGTTGTCTTACGTAGTGGTTCCCAACTCTGGCCCAGAAAGCCTATGCTCTGCACATTTTAATATTTTCCATGCTCTCAACACAACTAGTCAGCTTATTAATAAGCCTTTTCTGGGCTGAAGTGGGTGCATTCAACAGGGCAGGGGGACTAAAGACAAGGGTCCTAAACCATGTAAAATAAAGATTTGTCAGTGAGAAGAACCTTCATCTAATGTGAACATTCTTTACTAACTTCACTCTATACAAAGCCAAACCACTGCAATGTGTATTAGGGCCCCAGAAGTGATTATTAGAAATATTTAGATAGATAGAAATATTTTTTTGGCATTTTAACAGTGTACACATAAAGCTTATTGCAAATGAACATATAAATCATAGCATTAGTCATTAAGCCAAACTGCTAGTAGAGGGAACAACATACTGCCAGCTTTCATTCATAAAAAAACAACACTCAGATGTTCATGATATTATATTTGCTGTTAATTTAAGCTGTGAATAAAGGTCTCTCTGCATTTAATCCATCCACATGTGAATTGGCAGCTATCAACAGCACTCTGGGAGTAGTGTAGCAGGGTGATACATTGCTCAAGGGTGCCTTAGGATCACAAGGGCAGGTCTCAAACCATTAAGCTACCACTGCCCACTCCTTGTGTTGGCATCACTTCCTGTGAGGTCACCAATGTGTGCTCTGTGTTCTAAGAGACTTCCTGACGGCGGAGGATAAAGAAGGTGTGTTCAACGCTGATCATTTCCCCCTGTGGTACAAGAGAGCAGCAGAGCAAGTGCCAGGAACCTTCATCTACTCTCTTCCATTTAATACAGGTGAGGGAAAAGCAGAAATAGACTCAACAGAGAAGAACAGTGAGTTACACCAATCAGCTAGATCATTAAAACCACTTAGACAACTGTGATGGCTAGGCATTTAGGTTAGAGTACTGGCAGGTCTTGTGGTATGTAGTGGTTAGTACCTAAGTCAACCACTAAGATCAAGACATAGTTATGGATGTCCAAACTATATGTATGGTGAGAAAAGGCTAGCTCATCTAATCTGATCCCACAGAAGGGCTGTGGTTTGAAGAACATGACAAAAAGTTAATGGTGTTGACTAAGCCTCTAAATTCCCCAGATCTCAAAAGCTGAACAAACCAAACAAACCAAACCTCATGACTTACAGGATTTGCATCTGCTACAATTATCTGTCTTGTTGCCAGATACCCCAGCTTAATATTACTATTATATTTTCTCAGACGTCCATAATGTTTGCACAGTGATGTATATTACTCGCTTGCTGAGTAAGTACATCTGTAGAATGAAGCATTGAACGTCTGTCTTTCACAAAGGCTGCCCTCCTGTGGCAATACAGCAACATACAGGGGGAAAAAATACAGGAGGAGAGACAAGGAATATCCTTCCAAAAAAGACATAAAAAGTAGGATTAGAGTTGTGTTAAATAATGCTTGAATTACATGACATTAAAACATATTTGCTAATGTATAGGTTTTTTTCTTTTAAAAGTCATTCATGTTCGTGACATAGAAATTGTATGATCTAATCTTGGCAGAGAAAAAGAGAGTAAATAATTAAGAAGAGAATAAGAAGCGGACAAATCAAAGCCCTGTTATGCTTTTTAGAAGAAAATATTTTTGATCCAATGTCAAGTACAACTTATAAGCATCACATCAGTCCAAACATTCTTTGTGTAAATTCAGTGACCTGCAGGTCTAAGATCTCCTCATGAAGGCCAAATTGTTTTTGATGCTTTCTGTTGACGCGTTGCCAGTGACTGGTTAAGATTGTCTTCTATTAGCTGATATTTGTTTGTGGGGGTCTGTAACTTATTTTAACCAAATGTCTCTTAATAAGAAACAGCAGCGTGTGAATATGAAAATGATTTCTGGTCAAACGCAATCTGTTTTTTTATTCCAGAGGGAATTGCGGGGACATGGAGATATTTTAACAGCATGTCCTAACAGATATTTTTTTTTTAATGGACTGGCTTTATTTACTCTATGTGGTCAGATATGAAAAGTCTCCAGATTAAGTGTAAAACATATTAGCTGGGAAAAATCCCTGCTGAAAAGTCTAATTCCGTCCTATGGACTTAATCTCCATCCCGAAAAAATTGGCCTGAATGATTTCGGACGTTTGTTTGAATGACTGACCCGAACGTGTGGCAGCTAATGTTGACAAGCCGAAGCATGTTTGAAAAAAAAGGGGGGCAAGCCAGTGCATTTCAGTGGCTTTAGCACAAAAGAAAAAGCAATGTCTTTTTTTCATCTTCTTTCTTCGTTCGTCTTGTTGCTTTTTTATTGAGCTTGGTTGGGGTTTTGGCATGAATTGTGGATTTTCGAGATTTCAAATGGGATATGTTAGCATGGGGTTTTAAAGTTCTCGCTCACTCTCTCTCTCTCTTATTAGAAGTGCATGTTTTGAGCACATATTCTGCTTTAGGCAGTTTCTCTAGTCATCTAGTCAGAGAAAGGTCCCTCTTTTGTCTGTAGAAGGCTGTGTTCTAAATAAGAGCATTTCATGCATAATGGCCAGATGTGTACAGTGTGTCTGTATGGCTGTGTCATTCTAATCGCAATGTTATGTACATTATGTATTGTGAGCACAGCACAAGTAAGAATGGAGTATGCTTATAGTTACTGTGACCAACTGCATTCTGGTGGATGCCTCCAGAGCATTTAAGAACACTGATTGCATGCTTTATTACAAAGACAGCTTTGAGTCACACTCAAATGGGCTGCTCTTGTGTATTTTTGTTTAATGTGAGATTTTTTTATGTGGCTGCATTTGAATCAGATCTGACAGTAGGTGGGCCTTCAGTGACTGCTACACTGAATGAGTATCCTGAACTATATGATTTCATGGATTAAAATTAATTAATTAATTAATTAATTCATTCATTCATTCATTCATTTTCTAAACCGCTTCTTCCATTTAGGGTTGTGGGATAGCTGGAGCCATTCCCAGCTTGGTTCAAAATTAGAATGGCAAGAACAGAGATAAACATGAGGTCTTTTTTTATCATAGTTTTGTGATAGCGGTAACACACACTAGTTAATAGTAGATTAGTTAACGTTCATTATGTTATTAATAGTATGATAACATACACATGGAATTTGGTTTTAACATTTTTGGTTTCTCTAGCACTACAGACTATAGAAGTGGAAGTGACTATTTGCCCGGGGAGCAGTGTAGTCGGACAGTATACCGTATGGTATGGGGTACGTCAGCAGTGGTAGAGACTTGAACCTGTGACCTTCAGGTCCCAAGGGCAATGTCCTAACCTGTAGGCCACCACTGCTCACTAGACAATGTGCATATTATTACAGACATCACTATACACTAGTCACAATAGACAACAGACTATACAACAGACAGTACTCTATATATAATACATACAAAATATATAGTGTACAAGCATATAGACAAAAAAGGAAAGAAAAGTAGTGAAGAGGGTAGTACTGAGGATGCCACCCACTGTGCCATCTTGAATAGTCATTTCTAAAATTGCAAGTGACAGGAATTTCTGCCTGTACAGCCAGCTACCAGAGCTGATTGACAGTTATGATGCAGTCAGAGAAGTAGCAGTCCATAACCATAGTGTAAACACAGAGGAAAACTTTTCTATTTTTTCCACTTTACATCCCCCAAACCCTTTTTAGTCCTGTTTATTTCTTTAGGGCACGGCAGCAGTGTTATAGTGTATTAATCATGTTTTTTAATGTGGCAGCACTGCTTTATGTCAGTTCAAACCTCAGAAATATATAACAAATATTGTGATCACTAATATGTACTGACGAAATGTCTTGAAGTGACCCCTATGCAGAAGTGCTTGCTGTGCATGTTATGTTTTAGCTTAAAGAGAAGTCAGCAGTTGCCCCTCACATTTTAACTCAAACCATCATGTTTTATGTGATTCTGAATGTGTGTGTGTTTGTGTGTGTTCAGGTTCAGAGAATAAGAGCGTAGTTTTGGCGAGCACTGCCATTCAGCTGCTGGACGAGAGGAAGTCGCCCATTGCTGCAGGTAAGACTGTGACCTTTCTCATTCAGCTTTCAGCCTCACAGCACTGAAATGGAAGTAACGCTTCTTCTTTTTGTGCAGGGAAGAAATTTGTATGTGTGCGTGGGTATGTGTGTGTGCACGCTTGTTTGTGCGTGTGGTTTAATATGAAGACAGGATTATTCAGAGCTTAAGCTCAGAAAGAGCAACTGAGGGATTGAGCTTAGTGGTTTTAGGCCCATTCTGTCACTCACTCTCTCCCTTGCTCGCTCGCACACACGCAAACATACATCATTTTTTGCACTAAAAATACTGGTCACTGGACAGCAAACACCGTAAGCCTGCAGCTTTTTTTCTCCTGCCTCACTTTAAAATCCATTAAGCTGGCAGGTCTGCGAGGTGAAATTATTTCACATTTTATCTCTCCCTCTCTCTCTCTCTCTGTCATGCTCTCTGAGTCTATTTGACTCTCTCTCTCTCTCTCTCTCTCTGAATCTTCCTCTTTCTCACACTTTCACTGAATCTTTTTTTTTCTCTCTCTAAATCTCCCTATTTCTCACACTCTTTCTGTCTGTCTGTCTGTCTGTCTATTTTTTATATCAATCTTCTCTACTTTCCCTTTTTGACTATATATATATATATCTTTCTTTCTCCCCCTCTTTTTCTTTGTTTTTTTCTCTTTTTATTTCTCTTTCCCTGTCTATTTTAATTTTAACTTAGATGTATCTCTTCCTTTCTCTCTGTCTTCCCCCCCCCCTCTCTGTCTCTCTCTCTCTCTCTCTCTCTCTCTCTCTCTCTTTCTCTGTCTCCCATGATTCATACTTCACCTCAGTGTTGAGCTGTCTGTTTTAGTTTTTTCTCATTTGCTGAGATGATAAGAGAACGACAGACTGGCAGAGAGAAAAAGAAGAGTGGATAACTGGATGTGACAGATGAGTTGTGTCAGAAGTCTGATATTTTGTTTGCCATTGGTCACATGCTGTGACTTTTTGGCTTGCTTTATATTACTGTAAAATAACCACAACAGCACATTTATCACCATAACCAAACCTTGTATCTCTGAAACACTAACTTTCAAGGGGAGGAAAACACTCTTAACTTATGAGATTTTGATGTTGTGATATTTTTTATTGGCCTATTCATGATGAAATGTTCACACAATGAAAGGAAACTCGTGTTTTTAAATAGTGTACAAAACAGAATTGCAAGG
>JBBPDA010000019.1:6274526-6298192 GCA_037974385.1 Arnoldichthys spilopterus
TATACCGCAGCATTGTTTTAGGTAAATGCAGAGGCACATACACTGAAATGTACTGCATGTACCCCATTCTGGTCAGTTATTTTGTTTAGCGTATTTTAAGTCCCTATATCTAACTGAAACCTGCACTGAACAATACTCAACCCAATCTGTTCCATCTCTACCACTCGGTTTAGGTTAGTTATGATTAACAAATCCACTGGATTTCACTGTGTCTTTAATTGGAGGTTAGAGAAAGGTATGCAGGTTGCAGTTTCACTAATACGCTTTTGAATGAATGTTATGAATCTCTCACAATTTTAGAAGAATCGAAGAATTTAGATTTTTTTTTCCAATTTATGTATCCAGAATTTTCCAGTTAATATAACTAAACTGTTTGATATATGCCTATATTATTATTATTATTATTATTATTATTATTATTATTATTATTGGCCCAAATGAATCTGAAATGTCAATATTTTTTTCATTGCTTTTTTCCAAGGGTTAAATATAATACTGTAAGGTAGATGCTTGGCAAAGGGCATATTTTGAATGCACATTTGGATGATAAAAGCACTTTGCAGGAGCATCAGATAAGACCAAATCTGTTTTTATATATAGAGATAATGCATTTATGGATTATTTGCATTGCTTTGTTGGTACCTGCCATAACTAGTTAAACCAGCAAAATTCTGCACAAATTATTAGGTAGACTTCGTTTGTCATAATAATACTATGTTTTAGTAGGTATGGGTCAGAACTGAGAGGGGGTAAGTTTTTCATTGATAACGCTGATAACTTTTATCCATGAAAGCTGATAATATTTGATGAGAGGGCAAATTTACAAATAAATAATAATATGAAAATGTTCATATTCAGGGCATCATCGGTGCAGTGTGTAGCACTGTTGCTTCACAGCAAGAAGGTCCTGGGTTTAATCCCTGTGTCGGTCTCAGGTCTAACCCTTTGCAAGCTCTCCTTGTGGTTGTGTGGGTCTCCTGTGGGAAGTCTGTGTATCTCCCACTGTCCAAAGGTTTGTGATTTAGTTTCACTGGGTACTCTAAATTTGCTATTGGTGGGTGTGAATGTGACTGGTTGTCTCTCTCTGTGTTGCCCTGCAATTGATTGGGCTCCTGTCCTGGGTGTACCCTGGGATCGATAGTGTGGTCTGGAAAATAAATGTAATTATATTCATATGCACATGCAGTATTCTAGATTTTGAACAGCCAGTCAGACCATATTTTTCTTATCATTTGTTAGCAGCAAGTGAATAAAATATGGACACAGAAAATTCAACCTTATTTTGGCTTGGGCTTGACCCCTGTTTATACCAACATCACCACCACCAATGTCCAATCTAAATGACTGGGATTGATTCCGAAACCAATAAAGCCATGTTTCTTTTGCATTCAACACATTTGTTTTAGCTGAAATATTTTTCAGCACAATAACAGAAACTGTTCTAGAGGGAGGTTGGAAAATGGTCATGCAAAATGGAATAATTTCTGTTTTTTTAGTGAGTAAAACCATGCAAACATTATAAGTTTTCCCCAAGGAAAAATAAAAGAAAAGAAACAAAATGTAGAATATGAGCCCTTATTTGTAATGTCAGACTTCTAAGCCATCAAACTTGCTAGACATTGGTTGAAGATGCTAGCGGCTTTAGCGGCTTGTTCCTTCAAAGTGGTAGCCTTGTATCTTCAAATGTGAGTTTTTCTTATGTATCTACTGTATCTTGAGCATAATGTGAAACAATTCTCTTTTAAACCAACTTGATACTTGAAACCCTTTACATATATGTATGTCTTGCTCGGTTGTGTCAGAATGAAAAACATGCGTGATACCTACTCACACAGCTGGCTGCTGTATGTTGTTAGATGCATGATATTAAAATGAAGCTAAGCTCTTCTTTAGTGATTTCCTTTTATCTTGCTGCTGCTGCTGCTTGCACATGACCTTGTGGAAGATTAGTGGGAGCAACAAAATGAAAGCTGACCTCATATCACTCACAGCATTTGCGGACAATTTGTTAATTTAATGGTTCACCAAAAAAAGTAGATTAAAAGTAGTCAGTTAGCCAAGACATGTAGGGCCCTATATTTCATCAGTCCAGAGGGCTAGTTATTTATAATCAGATTGTAGGTGTTTTTGTTCTTTCATATAAGGTTCGGAAACCCCTGATGTAAGGTGAGGTTAAGCGTCTAAGAAAAAAATCACAAGCTCTTAAAATATGCTAATACTCAAACCCTTAAAAGATCTCTTATATGGAAGTGGGTGTGTGTTGAAGTTTATGATGTCAAATATCACAATGAGCTGTGCTTTGCTTGGTGTTCCTAGGGTATGTAGATTTTTATCTATCTATCTATCTATCTATCTATCTATCTATCTATCTATCTATCTATCTATCTATCTATCTATCTATCTATCGAAAATGATACATAAAAATAACATAAAAAACTGCATCTTTCTTTTTTTTTTTGGCCATATAAACAAATGGGCATAATTTCACACAATCTACCCGTGACCCAGGGATTTTTTTTCCAGTGACAATGTTTTGTATGTATCTTTTTTATATATATACATTTAGTTGGTTTGTTGGTTTAAAAACAGAAGTTACTGAAAATCAAGACACTCTGTACTGCACACACCTAAAGCCTTTAAAAATAAGTTAAAACACATAAATACTGTTGCACTTAAAAATTACTTTTATTATGATGTGGTGACTACAGTGAGTGTGTGTATTACAAAGCCTCTAAAGTTGAGTTGACAGCTGACTTTTAGCACAAGGTCACTTACACAGTCCTCATTATTACCTCTGAATAATGTAGCCCAGTGTGTGTGACTCAGTGTGTGACTATGTGTGTGTCACTATGTGTTTGATTTTTACTTCAGAGCTGGTTTATAAGGCCTGCAAGATATACATCATACATCATACATAGGGCTGTCACAATTACTCACTTAAAAGCTAAAAGATTGAAATGTGTGTTCTCAATCTCGGCTTAGTGATTAGTCCTCAGCTGAAATGATGAACATGTTATCCTGGGGTCATTATTCAACCGTGTTCAGCAGTCTGAGTATTCTCTGCAAGGGAAAGCAGTTAGCTCTTAAATCGAAAGAGTATTCAGATGAGCAGATGGGAGATGAGGAATTCTGCTTACTTAGCTGCTAATTTTTCCTGTTAACGTAGCTGGTATACTGAACACAAAGCTCAGTTTTTGTTATGCCATGAGTGAAATATCATTATGAATATTATAAATAATAATCCTAATGTTATAAATAACATTATAATTTAATCACACCTACTAAAGGTTTTTTCATAGTAAAAATGTGACACTCTACAAAAAATTACTTGACTAATCTTCAAACTGTGAATTGATTACCAGTATAATTGATAGTGACAACCCTTATATGTTAACTATCAGCCATTGTTGTACTCATGTCGTAGAAGGCTGAAATATGCAAATGAGTCACAATCCAGTTGTGCCAGGTGTACATAAATGTTTGTTAGGCACAAGGTTTAAATGGTGCAATTAAAGAGTGGAACCGTCAACCTCAAAACTGAAGATATTAATAAATGATTTTATTTTTTACATTAAAAGGTGTTGTGGCTGAATCAAGGCATAATGTGTCCTTATGTATGTTCTCATATGCACTTCAGAGAGAAGAAATAGTGCCATCTTCACGGCTTGTGTCTCCACTATGGATTTTACCATTATTTAAAAAAGTCACCTTAACAGGCATGTACCACTGTTCTTGCATGTTGGCAGTGAAATTCAGTCAATATGTGCCTCATAGAAGAACTGGCGTTAGTGAAAAGTCCATCAAGGCATTCAGTGTAACTATAATGGTAGTGGCATTTCTGTTTGGGACCACTGTGTGAACCTTCTGGTGTACTGAATGAAGGTTAATTTTTCTAGCGATGTGTTTTTGTCAAACTTCAGGCTTTGTGCATGGGCTTCAAATACAAATATTAATTGCATGCTTTTTTTCTAATAAAATCTGCTTCTTTCACTACTGTTCTTAACAACACACCACAAGAGCGTTCCCAATTTAATCATGCTCAAAGTACAGGTTAGGCCCGTGATATGGTCCTCTGTTTTTTTACTTTCAATGTTGGCCATTTCCCTGTCTGTTTCGTGTAGTCAGGCGTATGTGTGTGTTCCATGTTTAGTGTATTTATACCCCTGTGTTTGCTTTTGTCTTTGGCTGGTCTCTGTTGTAAGCAATGACTGTTGTTGGTGTCATCGGCACTATGGATGTCTCTGTCATGCTTGGTTCCCAACTGTGTAAGTCCTGGACTTGTTTCTGTCTAGTTAACTTACATGCGTATTTTTGTTAAATAAACCTTTTCATCCATCCAACTCACATCTACTTCCTAACCCAAACCTGACACAAAGACAGTCACTATCCTTTTGAACTGCCATTAACACAAGCTTTTTGGACAGCTAAACACGCTTGGAGGACAGCACTAACTGCCAATTTGGCTACGTCATCTAACACACACTCGCACTGGCTACCTGAGTGACTGGGGAAGAGGGAGGTACATTACACCAGTCAGTGACTGAGACAAATCTTGCTCTCTTGGACTTCTAGCCATGGATGGCTGTGGCATTGCCCGGAATCAAATTCACAGTCTTTATTGCTCTAGGCTCGGGGGAAATATTACCCTGGGCTGCAAATTTGGTTTGACTGCAGTCAGTGGAATGATGCTTCTGGCAGTAACTGACTTTTCTTTTGTAGTTCCACTTAAATAATGTTTTTATGACGACTATCTGCCACCAGTTTTAATGCTCTAAATTTAGCATTAACTGACTAAAATCATGCCAGCCACACTTACGGTACCTCCGTCCATTTCCCTTACTAACTAATGCATGTGCATGAGGGAGAGACATTAATTCTGTGGCTTTCCTTGCCCATGGCCTAATAACTGCAAATTTAGGCTAACCTCGTACATAACAAACGGGCAGAATGCATCAGATTTGGGAGCCAAGGCATTTGAATCAAGGCATGGAATTAGGAAAAAATAATTTTGGTCAAATATTATGAGTGGTTATCAATTAACAGGCCAATCATCAAGGCTTCACCTGCTTTTTTATATAATATTGGTGAAATTGTCCATTGCTGCAGTGATAACTTGCTTCCTTTGGAAACAGTAAATTGTTAAGTAAAAACTTCTTTTTTGGCAAAAAATCTAAAATGTTTCAGTATTATTTAGCCCTGGTGCATGAGGAAAAAGGGAAAAATGCTTTTAAGTACCTTAACAGCCAAAGTAGCATTTGATTCTTGAAATGATGTAACATGTTTTGAAACATCAGCGTAAAAAGGTCAACTGTAACACCAGGATTAAGAGAGAGAAGAGGAGAAGAAAAGAAGGGAGGGTGGGAGAGTAGGGGTGGAGGAGTGGAATAGAGAGAGAGGGGAAGACTAAAGAGAACAAAGCGTGAATAGATGAAAATTGTCTACGTTCACATAGGAGGAGTTCAGATGGAGCCTCCAGGGGTTTGCTGGAGCATAAGGACATGCAGACACACACTCATGCACACACACATAAACACACACACACACACACACACACACACACACACACACACACATTATCACAAATGCTGAATGTCAGGGCTTAGCAAAAGCGGAACTGCAACAGACATATTCCCACACTCCGCTGCACATGGCACAATGTTTTGCTGTAGGACGTATACACACACGCTCAGGCAAAAAAGTAAAGCAGTAGATATTTCTCAGCAAATGTAACATTTAATCTCAATCTCATGTTACTTTATTATTTTACACATATATAATCAATATATACTGTATATCAGCACTTTTCCCTCGCTTAACATGAACAAAAATGTTTAAGACATATCAACCCCACACAGCTGACAGTCATACACCAACTGTACCTATGGTTAAGAGCAGACTTTTGCATAGATTGTAGGTCTGCCTTCAGTGTGCACTTTTTTATTACAGAGCCATCATCTAGAATAATGATGCATTGCTTCAAAAAATATAGGTGCTTTTCATGGCATTCTTCTTCAACACTGCAAAAAAAGGTTTTATCCTGGCAAGGGACAACTTAAATATAGTTGACATGTCTAATAAATCTGAACATGAGATTTATGTGTGAGTTTCACTCATCTAAATATAGCATTTTCGTCTTCAGCTAATTCTAAACTGAAAAGAAATACCAGATTTCAGATTTTAGATTACATTTCACGCTGAAGCCTGATTGGTTGGATTCTACCTTTCACTGCCCTTAAGTAAAAAATGTTGTGATGGGAGAACTGGTAAATGCTGTGAAATGCTTTACAGGCTGGCTGAAAAAATAAACACATACACACTCGACACTATCACAGTTTCATGCCTAATGTAATCAAAAGGGCTCTAGTTATTTGGTGGAAGGAATGTGGTACACCATTTGGGGCTTCTTTACTTTTTTACTTTATTTTGTAGGCTGGTTTTATAAAAACAACAGAACACAGGATGTTATGGCTGTACGGTCCTGACTGTGATAATCTATGGCAATAACTGATCACAGCCATGATGTTATTCATAATGATGCACTCTATCTTGTGTTCTGTTGCTTAAATGACAGTAAAGGCCACTTGACTTGGCTTGACTTGACTTGACTTGACTTGACTTGACTTGACTTAACTTGACTTGGCTTTGCTTGACTTGGTTTTGCTTGACTTGGCTTGGCTTGGTTTGACAATGTTTTTTTAACTGTTTTGAGTAAAATTGGCATGTGTTTGTGTAAATAGAAATTTGTGTTTTCTTGCACAGTAAAAATCATGCTGTCTTTGCGTTGCTGAGGTCTGAATTAGATTTTAGATTTTGCGACCCTCTATTAGATATATCAACCAGATTTAAGATGATTTGACTTGCCAAGATACCATTACAGTGTTACTGAGGTTTCAGTGCCATTCATTTAGCACTAAAATTGTATTGAGATACTGAATATTCCACAATGAATGTGATGCTGTGCGCAATCCACAGAGGACTGAGTGCCAGGGTAGAGGCAAACTGACCACACATACTCACACACACACACACGCAGTGGTAATGAATTTGCACTGGCAGAACTAACACAACCCGACAACCTGATGACATCACACTCCCAGGGCAACAGGAGCGTGTGTGCGCTCGTGTGTGACAGGAAATCTCTGATTTGAGCAGCCTTGCTTACAGGCTGTTTGGCCCTTACATTATTACTCAAAGCATCATATCTGATGTGGTTTTGAACACGCGTGTATGTGTGTGTGTATTTGGTGCTTGGTTGTTCTCTATCCTGTTATGTAAGGTGGATATATTCAGACATCCTGACAGAACAACCTTGTGTCCTTCACACCCTTATTCACAGTGTGTGTGTGTATATGTGTGTGTGCATATGTGTGTGTATGCATGAGAGTGTGAGGTAGCTTCTAACACTCATTTCCTAAATTTTAACACTTTATGAATCCTCTGTGCAAATCCTACAGTGTTCAAAGGGTCCAGATTCCTTCTGATTTCTACAAATTCACCAAGTAGTATGAGTGCACCGGTAGAAATGTCAAAGCACACAAAATGCAAATACCCAGAATATGGTTTGACTGTAATCAACCTGAAACATAATCATGGGGCAGATTTCACACACGCACACAAAAACACAAAACTAGGACATACATACGGTAGCAGCTGCCTACTTGATCAGTCAAACCCTGATAGGCCAGTAAACACACAGTCCAGCCAACCAACCAACCCCTAAACACAAATTGAAAAGCACTACACAAGTCAGTATGTACATATTGCTGTTAAATGTGCTTGCATTAGACTAGGGGTGTCCAGTCTTATCTACAAAGAGCCAGTGCAGGAGAGTCATTCTACCAACATAGGACAATTTGCATGCCTTACATTAGGCCACATAAATCTGTGTGTATTTTTAAGAGCTTTTTCAAGATTATAAATGTTAAATGTTTTGTCAAGACAAAAACATGCATTTGCATATGCATTAGAGATCATTTTCATGATCTCAGCCATTGTTTTTAGTTATCGACGATTTGTCCCCCAGGTCCATTATCACAACTTCTGATGGAAAAAAAAACCTGAATAATTCTAAAACGTGTTAACACCTTTAAGTACTATTAATACACTGTATAGCACTGTTTTGCTGTGAAAATATCGCTCTTAAACTGTGAACAATAGCCCTTAATGAATTTCGCAAAATAGCAGAACTTGCGCCCTCTTTACCCTTTAAATGTGTCCGTGTTTGTAATATAATCACAATCATAACAAGGGTTGGAAAATGCCACAGACTATTAAACTATAACAATATTTGAGCCACAATTGGATTTTAATGTCTGAGTTTGTTGTTTGTATTTATTGAGGTCCACATATAATAATTCAGTTTTACATGACATATGTTTAACATCTTTTAACCCTTAGAATTAAACAGACTTTTTTTTTATTACTTAAGACTTATATATCAGTTACCTCTTTTGATTGGCCTTATTCAAGAAAAAACTGTTAAATGAGTTTCCATATATAACATGGGCCTACCGCTCATTTTGGGGGAAATAATTAATGCTTTTTTTAAAATCAGTATTTTAGTTGCAATTTACATGTTTATCTTTAAATTCATCTGTTTTTCACCCAAAAAGTCTTGATATGTGATTTTATTATTATTATTATTAGTAGTAGTAGTAGTAGTAGTAGCAGTAGTAGTAGTAGTAGTATTAAACTCGCCAATTAAAATTCAAAACTGTAAAATATCAGATACAGCAATAATTGCACTCCTTCATTATGATTATGGTATAAAAATGATTCATTGTTCTGCCCCACACTGACCAATTTTAGATAAGACCGAACACCCCTGCATTACACAAACAGATAATTATTCTCTGAGTCATTAGTTACACAATTAAAACTTTCTGATATGTATCTATGTATGCATGTCATCTTTGGCCTAATCGTATCTCTGGAAGTCATGTACTGAGCAACTGTACTGCATTATAGAACAAGTCTCTTCCCTTGTATAAAATGTTCAGAAAGAGGGACAGAGAAAAGAGAAGAGTGTGTCCAATCGTTCGTCCTTCTGAGAAGGTGTAGCAAGAGATTTGACAAGAGTTAGATTGGTTCAATCCACAACCATTGATCCACATGTGTGTCCTTGGGTCTGTTTGTATGGGTGTGGGTGTGTGTTATTGTGTGTGTGTGTACTCCAGAGTGTTTCAACTGAATCTTTGCCACATCTGTACATTATGGTCGACTACCTGATCATTTCAAAGCTGTTCCCTGTACTTAAAACAGGACAGAAAACTGTCTGACTCAAAACGCCCTTATAATAGGGCCCAATGGGCAGTTGCAGAATTCATTTTGCAAACGTGAAGTATATGACTATACAGTGTGACTCTAAAACTACAACTTCCAAAACTGTTGGTAGAGTCTACAAATACAGATGGATGATAAGACCCATGAAAGCAAATGTCCTGCCAAAGCTGTTCTGAATTTGTAAACAGCAACAAAGTACAAGTAGTTAATGTTCTGTGCTGAGTTCTGCAGGCAAATACCGTGCCCACTAACAACCGCCTGTGGTGCAATATACATTTTAACACATCCTCACGTTTCAGACATCCAACAAAACGCCTTCGGCTCTCGGAAGAATACTGTCATCTGCAGTCAGGCTAAGCTAAGCGGCTAGAGAGACCACAGCATTGGCACTAAAATTCTTGTGACAATCTGAGTTCAATTCTTTATTACAGGATAAATTATGGGTTCAAGATTATATTAAAGATGACAGTATTCTACAAGCACCACTTTTACTGAACTTCACATTTATTAGGCTCTTTTATTTGACAAAGATTCTCTGTCACTGTGCTTCAGTTCAGAGTTAGGGTATGTCTAAAAATTACCATAGGAAAAGCATAAAAATAGTATCTCTGAATCAAATCTGCTAATGCTTCTGGACACATCGTCAGTGATCATAAACAGCGATAATAATAATAATGATGACACGTCATATTTTGGTAAGGTTAAGCAGACAGGGGAACAAATACTCATTGCAATAAACATGTGGAAAATTATTGGGTGACACAATTAAACCAGGCCTTCTCTCCCACATATTCTGGTTTAATCATTTACCACAGTTATTTTCCACACTGTTATGCAAATCAGGATTCTATTACATGCACAAGCCGACTTTAAGGTTTTCTGGTATTTGTGCATCATGAAGCTGAAGCTAATGAAAACTCCAACCAGATCACTACTGTACATGTAAGGTGCCACAACAGACTGTTTTCACAAACTATACACATTTATAGCTTAATGTACAATGTGTTCTACAAAAATATATGCATCTATAACAGCAGAATTCAGCCACTACCGATTGCTTTTTGTTTAAGTGTGTTTAGAGCCAGTTTTCTGCACAGGGAAACAAGCAGAACCTACTGTTCAAGGTAACTGACCTTATGCTATTGATGCAGCACATAGAGATGAAGTGTGAAAAACGCAGGTGTTCCTGTAAAATGCTTGGTTTTTCAGTGTCTGTTGTCTATGATGTCTATGTAACATCCCTGGTGCAGATATGGGCAATATTGCATCTCCCTTGCTTCTTCTCACGCTATGGCATTCTCCAGTGGCTCCTTCTCCTCTTCTTTGTCTGCTTTCTCCCTCTCCGTCCCTCCTCCTCCAGCCTCCTTCTCCCGTTTCTTCAGCTCGCGCTGATATTTGGCCATGATGGCAGCATAGGCGCACCCATAGACAGCAGCAGCCAGCATCATCAGACACACAATGCCGCACACCACTCCAGTGATGACTACTGTAGCTATGGCATGCCGCAGGTTGACTGGCCGAGGCTTCTGTTTGGCCTCGCACTCCGGTGGGGGTCCGAATTCGACCCCGTAAGGAGGAGCCTCTGGGCTAGGGTGGAGGTGACCACGGACTAGCCGGTGCTGATTGTCCAGGTGGTGGATGTTGGCAAACAGGTAGCTGTAGCTGGTGGTCATGCAGGCATGGAAGAGCTCATATGGAACCTGTCGCAGGTCACGCTCTCGCATGGCGTGGGGCTGGGCACACACGACCTCATCCACCACTCCACCTGAGGAAGACAAAGAGAACGATTCAGAAGACGGATGGAAAGAGCTTGCATATTACGAGGAATGCAATAACAGAGGAATAGAGGAATAGAAAAAGATTAATTGGTGCAAGAAGGAGACTATGCAAAAAGTTTTGTTGGTTTTCTGAGTGTAAATTAATACATGTCTTCTACAGGGAACACAATTTAAGACCTTTTCTATACATTTTTTGTGCACAATTTGTATATATTTGCTGAGTTTAACGTAGAAAAATGTGCACATTTAATGTTTTTTTATCCCCAAATATGTTACATGCAGCATATACAGGTACATGCCTATTGTGCAGAAAACATGTACTCTGTTCATCATAAGAACTTCACTTATAAAGTCAACAAAACATTTTATTTGACCAGGTTTGCACACAATCATAAGACTGAAGTTCTTTCAGTGCATCTCTATTTGTTTTGTTGCCTGTTCTGCATTTGTTGCCTATTTTTGTAGGTACACCTACAGTAATTTGCTGTAGTCCATCTGTCACTGCACAATTTTTCACTCACTGTCTGCCTTTCCATCAATGAAAAGAGATCATCATAGGACCATGGCTGACCAGATATTACTATACTGTTACAATCTAGATATTATTATACAGACCATTTTCAGCAAAGCAAGCTAACAGCAAGTGTTGTGTTGAGCTAGTAGTAACATAAACAATATTTGCATTTGAATATGAGTAACACTTTACTGTAGGGTACCATTCAAAAGGTTACACAATATAGTAACTGACATTAACCTACATAGACATTTATAAAGGTTTATTTCAACAAGCGTCACTTGTCATTTCACTTTCTGGGGTGAAACTAATTGAGAAATGTCTTATTGACGAGTGCTTCTTGTTGGAATAAATCTTTATAAATGTTAACGTTGGTCAATGGTTTTTGCATTTGTTTCCCAGTGGATGTGTTCATATTGATATAAGCATCATTTCAATTTCAGTCATCAAGCTGCCCATAGTTCAGAAGTTAGACCTAGTCCACACGGGCATTCAAATTGGATAAATGAATGCCCTCTGAGCGACGTAGGGGTTTTTGTAGTAGAGGTTGATTAACCTCAGTTTGACATAACATTTGTGGGTGTTTGCCTCTGTTTAATGCAGCCCAGACTGTAATTCTGTGTGTTTACCTGTTGGGGCAGTAATCATGCAGTGCAGAGTGCCTGTGAGTTTTAAGCTTCAATCTTTATTGAATTGCTGAAATATGGATCAGTTGGACCTCCTTATGTTAAAGTCCTCCTGATATGGCAAAAATATTGTCGCAGCTACTGAGTTCACTGGGTTTACTGGGAAGACATTTTCTTTGTGCTTATCAGGATTTTGGCAGAAAATGACATCTAGAAAAGCTACATGCAATGTCTTTTTGATGCCATCTGAATGCACAGATGCAGGTCCTTAAAGCCTGTGTGGATTCGCTCCAATAAACAGAAAAACCATTGCTGTTCGATCCACACTCACCTTACACCACAAACATCAGAAAAATGCTTGATTCAGATGTCCAGGGTGGGCCTTTGGATGGCCTTACTCTCTAAAAGGCCTGAACTTTGCCATTAGGTAAAAAGCAGCATTAAACAAGCATTCTGGGAAGGCCTGTTAGCAGTGTTAATCTGTTCAGTGGAAATACTGATAAATCCTTGCTAACTAAGGGTTTTTAATTCTGTGCTTTCAACAAATGCACACATGCATCAAATCATTGTTTTCTGAGTTACTATAATATCTCTACCCCAGTTTGTGTTAAGTAGTTTCCAAATCTGTGCCCTCTCAGCTTTCAATTGCATGTTATCATGACATTGCCCTGCCAGAGAAAACAGGCTAAGAACCGACCTTGACACACACGTCATCTGTCTTTCACCATGCATTATTGGTATATTCATGTGGCTGCCTCTATTTTGTTTGAAAACAACCAATCAACACTCTCTAAAAATCTAAAAAGGACCTACACATCACATTGTAAAACTTGTTGGTTTTCACATCAATGACATGAAATGGTGAAGGAATTTGCAGCTGCAAATGTTGGTGCAAGTTGAGTGACAACATTTCTGTTCAACAAACAATATTAAACAGTTTTATTTTAGACATTTATTACATGTTTATCAGCTATTTAGTCATAAATCCTTCTACTTTTATACACCTAACACTCTGGTAAACCCATTTCAAACATCAAAACAGTGTATTCACATAAGTAAAAGTATGTTTTGACATGACATTGTAAGAATTCCTAAAATCTGATTTGAAATTTTCTTCTTTCAAGTTCTTAGTTCCAAGAATGTTAATTATATAACAAGACTAACAGTATGATCTTTGGTGATATTAAAATGATTTTCAAAGATTATTAAAGATGACTTAATGTAAAGAAACAAAGAATAACTTTATAAACACAAGGTTATTGTTAAAGTAGATGGCACGCACACTTGTCACTGCCTGAAACTTTTTTTAAAAATTTATTTTACTTTATTTTACATCTACTGCTGCAGCCTGTACAGCAAGCAGAAAAAAATCCTATGCAGTTAAACTAGCTCATCTATCTTACACATGAGAAAATGCAGAAGCTGGGACAGAAGCTCAGCATAGCAAAACTACATGGCTAAAACTGCTTAAGACACTCAAAACAGCATTTGGAATACATACTTTATAATACTATTATTACTATTAGAAAATAATTATGACTATGTCAACAATATTTAGTGCTACTATGTGCACTGATTTTATTTAACAGCATAAATGAAGAATTAAAAAAGAGCTTGGCATGTTTGTATTGTCTGCTACTACTGTGTAAATAGTTTCTTCAGTCATGTGGGCAGTGGTGGCCTAGTGGTTAGGACACTGCCTTTGTGACCTGAAGGTCACAGGTTAGAGTCCCGGCCCGGGCACTACTGAGGTACCCTTAAGCAAGGTACCATCCCACTACACTGCTCCCTGGGCGCTGTTGGTAGCCGCCCACTGCTCCACGTGTGCATGTTTGATGGGTAAAAATGCAGAGGTCACATTTCGTTGTGGCACTTAAGTGTGTTCACAATGACAAAGAGTCACTTTCACATTTGTCCATTTGCTCTGTTTTTTAAAACATAATCAACATGGTAAATCAACTGATTTGAAATAACCTTGGTGAAATTTTAATATTATGATGCATTGAATCATTTCCTAAAGGACTGAAACTGAACCATTATATGGTAAATATACACCCATAGATTGAGGCAAAAATAGCAGTAGAGCAAGCATCACTTGTTAGGGAAAGTGCCCCTAGTGTGGTCACCATTATAATACAATTAAATGCAAGATTCCGTTATTTTGAACTGACACAGCTGGATGAAGAAGTTTCTATAGCCTACTTACTTTCCTCTATAGATTTTGAAGGAGTCCATGAACACTTAGTCTCTCAAAGGTCAAGGTTAAAGAGCCTTTCAGTTCTGACAAACACTACGTTGTAAACTGCATGTGAGCATGTGTTTAAGTGTGAGTATGTCTGTGAGTGTGGCCACAATGGAACCAGCTGTTCCATACCTTCCTCTTTACTCATTTGATAAAGATAATAGTCACATTACTGTTTATTTCAGTCCCTGTAATTAGAGAGCATGTTAAGCTCCAGAGCGTACATGGCAGCCAGATACACTGCCAGTGGCCAGACTGGCTATCACTCTTCAGTGGTTGACCAGTCTCCACATAAAAGACATGTTTCTTTAATCCTAACCAACCAAGCACCTCACACATAATCCTTTCTAAGACTTTGGTGATGGCAGCTTTAGCCAGTCTAAATGTGTTGCCACATGAGGTTCAACATATGTTGGCCATTCTAGAGCCTATGAGTGTGTAAAAAAAAAGAGGTGCCAGTCAGTTCTTTGAACAATGCCATTGAATGGGGTCATCAATCCTATCCCAGAAACTCACCTTATTTCACCTGCTTAAACAGCTCCAAACAGCTGGTAAAATATATGATATGAGCTCCTACCTGGTTGGAATGAAGAAGTGAAGTGAAGGTAACTATTTGTCATTGTGAACACTTAAGCACCACAACGAAATGTTGCATTATATTTAACCCATCACACATGCACACATGGAGCAGTGGGCAGCTATCAACAGTGTCCGGGGAGCAGTGTAATGGGACGGTACCTTGCTCAAGGGTACCTCAGTAGTGTTCTAATGTCCTAACCACTAGGTCACCACTGCCTAAGCTTGGTGACCCCTGCTATAGAAAAAACATATTCCCTAATGCACCATTTTTGTAAATGAGCTGTGTTAGGGTATAGAACTCTGTATAGTTCTGTATAGTATAGTATGTATAGACAGCCTTCATATACCAGTTGCAGGGTTTTCCAAGAAGAGGTTCTAACTGAAAAGATTCTTCCATTATACCATCCATTGAAATGTTTTTATGTAGACTGAAAATGGCTCTTCTGTGGCATTACATAACGAAACATTTCTCTCACATTTATATGAGATTTATATTTGCTGTGAGTTTATTTGATATAATAGAGTGCACTGAATGCCAGAAATGGCCACTTTTTTGTGTTAAGCATTCAGTGCTGTTTTTATAATATTTCAATAAGTAATCAATGCTTTACAAGGTTTGAAAAGAATTATGTTGAGAGTGCTCAAAGCAAATATCAATGCACAAGCATCAGTTTTGTCTCTAGAACTAAGATCAATTATTCACTCATCTTTGGCTGCTCTATTGAAAGTTAGCAACAGCTAAAAGAAAATCAGGAATGCTGTTTTTATCAATTGTGCCACAAAGCTCTGGGACACACTTCCTATTGATAATTAGGGAAAATTAGTCCCTAAATATTTTTGAAACGAAGCTTAAAACATATCTCTTCACTTTAGCTAGGCAGTTGAATAAATGTATTAATTGATTTATTATTTGTATTGTGTTTTAAGCTTCTCCCATTTATTTTACTTTTATTTCTATTTTATGTCTTCAATGCTTACTTTTACTTTTTCTCATTATTTTAATTGTGTTATATATTTATCTTCAAGCACTTTAAGATGCGTCTTTTAATTTTGCTCTGTATTTACCATTTTTGTTATTCAGTTTATGCACTTTTATGCATATTTTTGTTTATCAGCTTTATGATTTATTTTATACCTTGCTTTATTTAACTTTTCTTATTGTTTAATTTTGCAGTCTGTTCAGTCAGCACTCTGAACTCCAATTCTTGTAAGAAATGTGCTATACAAATAATGTTTGTTATTATTAGTAGTAGTATGTACTCTGGCGCTTTAACACTCTTTGATGTTATGCTACAATAAGTGTGGACCTGATTAAATACCAGATAAGTGTCTAAGCTGTTAGCAGTCACATATTAAAGGATTGGTTGTCAGTGCCCTTTACTCAGTTCTTGAGTAGGTCCTGCATATAGCACATCCACCTTCTGTGTTTCTTTCAGTATTAATGATGTAAAGTTAAAACAGTTTAGTAAATCAATGTGCAGTAATTTAACATGAAACTCTCTCCTACAGGTTCTGCAAATTAAACACTAAGTCATGTCCATTTATAAAACAAACTACAACTTTCATTTTTCTCATAAATAAAGGTGATTAATATTAAAATGACTTCCTCCTTCTCTGACCAAGGATTATTTCCTTAGCCATACATTCAGTTGCAGTGGTGTTCTTCAACATCATTTGTAGTAATACTGATTTGCTGCAATCTGACAGACTGGAATGTAAAAAAAAATATGGGCGCAGCTTCTTCTGTTACTGCTGTGGTATTAATTGATGTGCATCTATAAATGATCACGTTGCTAGTTAACTGACTACACGCAGCTTACACGTGATGAATTCAGCGTCCGTTTGCTGGAAGCATCCGCAGATATTCATGTAGACATGTCATGTCGAACTGATTTTCTCAAATGTTACAAGCATGTTAGGTAATCTTTCTTGCAAGATTACTGTGAACTAGATGTAGAATCACTTTGGGCCACCAACATGTCCTGGTGGAAGACCCCTCATACTGGCAAAAGGAAAGTATGTTTAGTATTTTTATCATTAGTATAATTAGTATTATAAGTAATATTAAGCAATTTTTCCTGTAGGAAAATGTGGTGCCCTATAACTATCTGGAGTTGATTAAGATTACAGTTTGAAATATTTGTCCTCATGTTGGGGCTCTCACAGCACATCCCTTACTTTGATCTTACTCTCCTTTGCCCCTGCTTTATTTTCGCACCATACATTATTCTTCTTCACTAAACCTTAAACCAGTCTTTAACCCTTCATTCAAGAGTCACACCTGTGCATTAATTTATTTCTTTTTTCATAATAACTACAGCTATCCTGCAAAGTTTTATTTCGGGCAGTGACGAGCTAATTCTGGTCATTTTCTGAGAGAATTTTTGTCCATCAGTTCCAGACACAAAAATTGATGTCTGGTCGGGTTTGTTGGGCGGGCAGCAGAAGTAAACTTGTAATTCAGCATTGGTCCCCACCCCATCCCCCCACCCCCGTCTCTGCTAATCATGAAGACCTTAGAGTTGTTTATAGATTATCTCTGCAGTGAAGCCTTTTGCTGCTAGTTCATTAATTTGCTGTACGCATTGCTACTGATTGGGATGTACACATTTGAGTCATTTCAGGACCCACACTAATATGAGATAGCATTGAAGCATCAAGGCAGAATATCAGATCTGACAAAAACATTGCAACTGAGCAATAAGACTAGTAATGTAAACGTAACCTTGAAGTCAAGCACATTGAAAATTCATCAGCTTTGTGTAGAAGAAGCAGCTGTTAACAATAATGATATTGTCCAGTAGAACACACCACATATGGCCTTATATATGCCCTTACAAAACTGATTGCTTTAAATTGCTACCTATAGGGTCTAACCAATATTATATTGTTACCAGTGCAATACAGATTTTCTGATAATATTCTCTAATGCAATTACATATGGCAAAAAAAAGACTCTGAGCTTCAAATGGTGTTTTAACTACTCATATGATTCCTTTGTCAACTGCAAGTGGTCACATATAATTGTCAGTTCTCAAATGTGAAATGACTTAAAATTAAATTAACAGGAGATGTTTTCTATTAATTATCTGTTACTTTTAAGAGCTGTCTTCACATAAAGGTTATATTATTATATTATAATGTTACTGTTGTTTCAAATATTGTTGCAATAACCATATTAGCATTTTGTCACAATTCAGCCTGTATAACTAAAATAAAGGTGAACAATTGGTTACTGCAATTGGTAACCTTTTTGTTAAGGCTGGCACAAGAAAATGAAACCATTACAATTCTCACCAGATAGTGTTTCATTTTATATTAGGGCAATATTTTTATTTCAAGATTAAACAAGATTTGTCAGCCTTTTTGATTATATGTTAAATCTACAGTACGTAACCTTGATACTGTTCAGTTTTTTTTCTAACAATATATCACTCTACAACAACTGTATAGCACCAATATATTTCCTTTCCTACCTTTAAAAGTGAACGTCTCCAGCCATAGCTTTAGTCCTATCATCTGACAATCGCATTTCCACGAGTTCCCCCTTAGGTGCATCACTTCCAAGTTCCCAAGGGCCTCCAGGTGTGTGCGGTCCAGCTTGGTCAGCCTATTGTCGTGCAATGATAGATGGGTAAGATGATGGAAGCTATCAGCTAACGCTCCAGGTAGCCCTCCTATGCTGTTGTAAGAAAGGTCCAAATGGGTTAGGTTTCGTATAGAGCCCAAAAAACGTCGATCCACCTCCCGAATGGAGTTGTTGGCCAGACTGAGGCTTCTCAAACCCCTGAGCCCCAGGAGGGCACTAGGGGAGAGCATAGTAATGGTGTTGTTGGCCAGGTCCAGAACCCGGAGTTGTGGTGTTTCCCGAAAAGCCATAGAGCCAAGGCCTCGTATACGGTTGTCCTGAAGATATAGTTCCTGAGTTTCTGGGTGTAGCTTATGTGGAATGTCATATAAGCCCCGCCCTCGGCAGTCCACCACCTTGGCATAACTATCACACGAGCACTCCTTGGGGCACGGGGACACTGCCTGGACCAGAAGCAGTGTGAACAATGCAAACACCACCCCTCCTGAGGATGAAGATGCAGACATGCAGTTACCATTTTGTCCTGTAATACAAATGCATCATTTTACATTTATCAAAAAAGACATCCACAGTTAGAGCTACCTTCCCTATCATTTGTCATTTTTAACTATGCACTGAAACAAGGCTACCTGACATGGACAGATTGCTTTATTGAGATTATAGTGATACGCTTTGGGATTGCTATAGCCAGTATTGGCAGCATTATTTTGAAAATCATATTCCTTGGATCAGAAATAAGATTGCTCATTATAGTCACAACATACAATTTATGTGGTCAAATTTATTAATGATCTTATCACAAGAAGCTTGTGAAATCAGAATTGTTCCCAGCTGTGGAGACAGGAAACTCAAATTCTCTAGATAATTTTTTTGCCTTTTTAAATCTCCTCTGTGCATATTAAGTGCTACTATGATCCCCCCTCCATTCACTCAACAGACTCCAAATACAGAACCTTTTTGCTGTCGCTTACCTTCTTGTACAAAAGTAAAATTCTTGCACAAAATAAAATTTACCGCTTTTAAAGGTTCTACTCTTGAGATGCAACCAAAGCAGATTAAATTCACAAAACAAAATTAAAATTTACTAAGAAGAAATATAATAATGCAATTTTTTTTTGGGGGGGGGCTCAATCCCCAATGGTGCTATAGCCACCCATAGTCCAAGAGAACACAATTGGCCTCGCTGTCTGGATGGGAAGGATGACCCTTTGCTACATGTTATTAATACTCTGATGACTGAGACTGTGTTTTAAAGTAATAATGACAAAAAGTTTTAGTCTAAAATGCATTTTGATGTATTTTTTAAATCAATTTCTTGCATTCTAGAAAATGTAAGCACTATTTTACTATTATCTACAGTACATACAATAAGACACATGGTGGTTCACTGGTCATAATAGATACATGTTTTTGAATGAGCATCGACACAACCATTTGAACAATTTTGCCTAGTTTAAGGCTTAATCTGCATTTCCTTCCTGCATGTCTTGTTTACGTTGCTTTGAAAAATGTCCTTCAGTGATTGCTTTTCACACATGCTGTATTTATAGCATGCCATAAGAGTGTACTGCAGGTCAGAGTACACTTGTGCATGCACATCGGAAACGCAAGAACTCCTGAACTTTAAACATACACAGATCAAGTTACTGTAGGATCCTATAACTCTAGAAAGATCTAAGATGTGTGTATTACCTACAGTCATCCTTACTCTCTCACTTGTAAATGGATCTCCTTGGAAAGAGAGGCCAAATATGCAGTAAACTTTAAAGAGGTTACACGTTAATGAACGTTTACTGTTTGGTAAACGCCTTCCGGCTGTACTGTGAATCGATTTTATCCTAATTAAATATGCAAAATATTACACATGCTTTTAAAAATAGTTCATTATCGAATCATCACCCTGGAAGATGAAGAAGAAAGGATTAGAAGATGTAATGTGACCTTCAGGACAGATTAACAAGTCCTAATACACTGCTATAAAATTGCATACACTGTGTCACAACTGTAGGTACTATATATAAAGACATGTAAGCATTTCAGCATGATTGTAAAAATTCCCAAGTGGTATACCCTATAAAGGAGATTCATGCCCTCTAGCTCAGACTGAATCAGAGCTATGACATTTGTTGTATGTGGTCAGAAGCCAAGGGGGATTGGCAACATTTCCAGAGTGGACTTGACAATAAGGGTCATTCTTTTTGTTTGCATTTTGGTCAGTTAGGTGCACAGATTAACATTAACGTGAGTGGTAAATGTCCTTGCTTAAGAAAGCTGTAGGCCTCCAACTATCTCAGCGATCCTAAGGATACTATATACGTTGCTTTTTTTTTTTTTTAAAAAAAAGCATTATTCATAATGTCAGAAAGGCCCTCCCTTAACCTAATTTTTTAAGTTTTTTTTTTTCAATGAAATCTTATGACATTTGTGAAGGTTTATTCACCAAATTCATTTGTTCATGGTAATTTTCTCTTAGAATCAAACAGGCTGTTTTTGTCACTGTGGCTTTAAGTCTAAAATTTAAGAAAAAAGTCACAAATCTTTTCTGATTTGTGACCTTTGCTGTGTTGGTTTTCATGACAGAATGATTCCGTGTAGTTTTCATATGTCAGTTGTATGGGCGGGGAGTGAATAGTACTTTTGCTTTCACAGTGTTTGTTTACACCAATAAACTCATTTTTAAAAGCACAAAATAACAAGAAAATCATGTTTTATGGCTTTTGGGCCATAATTCAAATGGAGATGATACCTACAAAACTCAGCTGTGCTACCTGATCAACACTGTGTGGGTGTTAAAAGGAGAAGACCTCATGATAGCAGAGTTAAAGGTTAGGGTTAAGGTTAATCCTAAGTCTGACACTTGGACGTAGTGAATCAGTGATATCACATTACAGTGCTGCAAAATTCAGTGTTTTAAAACAGTAAGTAATCCAGTTACCTTGGAATTGTGAGCTCATTGAACTGGTTTTGTGTTAAGTTGTATTAACTAACTGTATTAATTAATTTTATTATTAATTGGATCAACTTTGAAGTTCAGTGAACTCAAGCTAAAACACTGAATCTTTATTTACTGTGAGTCACTACAGTCGTTTCAGTCAGTTGTGTCAATAGCCTGAATATATATTTTTTACTGCTTTGCACATAAGTATTTCTCATGTACTTCAGACAAAGTTCAGGAATAACATAAAAAAGGACATGAACAATGGCCGTTCATTATCATCCAGTCATCAGTCATAAATTATACAGATCGAAGAACTCATTGTTATTTGTTAGCCTATTTATTTATTTATTTATTTATTTGGACTTTTACTTTTTTTGTTATATTGTGTTGTGCCATTACAATATTTTTTTTTAAACGTTTTTCTTTGCTTTTATTTTTAGGACCATTTACATCTGTGAGCATACCTTGGCAGATAAGAGGCCACCAACAAATCACAGAAGGCACAAACATAAGAGCATGTGTCATTCATAAGAACATGTGTGTAACAACCAATAATATAATACCTGCCAGTAACGCAATACTTGCCCATGACATAACACATTTGCCATTTTTAATTTGTAATAAGGCCAATAATATAATAACTTGCAAATAATATAATATGTTTTTGACCCAAAAACGTAATAACTTTTTTTCAGTAATGTAATAAGTTATGTAATTACATTATTGGCTGGTTTTTACATTGGCCTAGCATTAAAAAAAATCTATATACTGTCCCTTATTTAGAGCTACTTGTTAGTGATTAGATATTAGTGGTTAAGACTGCAAATAGACAAATATGCCTCAGCTCAGCTCAGTGAGAGACAGAATGTGTGAACCGTTGTGTGTAAGTAGATCTATGCCTAAAACAATTCCTGTTCAGTTTAACCACTGTAGATTTCATTGACAGCTTTTAAAACATGTGACGTTTAGCAACAAAGGCGTTACGTAAAAAACAACTCGCATGATTGCAGTTAGTCATGTCATGGCACATTTATTTTAAGCATCAACTTGGTGTCTCTGTGTTTTGCAAAACAATGCACTACTACAAGTGCACCACAACTAAGAATGCAGCTTTTTCCTCAAAAAAGGAGATGTTTTAAGGATCACTAATCCTGCTTATTTACCAGTTACTCAGTATATACTCATGTAGCATGATAATTTACATACACATGGCACTGACACATCCATCATCCATGCTATACTCTGTTGTAGGTATTTCCCAATCTCCTGTTCCATTTTGGTTCTAGATTAAAATAATCATTACAATGGTTACAGGATGTTCCATGGTGGCCACGTTTTCTCTGGCAGATCTTAGTTTACGCTGCTGATATGCTGCTTAATGCTAAAGTCCTGACGGCACTCTGAGCACTTACCTGTCATGGCTCCTAGACCACTCCTCCCCTCAGCGTGTCCAGGGGTCGTCCTCTGTATGAGTTAGAGCGACGGTGTGTGTGCGTGAGTGTGCGATCAGGATTGGCCCCTGGCTGTGTCTTCTGTGTCTCTGGCCATGGCAGAGACCGTCCCCATCTCTCTTCTCAGCACATAAACAGTGAGCCAGTCTCTTAATAGTGAACTACTATTACTGGAGTAGACCCCCCTCGACCCTCTCTCCCTCTCTTGCTCTCTCTCTCTCTCTGTCTCTCTCTCTCTCCACTCTCTCTGTCTCTCTCCGCTCTCTTTCTTTCCCTCTCTATCCTTTCTCTTGCTCTCCCCCTCTCTCTTTCTCTCTATCTGTCTATTTTTCTATCTATCTGTCTATTCTTCTTGATCTGTCCTCTCCTTCTCAGCTATTCACTTCAGTGTCTTCTTTAATTCTCTACCTCTGCGAACACCCCCTCTTTTCCTCCCTCTCTCTCTCATTCTCTCTCTCACTCTTTCCCTCTCTCCCTCCCTCTTTATAATTCTCTCTCTCTCTCTCTCTCTGTCTCTCTCTCTTAGCCCCTCTGTCTCTCTCCTTCTCTTTATTTTCTCTCCCTCTCTCCTAGTCCTTCCCCGTTCTGTTTCTCTCTCTCTCTCTCTCTCTCTCTCTCTCACTCACTCTCAATCTTCAGTGTTCCTCAACTTAAGCAGTGACATTAA
>JBBPDA010000019.1:6314504-6343740 GCA_037974385.1 Arnoldichthys spilopterus
TTTTTTTTATTTATGTATTTTTTCTTAGTATTTATTAAGGTCTAGTAAAACCAAAAAATCCAGGAAGCTCAGACAGTGAAGCTGTTCAACTAAAATTAACAGAACTGTGAGCTCCTTAAAATCAGAACTTTTAACATCACAAAACACACACCCATCAACCTCGCTCACCCTTTTCTAGCCTGGAGGTGGTCTTATTAGAGGATATCTCTTGCACATAACCTCATCTGTTATACTTACACATTTTCCCCATGTGGGCGCCTTTTCCATCCGCACCTTCACACTATGGGAATAGAATCAGTGTGCAGACCTGCCCTCTCCGCAGGCTCCCCAAACAGGATCTCTCTGCCTTTCTGACTGATGACCATTTCCCATATTAAAGCTTACTGGCTCATTGCTGCCATGACCCAAGGATCATGTGTGTGCAGATGAGTTTTTGTGTTTGCATTACAGAGACATGGAAATTCAAACAACACCTGTCACTGATTAGTACAGGAGCAGATACAGTGGAGAAAAATAATGTGTTTAGCACACGCGTCACTAAATACGTTATAGATATTGTCATAAATGTTTATTTTCTTTCTTTCCCAATTGTATGTCACTAACTGATATTTCTCTCTGCTTCTCTCTGCCCCCCAACTGCATGACTCTCTGTCTCATACTCCCCTCTCTGTCTGTTGGCCTCTCTTCTTTTTTTTGTTCTCTCTTTGGCCTCTATCTCTGTTTCTCTCTGTGTGACTGTGTCTTCCACTCCGTCTCACTGCTTCCCTGCCTGCCTGTCTGTCTGCCTCCCTGCCTGCCTGTCTGTCTGTCTTTCTCTCTCTCTCTCTCTCTCTCTCTCTCTCTCTCTCTATCTCTCTCTCTCTCTTTCTCGGTCTCACCGTTTCTTTTCCCTCTGTTTCCTTCTCTGTGATTCCCTGTTTTCCACTCAATCTGCCTGGCTCTTTCTCTCTTTCTGTCTCTGTTTCTTTAACCTCTGTTTTTTCTCTCTGTGATTCTGTCTGTCTCTATCTATTTGCTTCTTCTCTCTCTTGCTCTCTCTCTCTTGCTCTCTGTTTCTTTCACCTCCATTTCTTTTTTTGTGATTCTCCATCTTCCACTCCATCTATTTGCTTTTTCATCCTCCCTCCCTCTCTCTCTCTCTCTCCCTCCCTCTCTCTCTCGCTCTCTCTTTATCTCTCTTTCTCTGTGATTCGCTGTCTTCCATTTTATCTTCCTGCATGTCTGTCTGTCTGTCTGTCTGTCTGTTTCTCTCTCTCTCTCTCTCTCTCTCTCTTTCTCTCTTTCAGAGTGACTCTATATGACTATCAGGCTGTGTGCAGGATCAACGCAGAGAGCAGTGACAGTTCAAGCAGTCTGTTAGATGTGAGCAGGATGCTGATCTTTCATAATAACGCTTATGAATGCAATAATGTGCTCATAATGCTGCTGTAACATCTGTTTGAATGTGTCATTTCTTTCTCCCTGCATTTACCTCTCTCACTTTTCACTCTCTCACTGCTTTTAATCTCCCTCCCTTTCTTTTATTCTTGCTACTCTCTCTGTCTGTCTCTGTCTCTTTCTGTCTCTCTCTCTCTCTCTCTCTCTCTCTCTCTCGGGTGGTCTGCCCACACAGTGATGAGGGGAAGCCACATCCGTGGTGCGGCAAAAACCTCCACCGCCCTGTGTGTGTGGAATGTGTGCATGCTCATCAGTGTGTTGCACACACCCTTCACTCCTAATCACTTTTCAGTATTTGCTGCCTGTGTCCATGAGGCTGCATACACCCCATGCTGTTCTTGTTGTCATTGTTTACTGTAGTCTGCTTGGTTACTGACCGATAGCTTTACTCTTTCATACAGCCCTACGTCGCTGTCTTTGCAACTGTCAAGTGGCTGCTGACCGAGCTTGTCATGTAAGAAACTGATTGATCATGAGTCTTGTTATGTATTCACTGTGCTTAGCTGAAGATGAGGCTTAGCTGAGGGAATCCCAAATAATCTTGATTAACCTAGTGTCAGTGCTGAGCCTACAACCCCACATTCCCTTGAGTGGACTCATAGGGTCACAGTGTGTAGTGCATATTTTGGTAATGTTGTTGCTGCTTTTGCTGTTGATGTTGTTTTTTACTTCTGTCATTAATCATAATGCAAAAACTATACAAATATTTAATACTTAGTAAGAGTTTTTTGTGTAACTGTTGCTTCCAGTCATGTTTTAGTGGAAAATACACATTTTGCTTCATTTGGTCTGTGTATCTTCTTTCTCTGTTTCTCTTGTTTTTTCAGTTGCCTTCTCTGTCTTTCTTTATGTCCACAGATTCCTGGTGGAGTTTAACCTGTACAGTTGGTGGCACTCTGATTATACAGCGAAGGGTAAGTTCAGGTCAGAGGTGGAAAATACTTGAGTTACGATCCTTCAATATTATTTCAGACAATTTGTACCTGAGTACTATTGAAAGAAAAACTTTTATACAATTGCAGTGCAAATGTTTGAACATTTTTGGTCAAATTATGTTTTGTTAATTTTCAGAGTTATATATATATATTTAAAGACATTAAACACACTTTCAGTTTCTGCACTGCAAATAAAGCGTTCCAAAACTACAGAAATATATACTGAAAAAGAAATGTAAATGCCCATATTAAGCAAATAATCTATCAATTTTAATTTAACAATTAAAATTAACAAAAGCCTAGTTAGACTCTTGAAATCTACTTTCACTGCCAAAAATATCTAAAATATATACTGACATTCTCATTTCAAGCAATACATCTTGTTGTTCCTTCTTTTACTGCCTTTTATTTATTTTTTTGTAATATTAGGATATTTTTATTATTTATTTTGCCTATTAAGACGTCTTACTAGTTACATTTTCCCCTACTGGTAGATTTGTTTTTTAATGATATTTTTTTTACAGTTTTAAAATTAAATTAAATTCAGCTTATAATTAATAACTGCATCAAAATGTAAAATGTTAATCTTGTTCTTGCTGCTCAAAATCTAGCCCTAGTTATGAAATGCAAATACAGCATGTTGAGAAAATGACTGGACAAACCTTAGAAGCCACGGCTATCGTCAGAGAAGATAAACCTTTATTAGTCCCACAAGTGGGAAATTTGCAAAAGCATGGAGTAAGAATCACTCATTTGTGGCTCATTTTGAAGAGAAATTTTGTCAAACAGTATCACGTTTAAGTTTAGAAGTGGAAATGGCAGTACTTCATTTGTGAAACTCTTGTATATGGTCTTGTTTTGGAGAACGACAAATATCTTTTATTTTGCTGCCACACTTTTTTTGTCATTTAGCATATTATATTATATAAACGTCAGAAGTGCAGACTCAGGCCTGTCAAAACAGACTGTAAATTAAATGTAAACTGCATAATTCCCTATGCAAAAATATACATATACATGCACCTACAATTGCTGTAAAATGATTAAAATAATTCGTTGTGATTATTCTGTAGAGCTAATCATGGTTGCCTTTGTCCTTTGCTCTGATTCGGCCCTAAAGAAAGACTGTACGCAGAAGAAGTGTATTTTGTGCTTTATGAGTGAACAACATAAGCTTCATCATGATGTATTTATCACTCAGTAATGCAGTAACATTTTCATCATGTGAGTGCAGTCATTTCAACACAGAGTAAACGCCACTGATTATTTGCCTCACTGACGTCCCATGAGAGCAACAGCGTCTGCATGTTCCTGCCAAAAAGTGTGTATATCACTGGTTTTCAGCCCATGGGCTGTGGCACTCAAGTGGGTTGTGGTATGGGGGGGGGCATCTAAAAACTGTTATGATATATAAACATGGAACCAAACATCATTTTAAGTATGACAGAAATTACTGTTGTGATCATTTTTCATTTTTTGGGAAAATGAAATAGAATTTCTCAGTCATGTGTAATTTGATAGGCTTCATTGTTTACTGTGTTATATTTGTTTGCATTAAATGTTCTTTTGGGCAGTGAGAGCTTTCTGTGGGAGTATGTGTGGGCCGCGTGTTGCAAAAGTTGGGTTGGAAAACCGGGCATGTATTATATACAGTCGTATGCAGAGGTTTGGGCGTCCATGGTCAAATGTCATGGCCTGTTGATTTTCTAGCTAAAAATAAGTACACGTCGTCTTCAGAGAATGTGCTGAATTCAAACATATGGTAAATATACAACGCAAAACATAAGTCCTTTGCTCTTATGTCCCGTCCCGTGCTAAAGTTTTTGTACTTTTCAATGTTAAAATACAAGTTGTGCGTTAAAATGTGCAGTAGAATGTCATATGTATGTGTATTTTTTGACAAGGATGTGTATTATGTGAATATATGTGTGAATCTATGTGTTCAGGCTTTCTCTCAGGATCATGGGCTGTGATCAGACTGTCTTTCATCCTCGTAGACATGGTTCTAGTTTCAGTCTGAAAAGCATGGGGATGCACGCAAACGTCCGGCGCGTTTTTTGCTTGTTGTAATTTCAGAAATGCACTCACAGGAAATTCAGAAGGGCAACAATGCAAAACACCTCACCTTACCTGACCTGTACGCATGCCTATGTGTGTGTGTGTGTGTGTGTGTGGCTGTGGTTGCTATAGAGCGAGACGCTTTATGATCTGTGAAAAATGTGTTTTAAGAAGCAATATCCGCTGCTTAATAACACAGATATGTTTCTGCCAAGGTGAAGCACTTTCAGCCATAACTTATTCTGCAGCATGTTGGTCAGTTCCTAACCTTCAGCCGGTTTCTCTGAGTTAAAAAATGGTATAGAAGGAACATTAAAACATCCATAAATCCAAGGAAACCTGACGTAGCCAATAAGTTACTTTCCTAAAACATATGTGCATTATAAATTATGTAAATCCTGTGCAGTTACTGCTCTCACACAAACACACACACACACACACACACACACGCATCACAGGCTGCAGTTAAACAAATGTTCTTAAGCGTGATCCAGGAGTCATAACTCTATGTGTATGACGTTACAGTGGTGATATGTAGGCTGCAGCTGATTCTAAAATCAGTATCCACGCCATCATGAAAAGCCCTGTTCTGAGGCTTTCTCACCATAGTGATTCACATACCACTGCCTGCTGCTACTGTGCTCGTTTACCTGAGGACTAGAGTTACAGAAATAAGATCCGGACCAATAAAACCAACAGCCGGATAAATCTGTCGTGCTCACAAAGCTGAACAAATCCTTGCCTCAGTTCAGATGGAACGTGGCAACGATACAATGAGACAACGCTGACTTTTAAAGATGTAAATTTGAGCCTCATTCCTCTCTTGCAATCCGCTTAGAGAGAATATTTAGCCCGTCCTCACTAATAAAATGAAAGAGGGCTTGAATGGGCCTGCTTTTGAAACATTCACTGATGCTGGGTTAGGGATACAGGGTTGTTTGGGTACACCTTGCTTATGTGCAAAAATAATAATAATAATAATAAGAATAATAATAATGATAATAATATACAAGTGAATTTATAATTCTATTTCATGTAATCAATGTAATACAGTATTAGGTTAAGTATGTATAAATATATAGATATAATTTTAATGTTTCTCATATATATGTCATATACATTTTATTGTTAGTATGTTAATGTATAAGTACATTCATAATTGTATTATTATTATTATTATTATTATTATTATTATTATTATTGGTGTTGATGTTATAGAGCCAGTTGTTTGTTACACATTAGTTTTTAAAATTGTTACAAATTATATTTCTATAATACTATAGTAATATAGAGTACTTGATAAATAAAATAATAATGTCATAATTTTATTAGTATAATAAGCATATTATTATTATTATTATTATTATTGTTGTTGTTGTTGTTGTTGCCGAATTTGTTATGTTTGAATGTGTGTAATTTGCTTATATATGTTATTATAATTGTATATATGTCATTTGACGATTAGACTATTTTGACACACACACACACACACAAATGTCAAGGTGTATTGTGAACCCAGTTGCAGTAACCCTTGCAAGCACTAGATGGTGTCAAAACTAAACAAACACATGTCTGATTGCCTGTGGCTATAAAATCAGTTCAGTCATCATATACTGTTTTTTGTTTGGGTCTGATGGATTGCTGGAGACACTGATATTCCCACTTCCATAAAAAATATTTTGAGGTCACGTAATTTCTCTCTATCTCTCTCTCTCTCTCTCTCTCTCTCTCTCTCTCTCTCTCTCTCTCTCTCTCTCTCTCTCTCTCTCTCTCTTTCTGTATGTATGTATGTATTTAACAATTTATCTCTGTCTCATTCTTGTTCTAGCCCACAGAGATGGTCTAACTATGCTGGTTCCGTGCATTACTGAATACCCAAACTTCGTCTCAGAGAGGACCATTAAAGAAACCACAGGGAACATTGACTGTGATGACTGCATCAAGTAGGTGGAACTTCGTTGCTCATATACTATGACTATGTCAGTTCCACAACTGAACATTTCTAATATGTTAATCAAACATATCTTCTCTTGGTTTGTGTGTGTGCATGTGCATACGTGTGTGTGTGTGCACATTTGTGTATGTTTCTTTTTCTGAACTACTTCCATATACTTCCATATAGAGGCTTTAGGCTATTATATCTATTTAAAATGGATCGGACACAGTTCGTCTGTGTGTATTGCAACTGAGATTTCTGACCTATTCAGTGGAAATATTATACTCTCATATCCACAAAAATCCACCCGCTTTTTTCCCCTTGTCTGCGCACACAAGCTCCCACTTTAAAACACAACACCTCCACTGATACCATATAATAAACATAACAAGCTTTTATTAACTCGCCCTGACATTTTGATCGCTGGACTTGTCAAGGACCAAGATGCCAAAACTTTAAATGCTGGGGTTGTTCTTTTTTTTCTCGGCGCAGAGACTCAAAGCGAGCAGGCCACTTTTGTCCCGGTTCAGCCCATATTTCACTTTTATTGCCTCGACTGCGCTAAGAAAAAGCAAAACACAGTGCAGATGCAGAGGATAGCTTTACAGCATGATTAAAAAACACAGGTTTTTATTAAAGAAATGATTTGGAAGGAAACTGGTCTGGTAGTTTAATATATACCTTTTTTTTGGGGGGGGGGGCTGTGGAGTATGGAGTGGGAAGAGAGAAAAGAACGGAGCTCTTTGTGTAGACTGCTAAATAACAACAGAAAATTAGTGCAACTAGTGGAACACACTTGTTTTCTCTGCATTAACCCTTTTTGTGTGCTCTTCAGCTTGTTCACAGCCTGGCTATTCTGAGCTAACCTGATTACATCTGATTACACTGTGAATCAAATGTTTGGGGACAAAATATGGTCAAAATATGTGCTTTTTGATGTCAGCTCTCATCAGCACACAGACCTTCCAGTTGTTTTGTGGCTCGCGGTTTTTGGAAGAGCTTTTAACAATAGTTTGGGAAACTGCTGAATTATGTATGCAAAACATCCTCTTGATGCCAAGGAAGAAGCCAGTATGAAAATGAAATGTATATACACATTATTAACAGATGCCTACTCCGTTTAGCTAAGCTTTTGCATGCATTTCTTACTTAAAAAAAGAAGCAACTTACACTGCAGGTTCAGTGTAGAAACTACTATGACTCATTTGCTTTGCTTTGGTTTACTTACAATTATTTCAAAATAAGATATGCATTTTGAATATGTCACATGTCATATATTACATCACATTTTTGTTTTTAGTGAGAAATAAGCACACATCGTCTACAGGAAACAAATGATTGCATTTTTTTCTGCAAATTGTACTGAATATTTTCTAAATATTTGAGTGGAAACATAGGGGGGAAGCATATTTTTACATAATAGTACTTATTTTCATATTTTTATGTTTGTGAGATCAAAAATGTGCATGCAACATATTTTTGAGAGTGAAAAATTATACTGTAAGGGCCCACAATAGGGTTTTAAGAGTTAAATTGAAGGCAAGTGGCCCAAAATTTGGTGGCAAGTATGTTTTTTTTTCAGTATTAGTGTAAACACCAGTGTTTTCCAGTGTGGTCCCTACTATCAGACACTGGCTCTCCAGCTCATGCTTTTTTGGAGCAGCTGAAGCAGTCACTCTTTAAGGAAAGCCTCATAGTTTTGAGATTCCAACCAGTGCCACCACAACCGATGACCATGTGCCTTTTTAAAACTACGACGAGCACATCTGGCATGAGCGCGGGGGCTTCCTTGCCTACGGTAAACCACAGCTAAGCGTGACCACCGGCCAGCTACGTTCACACATTTACAGCCAATGGAAAGGCTGTGTCAAAGGCAGCCAAAAGCCCCGCCTCCGCAGGGCTGCATCCGCTCGACCTCCCAAAGGCCCGTACAATATGACGCAGCCCGAAAATCAAGGTAATCTGGTTAAGTATATCTGCCCCCCAGGCTAAGATTAGCTTAATCTTGTTTGGATGAAGGAAACTGATTAGAAACACACACACACTCGCAGACACATACATCTGCAGAATAAAAGGTGTTTGAGAGTTCATGCCGTCGGCTCTATTAGGAACAAATTTCTTTTTAAACAGCGCTGACGGTAAGGATCAGAGAGAGACGAAAGGAGCGAGAGACAGTGAGGGAGAGTTGTTCAGTCTCTTAGTTGTTAACTGATAACTTTATATTTATATTCTGCTTAATCCAACTTTATTTGTTAACCTCAGTATGAACTTACGCCGTCTAGAAACTGTGGATAGCCTATATTCACCTCTGAGGACGGCACACCACATGGCCAGAGGTACATTCTTGTCTGTGTATTTTGTGCTCAACTTTGATTTTACTGTGGCAATGGAGAAAAAAGACTTCACAGTCGTCTGATCGTGAGTCATATAACAAGACTTGCTTTCTGCTGTAACACTAATATAGTGATAGCAAGCTAACGGCTATCTAAAAATAATCAGTAGTGTATAAATGAAGTGAGCACATCAAATCATGGTATACTTAAAATTTAAATGCATATAAATATATGTAACAATTGTGACAACAATTACATTCAAGTCAGTATAAAGCTCAGTTATATGATTTTCAAGAATTTTCAGCTTCCACACTTTATATATGCATGTAAACTTATGAAAAATAGCTGTTTTTATTAGTTATACTTTCCATTGCCATTGCATTATATGGGTGTTTACACCAGTCAGCCACAGCATTAAACCTACTGACAAGCCGAGTGAGTAACATTGATGTTCTTGTTACAATGGCACCTACCAGGTGGGATATATATTAGGTAGCAGTGAGCAGCATTATTAAGTGAGCATTTCTTAAAGTTTATGTCTTAGAAGCAATACAAATGGGCAAGTATAAGAATCTTAGCCACTTTGACAAGGGCCATGTTATGATAACTAGATGACTGAGTCAGAGCATCTCTAAAAAAGCAGGTCTTATGGGGTTTGCCCTGTATGCAGGGAACCTGCAGCTGTCTCATCTGGTCTGTTCCTACAAAAGAGCTATTCTAACACAATTTGCTGAAAAAGATGATGCTGGCTATGATAAAAAAAGCACAGACAGTAAGCATGTAAGCATTAAAAAATGGACAATGAAGGAAGGAAAAAGGTGGCCTGGTCTGAGAGATCACTTTACTTTTAGTACTTTTACTTTACTTCACCTAGAGATGCTCCTGGATGCACTAGGGGACAGGGGCAAGCCAGTGGGGGCAGTATGATGCTCTGGGCAACATTATGCTGGGAAACCTCTTGTCCTGGCATTCATGTGGATGTTACATTGACACGTACTACCTTCATAAACATTTTAGACCAAGTGCACCCCTTCATGGCTACCTTACATTCTAATATATATATATAATATTTTACATTATATATATATATATGAGGTTGTATGGCAACATTTATGAATGAGGGCCCAACAATTACCACATAAAGCTTTTATGGTAACTAAGGTAAACCCACATTTTGTTCATTTTCATGTCATTTCACACCAGCAAGTCCTGTGACAGCTATATCTTGTTAGAATAAGACTTCATTAATGTCTGTAAAGGTTTATGCCAGTCATGAAACGCTTCTGTAGGTGTTATGTAGCCTCATTAATGCTGCCCTAAAGAAAGCGTTGCTGTTTATAAATCATCACTATCAACATACTTTGTTGTATGTTAATGTAGTGAGATTTTACATTCCCGTGTGAGTGTACAGCCCTACCTCGGCAGTAGTTTATGACTGGGATTGTGGCTGTGACATTTAGTGGTGTGTGTATCTGAATGAATGCGAGTGGGTGAATTTTTGAGGCAGAGTGAGTGCGCTGCTCCGTGTGTGGGTCCTTTACAGACTGTAACATTGATTTTGTGGAACTGTAATTCTCCACACACGCGCGCGCACTGTGTGGCCGGCCAGGGCTGCCCTATCCGCCTTCGTGTGTATACGTGTGCATGTGTGTGTCCTTGCAGTCTTCTGTCTAATCTCATTCTAAATGTGTGGTCAGGCATCACAGCTTGGTCCCTGGACCCTTTTAAAGCCATCTGCGAGTGTGAGCGTGTGTGTCCGTGTGTTTCCATGCTGGTATGAGCATCCATGTGTGAGGTTGACAGCGAGGGATAGAGGCTGGGTTTTTGAACTGTGCCAAACATGTAGTGGGTTGAACTACAGTCTGAGGTGAATGTAAATACATAAATTTGTGTTTAAAAACAGTGTTAGTTATAGCATCTTCCCTCACATGCTTTCCGGTGACTCTCTCTGAGTGGGTGAAGGGTTAAGTGTGTTTGTCTAGTAGAGCGCTCCCATTTTATAGTCTTAACCTTTCAGAGAGAGTGCATATAAGTAAGTGTGTGTGCCCTGTGTTTGTTTTTGTGCCTTTTAAGGACAAAAATGTCCTGACTTTGAAGAGAAAGACGAGAAAAAAAAGAGTCTTGATTTTGTAAAGTGCTTTTTCACAAAAGATACTGACTTCTTTGTGTCAAAACCATTTCTTCACATTACTAAGCTTAGCATTAGGGTAAGAGATTTCTTGCATACTTACAATAACAAGATTAATTTTATTTCAGATACATGTAAAAATGGACGTTATGATGATGTTCTTTTATCTTAATTATAGGAAACTCTAAAAGTCAAGTCAATTTTATTTCTATAGCGATTTTACAGCTGGTGTTGTCACAAAGCAGCTTTACAGAATCCGGGTCCGAGCCCTTAATGAGCAAGCCAAAGGCGACAGAGGTAAGAAGAAGCTCCCTAAACTGTAGAAAGAAACCTTAGGAGGAACCTGGCTCACATGGGGGGAACCCATCCTCCTCTGGTCGACACTGTAGTGCAATGACAAATAAGAGAAAAGGAAAAAAATACGACAATGATTTGATTGGATATATTGATGTTTCTCTTTCACATCAAAATGTCATAGCTCAGTTTGTTTGTTTGTTTGTTTATTTATTTATTTATTTATTTTACACAAAACCAAATGTACCTGAATATGTCATGGATGGATTATTATAAATGGCCTAGAATAATTGCATTATAAATACATTAAAATTAATGTGTTCCTTCTTCTAGAAAGTTTTCATTACAGATATAGAGGCTTTTCTAACAGTGATGATGTAGCAAAAGTTTGATTTCATTGATTTTCTAAAGGAAAGAACACTGAAGACATGAAAAAATTGCATTTTCTGCCATTTTTTGTGCATAATTTCTTTATTTGCTTAACATATTGAAGGGGGAAAGATTAAATATTACATAACCTTTGCACAGGCCACATTCCATTAATTAATTAATTAATTAATTAATTAATTAATTTCATGAAATATAAACAGTGATTGTGTATTAAAATGTGTACAAGTGTGTTCCTCTGTTGAAGATGGGAACTTATTTTCACCAGGGAAGTGGATGCATCCGCATGAATGACCCCATGTCCTGACAAAAGAGAAAGCAAACTTGTGTGTGTGTGTGTGTGTATGTGTGTGTGTGTGTGTGTGTGTGTGTGTGTGTGCCCACACTCTAAAGCAAACTGAGGCCCTTGATGGTCACACACCTGTGCACTCGGTTGTCCTTAGTCTCCTAAGAGTGCAGTCAGAAAGGGGGATGTGGGTGGTTTATCATCAAAGCCCTTTTACAAGCCATATAAACTTTCTGTTACAGCCGCTGTGCCCCTATCACAATGATATACATCCGCGCTCCACCACCAGCATTTATAAACCCGATTTAAGTGCACTCAGCCTTTCAGAGGAATGCACAGAGAGACATTTAGCTCAGACCTTAGAGCTCTAATCCAGCCCCAAAATATGGATTTACAGTCTCCATGCTAAGTATTGATCATGTTTTAGGGCCTCGGTTGGCCTGTGTTTAAGAAACGAGACCGTAATGGACCACTTTGCCTTGAAGACGGTGCATTAATGCAGAATAAAGTAGTATTAAGTTTATATCACCGTTTTAAGTTAAAGCTGAGGTCATGCCTTGAACGAGAGAAGCTCTGGGTCATAGGCAGTGCTGAACATATTTACAGCATTTGAAATTTAGCTTAAACGCTCTGCATGAACCCCTAGTATTAAGTTTATATCTCAGCTTTAATGTAAAGTTGAGTGCCTGATGTTCTGGCTTAGACAGAAGCACTCTTCATCATATACAGTTTATATGCGATGTTTGAAATAGGAGATACGTGCACTGTTTGTTTAGGATTGGGCTTTTTTTTTAAGGGCCTTTTTTGAGAAGGTTTGACAAAGTTGTCCTAAAAGTGAGATACAGAAAGCCATGTCTATGATATATCCTTCTATTGGACAGGGATTATTATCATCATGTATATCCACTTTTTTCTGCACCATTTTAACACAGCAGCTGTTCTTTTCATCATGTGATAAATGAACATGCATTTAAATGAATTGTTGTTGGAAAGATGGTAGCCTGGCATGCATTAGCAGAGCCTGAAGTGGATTTTTGTGATTGTATCACCATTCATGAAACACTGAGACAAAAACATGAATAAAAAATCATTTACACTTATGCTGCATTTACGCTTGATTTAGCGCTGCTTCATATATGGGCAGTAGTGGCCTAGTGGTTAGAACATTGCCCTTGGGACTTAGTGGACACATCCAGTCTGCTTGTCCCGCTAAAACCCTGCTATTTAACCCATCACACGTGGGGCAGCGGGCAGCTATCAACAGGGGAGCACTGTAGTGGGATTGTGCCTTTCTCAAGGGTACCTTAGTGGTGCCTAGACCGGGACTTGAACCTGCAACCTTCAGTTCACAAGGGCAATGTCCTTACCACCAGGCCTCCACTGCCCATGCAAATGCATATGTCAAAAATATAAACAGAATGTTCAGAATGCCGCTCACAGCTGATGTAGAACTTACTGCAGTATAATGTGCATTAACTTACACTAGAAGTAAAGAATGTTTTGTCCTTTTCTGAATTGCCAAAACAATTACAATGGGAAAGGCCTGTTGATTAGCTCTTTATGAAAATGATTGTGTATGCACATGTGTGCCTGCTTCTGCTTCATCTCACCTGTATCTGCTTTCTGTTTCATCTTTGGCTCAAGCCTATTTCATTCACCAGACATTAACATCACTGAAGGGAAGGACAGTGTGTGTGTGTGTGTGTGCATGTGTGTGTGCATGTGTGTGTGTATATGGATACATGTGTGTGTTTCATTTGGAGCACAAGGCCAGCCACCGCTCGAGTGGGAAGTGTGTTTATCCCTTCCCGCCAAAACACGCTCCTCTGGCCAGCACTCCAAGTCTGTTTTATATCGCCTGATTAAGTTAGACTGACTTTTTGTAGGTTTCTATTCAATCAAACTTTTTTGTTGCAAGGTTGAGCTAGGCTTGGGCTGTTCCCTATCCAACTGAACCCAAATCCATCCTAAATCACTCTTGATCACTTGAATCACTCATGACTGTTTTGCTAATTTTTTTAAGTCTCACTGGTTGCCTTTTAAGGGTGTTTTTGAATGCCGAATGGGTCGAATAGAATTCACCCAAGGTTATTTTGGGTTACAGCAAGGTCAGATTATTGTTGGCTGACCCAGGTTTGTGGTTGGTGGTCTGCTCTAGGTTAGGTGAGGTTTAAGTGTTGACTGAAAGCGATGCGTTCTAGAAATACTCTGCTTCTTGGTTTTAATACTTTCCTAGAATCCAGGCAGCAGTTATATTTGGTTATTTAGTCATTTTTCTATTTTCTTGCTGATAATTGAACAAAGATGAGGGCTACCAGGGTTCTTGGGTGGGCTGGAAGTCAGGTTTGTTAGAAGATTCCATGTCACTGTACACCACATGGTAAAGTGTGCATGTAAACTCATGATCAAACAGGTTTGGTGGAACAAACGTGGAAAGGAACATACACACTGTGCTATGGGTGAAACATTGAGATCATTTCTTTGCTTGCTGAAAAAAGGACAGTGCTTTCCAGATGGCTAAATAATAATTGTATTTATAATTACATATTGAGTTATGCAATGAATTACATTTATAATTAATTACATTCTGTATGAAGATATGGGAGTCTGCACTTTCTGATACACTTTTTGTTAATTACTATAAATTATTCAGTATCTACTACAAATTATTCAGGACCAATTGTAATTAATTCAGCATTAACTATGAATTATTCAGCATCTATTACAAATTATTCAGCATCTATTACAAATTATTCAGTATCTACTATAAATTCTGCACCATCCATAATTTATTCAGCATCTATTATGAATTATTTAGTGTCTACTACAAATTCTGCATCACCTATAATTAATTCAGTATTCACTATGAACTATTCAGCATCTATTACAAATAATTCAGTATCTACTTTAAATTCTGAACCACCTATAATTAATTCAGCATTTATTATGAATTATTCAGCATCTTTTACAAAGTTTTTAGTATCTACTATGAATTCTGCATCACCTACAATTAATGTAGCATTCACTATGAATTATTCAGCATCTATTATAAATTATTCAGTGTCTACTACTAATTCTGCACCAATTAAAATGAATGCGTTATTCACTATGAATTATTCAGCAACTTTTACAAATAATTTGAACAAATAAATTGCTACAAATTCTTGTAATTAAGTCAGTATTCACTGAATTAATCGTTCAATAACAATTATAAATCATTTATCATCAGTATTTACCTTAAATTATTCAGTAACTACTATAATAATTTTTTAAGTTGAATAAATTCTTCACTAAGTACTAATAACTATTCACTAACTGCTATGAAATATTTGGTAATTATTGTCAATTTTTTAGTCATTACAATGAAACATGTGCCAATTATGTGAACTCTGAAGAATTGTGTCAACCTCGTTGTGTTCTTTTGCAGCTTATAACAATAAAGTCTATGGCAAATGGCAAATAAAATGACCAAAGTGTCTAATAGGATAGACACATGTAATCTGATCAAACATTTGACCCATATCAGTGTCTCCCTGGGAAAGTATGTTTGCTTTTAGTGTTTGTGAAAAAAAAGAGTTCATGCCCTGTTCTAAATCAAGGCTCTAAGTGCTATGCACAAGTGCATCTCTGGGCTTGATTTAGGTAGTCTGGGTTAGACAACTGGCTCTTTTATTATATCAATGTGTATCTGGGATAGATTGAGCGCGTCTGCGCTGAGATCCTAACCGAGCGGACAAAAATTTACCAAATGTGCGATAAACCACTCCACGGGCAGGGCCATAAATCACACACACTGTGGAAAAAGAGGGGGACGGAGATAAAGAAAGAGAGCAGGATCATCCTCTATACCCTTCCTTCTCATAAGTCCTACAGAGATGCATAAATCAAAGATGTGGACTTCAGCTCAGAATCCATCTCCCCAACCTATAAAAAAACCTTGTAAAAAAGAAAAAAAAAGTTGGAATTCGAGTGTGGTTCCAATTCGTTTCCCCCTTTTGAATGTTTTATATTTTGCAACACTTCATTGGCCAGCCTTTGGCTTCACTCTGCAAAGTTTGATAAAAGTGGTGAGTGAGGATGAAACAATGGCAGCACATCTGGTGAAGCAGAGCAAAGCACGGAGGCCTATTGGTCCACTTGGCACGTTCAGACTCATTAATACATATACATATCACACCCTTTCGGCTTGTTTGAAATATGTCGGCATGTGCGTGTGCCTGTGTGTATAAGCATGTGTGAGAGAGAAGGAGAAAATTGAGAGATGAGGTGGCTGAAGATGTATGTTATCTTTTTTGGCGTATGCCTAAAACTTCTTATAGTACGAGCTGAATCAAAAGTATCTAAAACACACATGCGCACACACACACACACACACACACACACACACACACACACACACACAGAAAAAGCATGTAATTGCTTTTTTCTCCCTTGTCTCTTGTCTTCCCAAGGTCATTTGTCATTCAGCAGATTCCCAGCAGTAACCTCTTCATGGTGGTGGTGGACAACAAGTGCACATGCAGGGATTTTGGACCCATCACTATGAATCCGATTGAAATCATGTATATCCTTTGAGAAAATGAAGTAGAGACAAGATGCACACATGACAGAACATTATACTTGTCATTAAAACTGTCACTTTATATTATACACTATGTTTTAGCCATCAACTAATATGTTGACAAAATGCATATGATGTGCACATCATGCTCAGATCTGTCTTTCTCTCTGTGTCTTAATATGATCAAGAGGCAGGTGGAAGTATTTGAAATATGTGTATAATGAGAGAATTTGCGGCATAACTGCGTACGCTGAACTGCGTTTTAGCAAAATCAGTGTAACACTTTCTAATGCTACATAGTAAAATGAACTTTTGAAGGCTGTGCATATCGTTTTAAAGCTGTGTTTAGTGCTGCTACTGTAATCCTCACTTCACAAAAATTTCTCCTAGGTTTGCTATAGAAATGTCAGTGTTATGTTGGTGCCAGGCGTCACGTTGTAAATGTACTTCACACAATGATTAATACTTCTTAGGCTGGCTTATAGACAAGCACTTGACTTCATATGCATATTACGTCATGTACATTTTAACAGCAAACATTTTACTTCATTTTATATACCATAGATTCGTAATTAGAAGCGTGAGATCCTGCTGGTGTGGGTTTTCTCTCTCTCTCAGTGCACATAAAAGCAATTTCATGGCTATACTGTAGCCTAACATGGTTTTATAATGACCTGCAGATGCCCTGTTTGTCATTCTAATCTTAATATAATAACTAAGCCGCTTTATCAAGAGCATATACAGAAATAGTTGTGTAGTGTTGAGTCCTACATGCTACATGCAATTTGAATTGAATTATATTTGAAATCTGATGATATATTTTGCGCTACCATCTTCCTGTGCGAGGTGTTTATCAGGTAATTTACCATCAGCAAGTTCAAGTCTGCAAACAAATGGTAATAGTAATAAAATTTGTAATGTAAGCTCTTTGAATTCCCAGTCTGCCAACTGTCAGCAGGGATGGGCAGGTTTTCATTATAGCTCTTATTGTTCCAACATGGGCTGTTCCAAGGTCTGTTTTTCTCTCTCTTTTGGTTTGTTTGGTTTACCTCTTATACATGATCAGCAAAACAAAAAAACTTGCCGCTAAATAGAATCCAGAATAGTTCTACATTGTTGTGTACTTTCATGTATTAATTTAATACATATAACTACTTTTTTTCTCTTTTTTCTCTGTCTCATAAATTTCCGGGTGCCAATCCTATTACGCTTGTTAAAATATATGTTTTTCATCTGATCCATAAAGAGAACAATATAAATGGGTTACAGTGGGGGGAAAAAAGGTAGGATTTTAATTTGCGGCTTGGTTTCTTTGGAGAGAGTTTATTTGGTCTTTTTGTATGCATGGGGATGAAAAGCATTCAAGATGTTTGTGCTGAAATTCATAGATTTCCATCACTGAAGACGTTGAGGTTTTTTTGAATACAATGCGATCTCTCTCTCTCAGCGGAGCACCAACAGATGTTGCGTTTCACAATGGCCCAGAATGGACCAGTGATCAACACCAGACGTTCTGTTGACAAAAAAACCTCATATGGGTGGCTTCGTTTGGGTACGGTCTGTTTCTGATGCTCTAAGCCTGACAGCATGGCTTTCGAAAGCTGCTCTTCGTCAGCTCTGTAGAGATGTGTCTGAGTGTGTCATTCGAAGACCCAGAAAATGGTAAATATGCAAGTGCAGTTCTAGCTGATTTAGGATCTGAGTAGCATTAAATTACTTACTGTTGTATAACTTAGCAAACAAGTTGTCATATTACAACGTGGAGTTTGCACACATCTTAGCCTAAAAGCAACTGGTTCCTTTTAAAAAATGCAAAATGTTGGAGTACATTTTTAGATGTCGTCCTGTGCCAGCTACATGTGTTTTGCTTAACCTCACTGCACATAACGAATCTCTGAAATGTGAGCGGTTGAAGCTGCAGAAGGACAGGAGGCGTCCAGACACATGCCACCCTTTTCATCCTGAGGTACCTCCAAAAGCTTGCTGCAGTAGACACCTACACGACCATTCAATGTTTTAGAATCAGTTTTAACTTTGTAATGATATAAACCCAGTGTAGTTCATGTGTTACCAGCGTTAATGTGAGGAGTTATTCAAAGTTGTTTTGGACCGTTTTTATTGGTTGTTTCATAACAAAATGTCGACCTCATGTAACCGACAGCTTTCAAATCATGTAAAAAAAAAAAAAACAACAACAATACATTTACATACAAAGTCTGTAAGTAAAAGTAAATCAAAAATGTAGTTAATGAGACAAGTTACAGGTGACTATAACACCTTTTGAGGGAAGCAGTAGGTAATGTTTGGTTATTTGACCTCAGTCTGTTTTTGGAAATAGCTAGGAAGCACAATAGCTAGTTAGCAATTTGGCTGCTCTTAGATTGTGCTTTAATAGCTGCATACAGTTAACAAAAAAGGGCAATTTAATTGTTTTGGCCTTCAAGCCCATTTTTTTCTATAATGCCTATATGAATTAATAATATCTATTATAATTAAATGAATTTGCAGACTGGCTTCTTTTTAAAGTGGTGATTAAATTTCAAGGCCTATAAATTGACTTGGAAAAAATATCATAAACAATTACAGACCAGTATTTATCATTTATTAACTTCTTCTTGTTTCCAACTTGAAACATTACATTACAAAATGTTTATGATATTTAAATCTACATTACACATTGTATATATAATTAGAGTGATTGTTAATGACAAGTGGTTCATTAAATTTGATCTGCATTGTAAACTATATGGAGGCTTACTTTTATTAAGCTTGTTCATACAGGATTCTCACTTTTAACATTTAATTTATGGCTGCACTTAAAAGTTAAACACTGATAGAACATGATGTCTGTAATCATTCAGTTTACTTGAACATGTTCTCGTTCTTCTCTGGCCCACAGGAAAACTCTATGGAATGTGGACGTGCATTAAGCCTGACTCCATCACTAGCTGCTATGTTCCTTGCACTTTTAGTTGCACTTTTTCCCAGGTGACGAGAACTGGCTCCACCCTTTTAACCCCAGCTTAGCCTGGTCTGGTTCGACCTGGCTCAGCATGCAAAAGCGATGAAAAAAAATACAACAACCCTTGACACTGAGCAAAGTAAGTTAGCACAAGCAAGTTAAAAAGAATCACCTGGAAAATGACAGCCGCACAGAGACGTTGGAATAACTTCTTTTTCCATTTTTTTTTTGTTATCTTGAAGACGTTTTTTCATGGACATTCATGAAAAGCAGAATATTAAAAAAATATTTAAGTGAATAACGAACATAATGATGAGTGGAGTGTTACTGCTGTGTTTGTAATCATGAGTTCCAGAAAGAAAAACTAATAACTCAAAAGTGAAGTATTATCTAAAGATGAATATTATACATAAATATGATAAAAAGAGAAGGTTTTATTTATCATTTGCAAGTGGTAACCTTACAACTGTGATAATGGACTCTTAAGTCTACAAATGTGAGTGGTTGTTCTGTATGAGCTTTGCCTTATAACGAGAGAAAATAGTCCTGTTTGTGTACTTTTGAAATAAAATGATCCTTAAAATCACTGGGTGAATGTGTGGGGGCCATGTCTTTAAAATTGTATGCAAAAGTTTGAACACCCTGAGTTGAATTGTGTTGTATGGATTTTCTTAGTAAAAATACTACTCCTACAGGGGGCAAGCTTTAATATAAAAATTTTCTCTACATTTTAATGCAGGTTTTATTTGCTGAGTTGGGAACATGTTGGGGAAAAAATGAAATATAAGCTACAAACCTTTGCATTCCTCATATTTTTATATGTTAAATTTAGCAAATAGTTTTTTTCTGTAGAAAGCAGGTACAAATTTTTATTTAAAAAATGGATAAATGTACATTAATCATGGCAATTTTTAATATATATATATATATATATATATATATACACACACACACACTGAGGCTCTCTCGCTACGTGTATGAGAAGTGCCTCTATGCACATCTGTACTCCATTAGGGGGTGCGAGACAGACAGACATGACCTACGTAGAGAGAGCAATGTTCTTATTCTGTGATACTCAAAGAATTGTGTGTGTGTGTGTGTGTGACCATATTTCATAGAAACATTGAGCTCTTCTATGTAGTCACCATTCAACAAATTCTCCCATAAAGTCACAGCAGGTACTCATCAATATCCACAATTTTGTTTTTTTATTACAATTTGTGCTTAAACTATTGCCTGATATTCCATGATAGCTATTATGCTTCCACAACAAATAAAAATAATTTATGGTGCAGAAGACACATCATAGAAAATGTGTTTAAATGTGACTCAAATCTGGAGTTGAACAACCTTGCTAACATTTTTACATGATCGCTCTGTTGTGTGATTTTGTATTACTGCGTAAAGTGGTAGTTTACAGATTTCTGCTGAACTTTATGAACTGTTTTACCAGGTTATTATTGATTTCAGTGTTTTGGCTGTAATGCAGCCTTCCTACACTACTCCTAAAGCCTCCTCTTTTATCAACCTTCGGATGTTTCCACATTTTTCCATCAACTTGGTATTACACCATGTAATTTTTCACCCAACTGATTGAAAGGCTCATTTGTGGTCTGAAGAGTCCCTTCTCATCACTATGCTAGGCTTCAGAAGTTGACAGATGAGGATCTGCAATGCCTGCTCTTTCTTCTTGTTCGTGCTATAATAGGTCACATCATGTTCCCATCCAGTTCCTTTCTGCCACATTGGCTTGTTGTGTGCCTTTCCATTCCATCTCTTGCGCCAGCTGTCGTTGTGGCTTCTCCATGGTGACAGGGCTGGCTGAAAAGGCTGAGGATGCAGGGGGGGCATCTCGTCCAGTTGCTCTACCACAAAATGGCTTTTCTCTCTCGTCTTGGTTCCCAGCAAGGGTTACTCCAAAGAGAAAACATCCTGGAAAAGGCACATGATTTGTTGTTTGACACTCCAATGATCTTGTATTGTGGTTTAACAAAGAGGGCTGAGGGTGTAGGAGGGGGTTTACTGTCTGTTTTTATATGAATATGCTTCTCTTACATTTCAGTGGACTGATTTGTTTGGGTGAATTGACTCTAGTTCTGTTGTGACATACAGTAGAAACAACCTAATACAGCATGTAGCATGTCCTGATAAGGATGCATTTTTAACACAAACACCTAAACTTTAAAGTTCGCATTCCCCCAAAACACCACCTGCATGCACAGACACACTTGCATGTACAAAGAGAGCGAGATCCATTCATGTTTTTCAGTTTTACCTGCTTGTACTTCTTTTTAAATTTTTTGGGGAGACCTTTTTCTTTTGTTAGGTAAATGGCAAACAGCATGTATGTGCAAAACATTACTACTGGTAATAAAACTGGTAAAATCATAAAATCAGTAAAACACAAAATATAAATTTTAAGGTAAAAAATAGTCAAATAAATAAAATTATTATAATAAAATTCTTTAATTAAATCTTAAATCTTAATCTTTACCAGTGATGCCTACCATTATTTGCAAAAGATGGTCGCTCCATAGATGGTTTGTTGATTTTTCTAAGTGAAAAATATTTTGTCAAATTTTGTACCCATTTTGTAAAAAAAAAAAAAATCTGCACACTTTGATACACAATTATTGTTTATTTTATGAATTTATCAAATTGAAAACAACACAATATAACATTAAAAAGTAATTGCACCTTTTATTTTAATCTAACACTTGAAGCTCTGCAAATAAATAGAATAGAATAGAAATAGAATGCTTAATGTCATTTTTCACTTACATTTCCTGAAGAGGACATACACTTATTTCACAAAGACAATTAACAGAAAATGTATTTTGTCAAATAACCACCAACCACTTAAAGGAAGGCACCATGGACTTCAAAACGCACACTGAAAAGCATATATATAAAGCACTAAATGTTTATAAACAGCTTGTGTCAGTCTTCACAAGCTGGCCTAAGAGGTTTTGTGAAGTAAGTAGCATAATCCCAAGGTTTGAAATGTAAAATTTGAAAATGACCAGTTGAGTTTGTGGGCACCAAAATATTCCATAGAACTGTGCTATGGTGTTCTATGTCATCCTCCAAATACTGACATTAGCTATTCATAAATACTCAATGCCTTGTAAGCCATTAAACAAAATAATGCACTGAATTTACTTGATTTCAGTTTTCCAAAGAATAAAATATGCTAAATCAATAAAATAATTGCCAGTAGTAAATTAACTGAATGACAGAATTTTATACTGTAATATACTGCATTTATGCTGAAATTCCTTGCACTTTTGAATCAAGTAACTTCAGTGTGTCACTTTTCTTTAGTGTGGAAATCCACATGTTCACCATTGCCAGTTTCCACTCCAGATGGGGGTAATTGTCATTTGATTGACATTTTCAGTAGTGACACCAAAGAACACACTGCTAGGCTACAAAAGCTCTTAAGCTGTTATATCAAGTAATTCCACCCGCTCCCCTCCTTTTTTATTTTCCTTTTCTCCCTCATTTCCTTGTCTTTCATCCCAGAGGCCTCTCATTTATCACACCCTAATGGACTTGAGGATGTTTTGGTGAGGCTGATCGGTGCTTGGCAGTGAGGGTCTTAAGATGAGGGCCAACACTGGAACCGATACTCAGTTTTCGGAAGTGGATCTTTCATGCAGAATATTTCAAAATGTTGATTTGAATGCCAGTGGGAATCTGAGGATCCTCATTTGAAAGGCAAGTGTGTTCAAGGGGATTTATTGTTGCTTTTCTTCCGGACAGGCTCTTTTGTGCACAAAGGCAAGATGCCACAAAACCATACACATATATGGGCAATTCCATTGTGCATATTCCCACAGCCAACAATACATTGCAAGTGAATGACTGGGAAATTTCAAAGCCTTTACCCTATAACGTTTGATTTGTAGAGACTGATTGTCAAGATGTCTTAAAACAAATGCAGTGATTTGTTATAACATTGGCATCTGTAATTATACTGTGAATGTGATTTGTGGTTACATTGGTGGTTTTATTTCTGCCAGTGATGGATGTTTCTCTGACTCACAGATAAGCCAGAACCCAGGATTTTAACTGTGTTTTCAGGGTAAATTATTCAGAACTGAAAACAGAGCATGAACACACACACACACACAAGTTCATATTCCTGTCATTATAGGTTATTTTCATTGCCTTTCTTGTTACTGTAGGTCATAGGTTCACAGCTCTGGTCCTGATGCCCTCCAGCCCTGCACATTTTAGTGTTTCACTACTCAGACACTAACCTAGGAAAAGCTTATTAATGAGCTCATTAGTTGGATCAGGTGGGTTTGAGCTGGAAAAACATTAGAATGTGTAGAGCATGTCAGATCCAGGACCTATAAGTATTACACCTATTGGAACTTTAACCTCAGTCAAAGTGAAGAAATGCATGTTTTGTAATATTATTACAAACCTCAGTTTGAGAAAATGTTGGAAATTGTATAAAACATATAAAATAATAAAAATAAGAAACTTGAATTTATAATTTTTCTTCAACCTTTAATAAAAAGAAATGACTTCTAATGTTTGTATTTTAAAAACAAAAACAAATTTGAATTTGATGCCTGCAACACACACCAAAAAAGATAAAACATGGACATTTACCACCGTGTTATACAAAATAAAAATAACATTTATACAATATTAAAGTAATGCTGTTTTGAAACATTCTACAATAAGCAGGAGAATTGGTCACATGTGAGTGTATCACGAATGAGCATTCATATGGTTTAAAGGAACATCCACCAAAAGGTAAGCAAGGATAGGTCATTTCTCACGCCTTTTTGTGTCAACATTGTGAGAAAATGGTCAGTAGGTGTAAAAGAACATTTTTCAGTGCACAATTGAAGAGAATTTAGCTGTTTCACCATCTGCAGTATATATCAGTATATATCATTTATATTAATAATAATATTATTAATACATGAGAAACAAACATTCTACTGTAACAAAAGGAGTCTATCCAGACTGCCATCAGCAACAGATGAAAAAGCCAACATCTGACTTGCACGTTTGTAAATATCCCATTGATATGGAGACATGTATTGGGATTTTAGGGAGACAAATGCTGAAATAAAGATGGCATCTTTTCCCAGAAGGTCCATGGTTAATTCATCAAGACAATACTAGACCTCATTCTGCATGCACTATCACAGCGTGGCTTCATAGACAGAATGTGTGTCTTGTGTGTCAGAATGTGTAACGCCAGCATAACAGATCTGTCTACTATTAAATATGGTGCATCATGAGGAGGGGAATCAAACAATGGTGACAGTGGTTGTGGCAGCTGAACTCTTGATTAAAGTAAAAATGATAAAAGATTTCACTTGCAAGACAACAGTTAGTCTAGTCAATCTAATTAAAAGCAAAGGTAACATAACTCAGTGGTAAATGTCCATGTTATATCTTTTTGGTGTGTGTTGCAGGTATCAAATTCTACATTTATTTATATTTACAAAATGTACTTAAGTTGATAAATAAAAACTGTAAATCTTTTCTTTGTACTTGTATCAGTTAAATACAAAATAGTTTCAGTAACAAAACACAGATTCTTGGTTTTATGGCATTATTATTATTATTATGGCATAAAATGTCCCAACATTCAGAAATGGAGTTTGTAAATATTTGATTTTGAGTTTGTAAAAATAAGATTTCTCCTTATGGGAACCAGCTAAATCTCCACAGCAACAACAAATTCATGTTTTCCATCAGCCTGGGGACATTAGGTTCCCACAAAGAGTAAAAGAGCTAAATACAAGGCCACACACAAGTATGGACACACACGCACTTGGGAGATTCTCTTGCATGCCAAAGCTTAACCTCAAATAGTAAATGAACAAGAACATTGAACCATTCTTTGTATTTGCCTGTTTCAATGAACCCCTACATTTTGAATAGCTGTGGTGTGAAACTTGGTAGAAAGGAGGAGAAAGAGAGTTAAATTTTGGTTACATGTCCAATGAGTTCAATTGCACCAACTCTTTGGAGACCTTAGTGTTCTTTGTGATCTGACTGAAATATCTTTGAATTATTTATACACAAATGAGCATAATTCTGCTACAGTACTTTAGAGGTGAGAAAAGGTTATGACATCATTTAAAAACTGTATCCCAAATATTGTTACATCAAATCAACCTGGAATGCATACAGGCTTGAGTGGTTTTAGTGGGGATTTAGAAAGAGGTGGTCAGCAGAAGGTCATGCCTGGGGCCTCTACGGCGCCGTGGTTACCAAAAGCATCATGACATCATGGCCCCAAGGTTTGTTCCATGAGCTGCAGTCAAGACGGAGCAGGAATGATATAAGAATGATGGCCACACACATCAGAACCACAGCACTCCCTCTCAACTCATTAAATGTTAGGGGAAGCAACCGAGAGGTCTTTAGAAGGAATTTTACACATTATGAAACTGTCCATTTTCACAGGCTTCTCAAGTACTCAAGATTCAAATATACGTCCTAGAGCCTCAATGTCATGCCACCTGGTCAAAGTGGTTTATTTTGTTTCATCTGCGGTTGTAATAATAAAATGTTGCTATTTTGCCAGCATTACTGTAGCCTTACTATTTTCAGTGCTATGTGTCATTCCCATTTCTAGCTTAATTGTACACTGAACCACCATCCACCATGAAACATCTTCATTTGAAACCTCAACCTGACCAGCAAAAGGTCAAAGGATGGTACATGTATTGGCTTTAAGGGCCTTGCATATGTTTCATTGAATATTTTAAGTGTCATTTACACTGTAAATGTGGTGTACATTTTACAGTGAGCACCAAGAGAAGGCCAAATCCTCTTTAATTATCAAGAAAGGCTAACTTTTTAAGCTATTTTTTTCATTTGGTTAGTCCATAATGGCAGCAAGCTCTTTTTCCAGTTTATCTCTTCCAGTCCAACAAGTGTACAGTAAATGAACAGTACATTGTTGTGGCATGTAAACATTTAGCAGTTCTATCTCATGTCAACCTCAGTTCAATGTCATTAATCATAAGAAGAAAATTAACTGCAAGGTGGTCTTTTAAATGAGATAAATGGTTTTCTACATTGTGACCTACCCACCTGAATAAGTAATTGTATTAGATACCCAAGTAATCTAGTATCTACTACACTAATTGTTTATTTTATCAGCATCACATACCATATACTGTAGGGGCACTTTGTCGTTTACACTTACAGATGGTAGTGCATTTGTTTATCTGCATCATTTATTAGCCTGCTCATCAGTGGCCAGGACCACCAGTGAGCAGGTATTTTCATTAGTTGTACAATGATCACCCAGAACTGTGAGTGAAGTTCACCTCATTGTCGCTGCTGAACTGGGAACAGTCCTGATGAAAGACCCAGATGATGACCGGCATAAACTGTGGAGCATCAGATGAAATATCAATAACTGTACAGCTGAAGGTGGACCAACAGGCCAGGTGTGTCGGATTAAGGGGACAGTACGTGGAAAATGTTTAAAAACTTTGTGCAGCACACAGACACATAAACACACACACACACACACACTACTACCATGTCAGTGTCACTGCAGTGCTGAGAATGATCCATCATCAAAACAACACCTGATCACTAGTGGTCCTGTGGGATAAAAGAGGGATAACAATATATATGATATACCAAATGCTGTAAAAACACCATACAATATTATTTCATGAGTGAGCTGTGTCTGTTAAACACTTCTATTTGTAAAATAATTTCTAACATACAGACATTGTTTTTATACTGGAGAAATCCGCTAAACTGTATAAATCAAACAGCTTAATTACTTCAGATCAGAAGGTCATAGAAACATCATTCAAATTGAAAATGGATCAAGACCAATGTACCATGAAGAAAATTATGTTTAATTTAGAAAATAAGTGCCTTTTTCATATTTTATTCTGAGTTAAAAATTATTTTTTTTTTAAATAGCCTTATAACTGCTTGGTTAGTTGCTGTAGTGATTATTACATGATTTAAACTGGTGTAGCAGTTTAACACCAACAGGGCTTAGTGTTTTATCATGAAAAAGAACTCAGATGGCCTTTTTCACTGAATAAGCAAACGTGTTCTTGCACTATTCAAGTCTGAATAACCCAGTTTCAAAGGAATGTAGGGAAACACTAGCTCATGATTAGAGCTGTCTTCTGGCACGCAAATGATAAGGAGGTTTACTTATTGGATATTGCTGAAGTCAGTCTGGCTGATAAAAAGGCCATACAGTGAATCGCACAGTAAGCAGTTACATCAAATGTTGAGATATTTATTGGCAAGCTGGGAACTTTGCCATATCTGTTTATGTGCATTACAAGCTCTGGTTTATGCTATGAAATACCACGATAATGTGTGAGGAGTCTTTCTGTTACTCTATTTTGACCCCAACATTGAAATGAGAGGAGATGAATGAATACTGAAACTATGATAAAAACAGCCGTTGCTGAACTAGCATTGGAGAGTAGCTATATAGGTATTTAAGCTACTGTAATAGTTCCCAAAATACCCAAATCTTGTACTTGTGAATTTAGATACCTTTAGTAAAATATTACTCAAGTAGGGTTGATGTCCTCTATTTCTACTGGAGTTACTTTACTAAATGTGTAGTAATCAAGTATCAAAAGTAAAAATACTTTTAAAAGATATTCTAGATATTATTACATTTTCAATATTTCAGAATTAATCAATTACAGTTCTAATAGCTATACTATATTAGACACTTCTGACTGGAGGAACATATTCATAGTTCTTGGGATCACTGGTGGTAGAAGCCCAGGCTTATTGACCTGATATGCAACAGAGGAAATACAGAAGGGTTTTAATGAGTTTAAGCGCTACAGTCATGGCCATCCTTTCTAATGCAATTTGCCATCGGCTAGTTTACATTACAAAATGTTTCTTCTGGCAAAGCGAAAGCAAAGAAAAACAGCCACTGAAGGTTTTTGGGGGTAGGTAGGTAGTTCCTCTCAAAACATCCCTGGGACTCTTTGTTGTGAAAGTGCCTATTGATGAACAATTTCTGTACATTTTGGTTAGATTCTGAAAAGAAGGCTGGGATTACGTGCAGGTGCTAAGCTCCAATTGGTAGGTCAGTATTTTGGTTTAAGTTAAGTTTGGGCAGGTGTTAAGGTAATGTAAACAAAAAATTCTATATTTTTTTATTATTTACAGTGCTTGAAAATTAGAGAATTGTGTAGAACTTTTATATTTCTGCATAAATATAACCTACATCTTGATCAGATTTCCTAAATGTAGAGCCCAAGAAAGAGAACCCACATTTATTTCAGAGGAAAATGATCTAATATTATATATCTGTGACAAAAGTATGTAAACATTTGCTTTCAGTTTCTCCTTGTTACCATTAACTATACGTAAATGTTTCCAGTAAGCTTCAAACCTGTGATGTTGGTGGGTTTTCTCACATAAACTGCTTATTTCCACAACATTTATTTCTTCTTTAACTATTCTGTAGTAGCACTACTTGTGTTATTAAGGTGATTGTCTTTTAAATACTCAGTGTGCTATATGGGGAGTGCAAATACGAGTAAATCATCCATCCATCACCTTTCGCTTTTCCGGGGTTCGGGTCGCGGGGGTAGCAGCTTCAGCAGGGAAGCCCAGACCTCCCTCTCCCCGGCTACCTCAACCAGCTCTTGTCCATATATGTTATAAACAGGACCGATGACAAAGGGCAGCCCTGACGGAGCCCAACCTTAACTGTGAACGCATTCGACTTATTACCGGCTATGCGAACCAAGTTTTACTCCGTTCATATAGGGACCGGATTGCCCGCAGCAGCAGGCCCTGAACCCCATACTCCTGGAGCACCCCCCACATAGCACTGTGAGGAACCTGGTCGTAAGCCTTCTCCAGGTCCACAAAACACATGTAGACCGGATGGGCAAACTCCCATGACCCCTCC